>JANZLQ010000040.1:17033846-17044824 GCA_026212715.1 Elanus axillaris
GGCGGAGGAGAAACCTCTCCCAAAATGCAGCATCAGCCTAGACAACAACGGGAAGCAGCTGCCAAGGAGCGTCACCTCTGTCCAGGTGGACGGCATCTCCAGGGCTAAGAGAAGGAAGGGAAGGAAAGTGAGCCCCAGCACAGAAAGGAAAAGCAGGGTAGAGCCCCATCCTGAGCAGCTTTCTGATTTACTGATGGGGAGCAGGCACAGGCCAAGGCTGGGTTAAAGACATCACCTGTCAGGGTGCCCCCGTGGATTTCTGGATTTGCTCCTTTAGAATAAGGATGCTCTGCCGTTGCTCCGGAGGCAGCATGGCAATCTGGTCCGCCGTCAGCTGCAGAACCTGCATGATCAGGGCTGCCTGTGGGGAGAGGGGGTGGGAATCAGAGACGTGCCCTGCCAGAGCTGCCATGGATTACCAGAGCCAGGAAGGGGCTGTCCCCGCCACAGCAAGGCACACAGGCAGTGCCACTCTTGCTGCCTCGCCCTTTCCCTTTTGTCATCTCACCTTCTCATGATCCTGGGGGGTGACCTGGCTCTGTCCAGGGCTAAAGCCTCCAGGCTGACCAGCTCCTTGGACCCCTGCCCCAGGAATGCCTCCTCCCTGCATGCCTGCCCCTGCCATGTTTGGAACCTGCAGGCACGAGAGAGGGGGTAAGGACCAAGGGGTCTCTGAACTCAGCCATACAAATACAGGAACGCAAAGCAGATGATCAGATGGATACCCTCACAGGCAGCCTGAAGATGCCCAAGCATTAAGAGAGACAGGCTACCATATTTTTTACGTGCTCTCCTCTGCCTCCAACTCCTGCACTCCTTCCTGCACATCAGGAAGGAGCGGAGAGGGGCCTGAACCTCATCCTGTGCCCAGCAGACAGGCAATGCCTGGGGAGATGTGACAGATACCCTGAACCCCTCAGAGAGCCACAGATCCAGGCCTCTGCTTCCCAGAGGTGCTGCTCTGCAGGATGCCCTCCCCTCTCTAGCTGCTGCAGAATGTGATTGTACCCCCCACCCAGCCCCCATCTACAAGACACCATCGGTGCCCAACCAGCTGAGCAGAGGCATTGTATGTACCTGGCGGGGCCCCTGTGGGCCACTGGCTCCCATGTTAAGTGGCCCAGGACCCTGTATCCCACCAGGCATAGGGCCACGTGGGTTGGGACCAGGCCCTCGAGGCTCCAGGCCCCGGGGCTCCATGACCCTGGCCTCCATGGCCCTGGCTTCCAGTACTCGTGGCTCCAGGACCCGCGGCTCCAGGCCTCGTGCCTCCAGAGCTCTCGCCTCCATCACCCGGGGCTCCAGCCCTCGCGGCTCCAATCCTCGTGGCTCCAGCCCTCGGGGATCTCTTCCAACTGCAGAGGAAAGAAAAGGCAAGCTGTTGAAGGGAGCAGCACCGCAGGGAGCGTGGGAGCGAGCCCGCTGCCTCCTTTGTCTGGGGGCTAGCAAATGCCTGGAAGGTGCAGGACTGGGGGCAGAGGAGACATGCCTGGAAGAAGTCCCTTGCCCCATGGGACCGTCCCTCCTTGCCCCGGAGTCAGTCGCTTCACTGCCCAAATCCCCTTCCTACGTCTCGCATCGGGGCAGCGGGCTCCACTCTGACTTCTTGTCCGTACGCTTTAAGCCACCCGTTATTTCATGCCCCCTCTCTCACCTCGAGCATCCATCAAGGGCCCCCGCGGCTCTCCCATCAGTGGTCGGGGTTCTCCCATGGGTCCCCCCCTCATCTCATGGGGGGGGCCACGGCTGTCATGACCAGGCATATGGTGCATAGGGGCTCCCTGGTGGGGCGGCCCAAGGTAACCTCTGACGCAGAGAGACGAGGAGAGCAAAGCAGGAGGAGGAGAAAAAGCGAGAGAGTGTAAATCAGACGCTGGCTTGGCACGGTCTGGGCAGAGCGCTGGGATTGCCCCCGAAGCCGGCCGCAGGGGAGGAGGGTGAGGCTGGCACAGGGATAGGTGCTGCCGGCCCCATGCTGCAGGGCTGCTGCCATCACCCCGGGGATGCCCCGTCCCCGGGGAAACAGGCCGGCCCCCGCAGTCGGCAGCACACAGGCCTCCGACCAGGCAGCAGTGACTCCCGGAAGGCTGGTGCCATCCCTGTCCTCAGTGAGAGGTCACCCTTGGGCAGGGGACAGTGCCAAGGGCTCCTCTCCTTCCCTCTCCCCTCACCTGGGCTCCACTTCTCCAGTGACTGAGAGCAGGGTCCCTCCGCGAGGGTCATTCGGGGCATCTCCCAAAAGGCCTCGGGGCGGCGGGCCACTAGCAGGTAGAGGTCCACGCTGCATAGGGGCCCTCGGGTCTGGCATGGGCACTGCCAGGGAGACACACAAGAGCTCGTGAGGATCTGCATGACCAGTGCTGTGCTGAGACTGTCCCCCAGCACTCTCGGGGCTAGGGTGTGGGGCAGCCTCGCTGCTCCCCGGCGCGCAGGCAGGTGAGCCGTGCTAACTGCTGGGGGGCAGCCCCTCGCACGAGGCCACGGCACACCGAAGCCCCTTCCCTGGCTGCTGCTTTATCCCTCTCTTTCCCTCTCTGGCTCTACCTCAGGCTCCTAATGGCACCAGGTGGCCAAAACAAGCGTGGGTGCCCCCATGGCAATCCCTATGAGCGCGGGCATCAACACCCTGCTGACGTGGGGCCAGGACCAAAGTAAGACCTGGTAGCGAGGTGTCAAAGGGGGCTGGATCCTAAGCAAAGGCCCTCTCCAAGCAGGCTCTCCTTTTTTCACTAGTGGCTCTCTGTGCACAGCGCTAGCCTGCTCTCTCCTCTGGCCCCAGAGGAAATCCTGCCTCCTCCTCTTAATCCTGCCAGGCTACACAGAGTGATATACCAGTCCCCGTCCCTGAGCATAGTGGGGTGAAAGCTGCTCTCTGTACACTCTACAACAAGCTCCACGGGAGGAGGGAGCTAGCGAGTGCCGGGATACCTTGAACGCGTTCGATAGACGCAGGCCTGGCAGGTCCCACGGGCGAGAGCTGCAGGTTCCCTGGGCAAGCAGCAGGAAAAGAGGGAGAAGAGCAGACACGTAAATAGTGTATGCACACATGCACTCAGCCTTGGGGACAGTGCTGCTTGCAGGATCACTTCCACTCCCTGAAGTCCCCCAGAAAACCTACAGAGAAGATGCTGCAGGCTGCAGGTCTGGCTTTATCAACCTCCTCCATTAATGCCACCTCTGCTACCACAGGTGTGACAGCCAGCTTGGCACAGCCCTTCCCTCGCTCACTGCGCCAACGTGCAGGGCAGGAGGACATCCTGCCGAGACAATCGGCATTCTGCCGGGCCATGCTGCGCCTCTCAATGCACAGCCAGCCAGCTTCTGCTTCTGCCCCTGCCGGCAGCTTCCCATGGCACTCCCCAGTGCCAGCCTTCTGTCTGCTCTCCAAAACCTTCCAGATGCCAAGAACTACCGGGTTGCTCTCAGGAAGATGGTGCCCGCCCCAAAGAAAATGAGAGTCAGCTGCCCCTAAGTACCTAAGACCAGAGGATCTCAGAACAGTTTTGCCACGTTCTTGAAACAAGGCCCACAATACAAGTCAAGGCAATAGGGGTGTCAACTGCCTGCGTGCCTTATTACTGGGAGAACAGGAACGCCTTGGTTGCGCTAACCCCAGGCACATGGCTTGGTGGGGCAGCCACAAAACGTGTGAACTGTAAGGAATCCGGCTCCAGGGCTGGGCCGTACAGACCGTGCCTGCGGAGGGAAAGCCAAGCCATCACTCACCGGGAAATTCCCTGCCAAGCCTTGCACTCACTGTCACAAGCAAAAGCGAAAGCCCAGCTCCCTCTGCCGGGCACGGCGCACGGAGCACTGGCAGACGCGGGCAGACACGGCCGCAGCACAAGCTGCTTCCCAGCACCCAGGCAGCAAAGGAGCAGGACAGGGACCAGAGAAGAGCAAGCTCTGTCTGCCCGCATAAGCACAGGGACAGACATGGGCTTAAAGAGAGATGGAAAATACAGGCACGTCCCACTCGGTGGGGCTCTGAGGGGACCGGCAGCTCTCCTGACTTCCAGGGCACATCTGCATAACATGGTGCAGAACAAGCTGGGAGCAAACCGGTGCATGGGCTGGGGCCCTGGAAACAGGAGAGCTGCTACCACAGCCTTGCGCCTAAGCGAACAAACCTGGGTGCAGCACAGCGCTGCAGGAGCTGCCCCAGATCCAGGGATGGCAAGGCTGCAGGTAGCTGGCAGGGGCTCTCGACGCAGCACTGCTCAGCACCCATGGCCTGGGCCCTCACCGCAACGAGGCTCACATGACACACAGCACTAACCCACATCTGTTTACCTTGTCCACGCTCCAAGGGGACAGGCCCTCCACCCGGCATCCCCACCTGTGGCTGCATCCCACCTGAGAGGGAACAGGCAGAGATCAGATACCTCCTTGGCCATCCCTACACAACTAACCAATTCCTTTAGCCCTAAATACCGCCCCCCATCCCAGCTCCTGGGGGAACATCTGCAGGTTTATTTCCTTGGTGTTGGTTCCCCACAGAGATAAGCCAACTTTCTGGACTGCTGCTGGCAGCAGCTACAACCACAACATGTTGTACGGGACTACGTGTGCTCTCACGGGGCCAAGCCCTCCACTTAGGGGGAAGGTAGAGAGGGCCTGTCTGCAGGACCTGTGCGCCCAGGGCACCATTCAGCCAAAACCCACACACTTACCTCCTGGAGCCATGGGCCCAGGGCCTGGGCCCTGCACAGGGGCTGCCATCTGTCCTGGGGTCGGCACTCCTCCCTGCATGGGTGGCTGCATCAGAGGAGGAGCGCCGTTTACGTGCATCCCACCCTACCCAGGAGAGAAACCGGACCTCAGGGAAGCCCTGTCACTCGGGCATGCGTGCCCCAGCTGGGAGAGCTGGAGCCGACAATGCCCACCTCTCCCCCGCGCAGCACGTGTGTTGCATAGGCTCTTACTATGGGCTGTGGCTGGGATGAAGGGGTATTCTGTGGGTTCAGCTGGGCATTTGGCCCTGGCCCAGGCCCCGGTCCTGGTCCCGGCCCTGGCCCTGGCACTGGCTGCTGGTTGCCTGGGATCAGAGGAGGAACACTGGTCTGGCGATGCAGGATTTTCTAGGGACAGAAGGAGAAAGGAGTTCTCTTCCACCCACCCTCCACAACAGGCTGCCACTGATACCCTACCGACCCTGGATGAGGCAGGAAGGGACAAACCAGCGCGATCTCCGGATCGACGATCCTCATGACGACCTGGGCCTGCAGCAGGGCGTAAGCCAGCTGGGGGTTCTGGAGCAGCATGTTCCTGGCTTCCTGGGGGCTGTTCTGGACGCACAACTGAGAAGACACACGCAGATCAGAGCTCTGGCAAGGCAAGACAGAGGCTGCAAGGGCACGGGCAGTGAGCAGGGAGCACAGCCCTCTGCTTCACTCACCTTCATCTGCTTCATGAGCTCAAACATCTGCTCAGGCGGCAGGCTGGCTACTGCCCGGCTGATGGACTCAGGGGCATCCTCAGGATTGACAGGGTCCCCATAGGGTGACTCTATGATGGGTGCGCCTGTGCCCAAGCCTGCAACAGAGTTTGTGACCTCGTATGGCAATGTGGACTGGCCATTTTTAATGGGCTCATTAGAAGGGAAGCACCATGCTGTTATGGGGAAAGGGGAGGCAGTGAAAACAGGGAGATCATCTGGGAGAGAAAACAGCTGAGCCCATGCATCCCTCTGCAAAACTAGTTGCTACATCACTTGGAATAGGTCAGCTCCACAAGGTCTCCACCTCTCCAGCCTCATAGAAGAGGCATGCTTTGTAATGCTGAAAAGGCCACGCTCAGGACAACATCAGTGCACTCTCCACCATAAAATTCAGACTCACTCTTCAGCTCCTCCTTGTTCTTCTCACTGGCTGCATTGTCAACACGCAGGGCCCTCCCGCTGAACTCTCGCCCGTTCAGGTTCCGCATGGCACTGAGGGCCGTCTCCTGGTCTTGATACTCACAAAAGCCATAGCCCTTCGGCTTTCCCGTCTCCCTGTCATACACCAGCCTGCACAGCGAGGAGAGAACCACCACTGCTGAGGGCAGTGCAGGCATCAAGCAGTGTGCAGTGCCCACAGCTCCTCATCACTCAGGAGGGAGCTATCAGGGTACACCACACAGGAGCACTGGGGAGCAGAGTGAAGGCATCAGAGTCAGATCAAGGCGTGCAACAGTTGACCCTAAGCCAGAGCCAAAAGGCCTCCTGGACGCTGGCCAATGGGTTCCCAAAACTCCAGCATGCAGGAAGGCCACCAGCACAAGTGCTGTGCTTTCCACGACCCCACAAAGGCAGCTCTTAGGGGCACAGGGCTGGACTGGCTGCTCCTGGAGCTTCCAAGCCCCTAATTTGGAGCCACCTGAAACCCGGTGCCAAGCCAGGAAAACATCCCTGCAGAGCTGCTGGGATGGGAGTGCTCTACACTCCCATCTCTCTGCACAGAGCCTGATCAGGTCCTGAGGGTTTATCCACTCCAGCCCCACGTCAGAGCAGGGCAGCTGCCTCCAGCCCAGAGCAGCGTGCCCACCTTCATGCTGTTGTGCTCTGGCCGTTATGCTCTACATCTCCGAACGACCTCAGCACAGGATCTCTGTGCCCTCACCCCAAGCACAACTACCACAGCCTCACAAACTGCCCAGAAGCTGCACCGCTCTGCACTGCTTTACTCCTGCCGGTCGGAAGGCTGGCTCTGCACAGCATGCCCCTCTACAGCCCCCGGCCACCCGCGGGGCTCGGTTTGCCCACGCTGCCCTCAGGAACCGTGGAGGGGAAGGCCGTCAGCCATTCTCACCTAAAGCTGACCACAGGCCCAACCTCGGAGAAAATGTCCTTCAGCTGCTCCTCTGTGGCTTCGTACGGGATATTCCCCACTGTGGAAAACAGACGGTGGCCGCCGGTCAGCGCGGAGGCCGAGGGTTGACCGGCCCCCAATGGCGGGAAGGACTCGGCCGGCTCGCCCTCATCCCCATCCCCATCCTCATTCTCATCCCCATCCCCGTGCCGCTCACCGAAGACAGAGCGCAGGGAGCGGTCCACGGCGGGGTCCCTCACCGACAGCCCCGCCATCCCGCCGCCCGGGCCTCACCGCCGCTTCCGGTCCCTGGCCCTACACCATCCCCCCACTTCCGCTTCCGCCCGCGCCCGCAACAAATATGGCGGCGGCGCGGCGCGGCGGGGAAAGCGCTCCGGCGGGGAACAGGGGGAAACACCGCTGCCGCCTGCGCGCCGCACTCGGTAGGAGTGGGGAGCGGTGGGCGGCCGGGATACCCGGCCAGGGTTTGCTGGGTCCTTGGGGAGCCCTTCCCGGGGCAGCCGGCCATGAGGTGCCGGCTCCCGGGTCAGCTCCGCGGCCTTCAGGAGTACAGCCCCGAACACCGGCCCTGAGGCATGGTCCCCCGGGTACCCCACTCCCAGGGCACCCCATCCCCTGGGACACCCCGCCCCCAGGGTACCGCATACCCCAGGCAACCCCCCTCCCCACACTCCGGGCACCCCATTCCCTGGGGTACCCTATCGCTAGGCTCCCTATTTCTTGGAGCACCCCGTTCCTCCACCCCAGAGTACCCCATTCCCTGGGACACCATCCCCCAGAGTATCCCACCCCCCAGGGCATCCCATCCCCGGTCACCCCATGGCAGTGCCAGGGCAGCCAGCCCCCTGCCCCAGGGTGCAGCCGGGGCTCCGATGTCCCCAGCATGGTCGTGCCAGGGGCCCCCACTGGCCCCTGTTCCCCCCTGTCCCTTGCAAGCCAGACACTCTGTGCCTGCCTGGCAGGCTGCCGGTGACATCCCTCCGCCCTGGGGCTTGGCAGGATGGAGGCCAGGGACGTCCCCATCCCTGTCCCTGCACTGGCCACGGAGCCGCGATTCGCCCAGCGCCTCAGGTGAGCCTGCAGGGGGGAAATGGGAGCCCTGCGGCTGCTCTGGCAGGGTGCAGGCAGGGCTGGTGGGGAGGAGAGCTCAGAGGGACCAGCCTCATAACCTGGGGCGGGGGTCTCTTCCCTGTGCTGGGGTGGGCTGTGGGGCTGGGGAGGGCCTGACCGTGCCTTGGCCTTGCAGGGAGCATTTGGAAGAGGAGCAGCTCCTGGATGGGCGCTACCGGCTGCAGGAGGTGCCGGGGGGCCGTGTGGCCCTGCCTGTGGTAGAGGAGAAGCTCTCCCAGCTGAGGCTGCCCCAGGAGATACCCTGTGGGCTGGTCCGGATCCAGGTTGGGAGAGATCCCCCCCCTCCCTGAGTCCTGCCATGGGGTGGTGGGATCTCAGCCCCACGTGCCACATCCCTCCTGCAGGACCCCGTTCCCTCCAGGGCAGCCCGCCGGCAGACGCCTGCCCAGAAGCTGCGGGACGAGCTGCGGTGGCTGCTGGGCAAGAGCTGGTCGGAGGAACTGGAGCGTGATGTGCCCCACGCCTGGCAGCGGCATGGGGATCTGGTGTTGCTGAGCGAGGATTGCTTCAGGGCTGCACCATGGCAGAAGCTGGGTAAGGGGGAGCAGGGTCTACCTGCCCAGATCCTGCCCGCAGAGCTGTTCTGGTCTTTTCCAAAGCTCCCAGGATGGGTGTGTTGCAGGTCCGACGCTCTGGGAGACGGTTGCCTCAGCTCTGGGTGCCCAGCGGCTGGCCAGGCGAGGACGGGTGTTGCCAGATGGGATGCGGTCCCCCAGTGTCATCCTGCTGCTGGGCCAGGATGGCTGGGTGGAGCATGTGGACAATGGGATCAGGTAGGCAGCAGCCATGGTGCAGGATGCAGCTGGCACAAGGAAGGGGCTGCCCTCATCGGGCCGGTGATATTTCCCAGATACACGTTCGATGTGACCAAGTGCATGTTCTCACCGGGCAACATCACAGAGAAGCTGCGTGTGGCCTCGCTGCCCTGCTCCGGGGAGGTCCTGGTGGATCTCTACGCAGGTAACGGGGATGGCAGAGGGATTTGGCAGGGCAGGCTTGCGGAGGCAGACTGAGAGCAGTGATGCAGGTACCGATGGCATCCAGGTGGATGTGAAACATCGTTTCCAGCCTGGACTGGAAAAATACCCAGGCTTAGAGCTCCTGCTCTGTCTGTGAGCCCTCAGCTAAACTGACACTGCTGTCCCTCCTGTGTCCTTGTTGCCTTTGGTCACTTAGGATGACCTTGCACTTAGGGTCTGTAGAGCACTGCTCTGTACCTAGTGGTGGTCACAGGAATCATTTGAATCCAGTGGAAAGATTTGTCCTCAAGATTGTTTCTAAAAAGCTCTCGCAGATGTCCTGAGCCTGTACTGATGCGCTTTCATGACAAGCTGACGCTAACTGGAGTGTTCTGTACTGTGAGTGGACTGGGAAGATCACATCAGGCATTTGCATGTCAAGAGAGCCGCTGTTTTGTGCTTAGGGAAGTTAATGCTTTCAATTTGTGCCACACAGAAAGGCAGTGGCACTCACAAAACGGCTCTGGATTAATTAAAATGAATGGTAGTCTGAGCACTTCTGCACTGAGTGGAAGCAGGGCGGGGCAGGTTTTGAGCTAATGAACAAAGACTGAAGGTAAAATAAGCTCTGTAAACACTTTTTTCAGACAGATTATGCTTTTGCAGAGGAGGGAGGGATGAATTTCTATTTTCCCAGCATCTGGGCTTGTTCCAACCCAGAGCAAAGCACATTCAGAGAGCCGGGGTGGCAATCTGCAGCCCACCCTGCCTCTGTGGAGAAGCATGGACCCCCCGGCGGTACTGGGACCCTGCCCTCAGCACTGCCAACCCCTGCCCCTAGGCATCGGCTATTTCACACTGCCGTACCTGGTTCACGCAGCGGCTGCCTTTGCCCACGCCTGCGAGTGGAACAGCCATGCTGTGGAGGCCCTGCGCAAGAACCTGGCACTGAACGGCGTGCAGGACCGCTGCCACATCCACCACGGGGACAGCCGGCAGGTGAGTGGTGCCGCCCGGCCGTGGACCCCGCATCCCCATGTGGCAACCCCTTTATCTCCCCTCTCCTTCCAGCTGCAGCTGTGGGACGTAGCAGACCGGGTGAACCTGGGGCTGATTCCCAGCTCAGAGGAAGGCTGGCCGGTGGCCTGCCGTGTCCTAAAGAAGGGCACGGGTGGGGTTCTCCACATCCACCACAATGTGGAGACTCTCCCCTCACCAGCCACTCTGCAGACCCCTGTCCTACAGGCTGAGTGGGGGTCTCCAGAGGGAGCAGGCTCTGATGGAGAGGTGCAGCACCCAATGGGGGATGGTGGGAAGGAGACACTAGGGGCCAGGATCAGACCTGAGTGGCAGAAGTGGGCTGAAGCCACGGCAGCACGGATCCAGGGGCTGCTGGCAGAGCAGCATGGGCAGCCATGGCGCACCAGCATCCTGCACATCGAGGCAGTGAAGTCCTATGCGCCCCACGTGCATCACCTTGTGCTGGACCTCGAGTGCCGGCCGACACTGCCCACCTAGCTAGCCACAGGTCCCAGCATGGTTCCAGCTGACACAAAATGCTGGTGTTGGAGCATCAGTGGACAGGAGATGCTACCGTTGCCTGCTGCCAGCCTAGATGCGCTTTAAGTCTCCTCGTTCTAAGGTGGCATCACTGCCTAGTAGTGCCTCCCCGTCCCCAGGGCATGGAGGGATGTGCTCCCACAGGATATCCCTCCAGAAGCTGTTTCCCAGCCTAGGAGGGGGTGAGCTGGGGCTGAGAGCACCTGGAGTCCTGCCCTGATCTTGGAAATGTGCTGGCACTTTCAGCCCCATTTTCACACAGCGGAGAGAGCCACAGAGCTGAATAAACCTCATATTCCTGCCGGGCTTCATTTCAGCAAGTCGGGGGCAGGCTTTGTGCTTGTATTTACCAGTGTGCTTTTTTTGTTGTACTAGAAACAGATCTGTTCATCTTGGTTTCTTCTCACCTTTTTGCAGAAATAAGGAAGTTCCTCACCTCTCTGGTTGGTTTCCAGTTAAAAAGCGAACAATGGTGCAAGTGTGAGGGTCTGGCCTGAGGACGCCAGCTCCCAGAAG
>JANZLQ010000040.1:17062471-17086882 GCA_026212715.1 Elanus axillaris
TCCCATCCCGCCCTTTCTGCCCACAGTATGCCATGCTCCTGTCCCTCATCTTCCTCATCGTTCTGGTGGCCGCCGTCGTGGGGTTCGTCTTCAGGCATGAGGTGAGTCTGGGCAGTCGCTGCAGTCTGCCAGTGCTATGGAGCAAGGTCGATGCTGGTTTCAACCCAAGGGCAGTTGCAAATGTTACTGGAGGGACAGAGGTGCTGCTGGGAGTGGTCATTAGTTCAGCTAAAATGGGGTTAATACAGCCCAAAGTGCGGCTTGGTCCCTGTAAAGACCCATAAGGTCCCATAAGGACAAGGCTGGGTGCAGGGTCCAGGTGGCATGGCACGCTGCCCCTCTGCCAGAACAGGTGAAGTAGCCCTGGACTTTAATTTCTGGCCTTGGTCTACTGCAATAATTTCTGTAATTAAAGCTCCTCTGAGGGTTCCTGGGCTGTGGGACAGCCTGCTTGGGGGGCAGTTGGCACTGTGCAGGTCCTTGTTATTACACGCAGCATCCCTGCCGCCACAGCGCATCCCAGCCTGCCCTTTAATACAGCGTGTAATTGCCTGGGTGGCCGGGGGAATGTCTGCTGGCCATGGCCGGAGTCATTCCTGCCATCACCAAGAGGTGACTAATGTGGGGCGGCGGGTCCTGAAGCACAGGAGGGAATGGCACCACCGCAGAGACCTCTCTCTTGCAGATTAAGACAAACTTTGAAAGTAACCTCAACTTGGCCTTGAGGGACTACAACGTGACCGCGGATCGGCACAGCGAGGCCGTCGACACCATCCAGAGAACCGTGAGTGCCCCAGGCTGGTGTCTGGATGGCGGTGGGGGGGTATGCTCACCTCGCCCCACGCCGTCCCCTGGGACCCCCTGCAGTATCGGCATCCCTGTCGCGGTGCTGGGGCTCCTGTTGCACCGTGGGTTTTTGAGTTTGGGAGGAGGTGCTGGGTGAGATGGGGGCAGTTCCTGGAGAGGCAAGGGCAGGGGAGCCGTGGGAGTGATGGTGGAAATAGGGGGTCAGTACCCTTGCGTCACTGTGCTCCCCAAATGTGCTTTCCCCTCCAGCTGCACTGCTGCGGGGTGCAGAACTATTCGGACTGGGAGAGGACTGAATATTTCACCCAGAGGGGCATCCCCCAGAGCTGCTGCAAGAACCAGGATGACTGCTCGGAGGAGGATCTGAAAGACCCAAGCAAAGCCAAGCTGAAAGTGTTTGTGGATGTAAGTTAAGCTCAGAAAAATCCCCCTGCCAGTCCTGGAGCTGGGGAGGGTGGAGCTGGATGGGTGGAAAAGGGCTTACGCTTCCCTGGGAGGCTTGAAAGGAGAACTACTCTCTCGATGCAGATGCCTTGTGGCCCAGGGACTCCCCTGGGGTGGATGCAGGGGAAGGGTGTGGAGGAACGAGCCCTCCCTTGTGTCTGAGGTCCCCCCCTACTCCTTCCTTGGAGGTCAGGGACCAGCTGGACCCAAGTGTTTGCACTGGGGGCTGTGTGTTTTGGGGAACAGGTGAGTAAGGAGGTAATTTCCCAGTAAAGTTCGTTTCGGTGGCACTGATGTCCCCGATGACGCGATCATCGTGCAAAGTCCTGAGCTGGTGGTGAGCGCGGGTGACCTCATCCGGCAGGGACGGCTGGGTGATGCAAGGGATGTTCCTCTGATGAGTCACCTTGCTCAACCCAATGCTCCCTTTGGGAACAGCCCATGGGCAGCGCTCCGCTCCCCTTGATAAGGAGGCTGGGCTGGGCGGCTGATAGGGAAGTGACTTTGCCTGAGGTCAGGCAGGAGAGTGGCAGCCAGAAGTCCTCATCTGGCCACACAGGAGCATCTTCCCCTGGAGCTGCCGGTGCTCTGGGGAGGTGTTGGTTTCTGCTCCTGGGGGGTGGGGTGGGGTGGGGGGTGAAAAGCACTGGACCCACGTGCTCCCTTTCTGTCCTCTGCAGGGTTGTTTTTTCCTGGTTACGTCAACGATGGAGTCAAAAATGAGCGTTGTGGCTGGAATCTCCTTTGGCATCGCGTGCTTCCAGGTAAAATCTCCCTTGCCTGGCACAGGGGCAGTGCAGAGTGAAGGTAGTGTGTCTCTGGAGGTATTTAATTTCTGTGCGAATTCTGGTGTGTGTACAAAAGGCATGGCCTGTTTCTCCCAGGGAGGAGCAGCTATTCTACAGATTCTCCTTGGGTTTAATCTCACTACTGTGCAGTCTCCAGCCTCTTAACCCAGGGCTGAAGCACCAGCTCTGTTTCCGTGAGCCCAGGTTATTTGAGAGGAGCTCCTGTCTGAAACACCCGACTTCAAGAAAAAACAAGTGGAGCCTGTGCTGTGCTGGGCAAGCTCCTTGCATTTGCTGTAGGCAGGGATCAAATCTGCACCCTTCCTTTTCCTACCCACTGACCTCCCTTTTTATCAGGGAGGCATTTTGGCATCACTTCTGCATGGCTGGCTCCCTGTGAGTGCCTGTGGGGCACCGCTTGTTCTGGCAGCTCACACCCTGCATGCTGCCTTACCCTGCGATTGCTTCCTCTCCCTCCCACTCCCCAACCTCTCCTTTACTTAATCCTGTAGGACACTTCCTGCAGGAGCCGCAACAGCAGCGTGTTCGCCGGCCCCTGCTCCGGCAGGCTTTATCCTGGCAGGAAACGAGAGGCCCCTGCCCCCAGCTCGGCCACACTGGGCGCTGGGCACGCTGCTGCTGCCCTGGGCTTTCCTGAGGTGCCGAGGGTTTTCCGATGCACCTCAGTGGGAGCTGCAGGATGCCCAGCCGGCCCTTCTTTAGCTGGTTTGTGGAAGCTTGCTGGGCTCTCGGTGCTGAACAGCTGCAGAGCGAGCTCAGCTGGCCATGACTTTGGAGGGGCTTGAATTCACCCTCCCCTTGATCCGGCTCACAGAGGCCGTGGCATGAGCTTCCAGGTTGCTCCCACCTGGGACCACTGGCTGACCGTGCCAGCATGGGGAGAAGGAACCCTGCCAGCTTTACAGGAACCTGTCCTGGAAAAGATATTTCTCCTGTAATGAGTGTGTCGCCGTGCATTTCCCGTAACGGATGAACTGGGGGAGAGGTGGGAGCCAACAGCCCCTGGCTGCAGCTTGTGCTACCGAGTGCTTTTGGTTGCAGCTGGGAGAGCCCGGGAGCTGGAGCCGCTCTGCTGTGCCCAGCTGCTCACCCCGCTCTCCTCCTCAGCTCGGCTGTGCTTGCCGTGGGGTCACTGAGACGTGACCGGCACACAAACGGTGAGCTGCACGCTCCCAGCTGCAAAATCATCCTGGCTGATGCCAGGCTTGGGAATTGTAACTGGTTCCTGGCTTTTATCACTTTCATCAAGCCTTGCTGTGTCATGCAGCCGGCAGGGACCCATCACGCAAAATGTGCCTCTAACTTTGCTTGTCTAAGTCAAACTCCTGCAGGATCTGGCCCTAAATGTCTGTGCAGGGGCTGTGAGGCCACGTTGTGATAACAGTAGTGTGTCCTTCAGATGCTGATGAGACAACAGCAACCTTGCTTCCCCACTGTCCTTGCAACAGGGAGAGGTGGCTGCTGTTCTCTAGTGGCTGTGTAATTGGCTGTGACGCTCCTGATATCTGTGTAATCTCCAAAATTACCATAAAACAGTAGATGCTTCATGAAGCAAAATGTAACAGGATGGGACGCGGAGCATCTCTTGTGACGAGCTTGTTTGGCTGATGCCTGCCAGGATCCTCCACTTCAGCCTCTCAGTTAGTCCAAAGCAAGGTGCAGCAGCCTGTGCTGTGGTTTGTATGTCCCACTGTCCATCCTTGGATTTTATAAAACTGATGCTTTGGAGCAATTTGTCTGGCTTTTCCCCTAAACCACCGTGTCTTGGTCTTGGCTACCTCTGATGTGTGGGATTTTTTTCTCTTTTTCAGTTGGTTGGCATCATTCTTGCCTGCTGCCTGTCCCAGTACATCACGAACAACCAGTACGAGATGGTGTAGCTGGCCCCCAGCACACTGTGGCTGCGGCTGTGGCCGGGTATGTCTGTCCAGCAGTGTGAGCTTGGTGGGCTGCCTCTGCATGCCTGGCTTCTGCCTGATGGCCCCTGGGGACCTTCAGCACGTTGGCGGGTACCACGGGGGGCGGGTCTGGGTGTAGAGGGCACCCGCAGGACCATGTCTTCGATGTCATTTTAAGCCGTGTATAAATCCAGCCTTGTCTGTTAACGCTTTGCCCTGTGCATTGCAGGGTATGCTCTCCGTGGCTGGGGAGGATGCCACCACCTCCAGTTTTCCTCTGGATGCCGCTTCGTGAAATCTTGCTTTGAACTGACTGATCTTCTAAACTAGCTCATAGAAACGAGTGCAGCAGCTGTCCTGGTGCGCTCAGGGACTTGTCCTAACACTACTCTGCTGTGCCACCGCGTGGGATAATTAGTGTAGCTGCGGTGGTTACAGCAAGCGCACTCCTCCGGGTGCTGCAGCCCCTGGCTCTTTCCTCGGCGGCACGCTTGAGTGCCGTGCTGAGCCGACCGCGCTGGTGGCCTCGCGGGACTCCCCATGCTCATCCTCGGTGCCTCTGTTGGGAAAGCAATGCTTCCTCTCATCTCTGGCAGCCCCTCGATGTCCCCGCGCTCTCTGGACGTGGTTGCTCTCGAGATGGGGCTGTTGCCCAGCTGAAACGTGGCCTTGCCTGCCTGAAGCCCTTGGCTCAGCAAGGTCTCAGCTTGTTGCCAAGCTCCCTCTCACCCCTGTTCCTGGGTTTTATATACTTTTTTAGAGTTGTACTTTTTAAAGTACAGGCTGTAGTGATTCTTTGTAAGCTGTAGTGAGGTTTGGTGATGTAGCTCCTGGTAGGTGTCCTTGCACCGAGTCAGCTGTGACTTGATTGTCAGTATTATATGCTGCTTTAACTCGTTTTGTGTAGAACTCTTTTGTCCTGAGACACAATAAATATTAAGGTATTTTACTCTATGAAACAGGCTTGGCTTTTCATCTCCTGGAAATTCCTCTGCTCGAGTTACTGCAAAGAGCAGCAAACCCCCCTGGGAGGCAATCCGCTTGCCCTGGGCCAGCCAGTAACCTCTGGACCATTGCAGGTTGCGTTTCTCCGATGCTCACTGGTGCACTTGCGCTTACAAATAACTTCTGTAATTGAATTTTCTTCATAACAGTGGTTGTGTAACAGTGCTCAAGCAGAAGGCCCTGGAGCATCCCAGCCTGGGAGCCGGGCGGATGAGTTCCGACCCGTGCAAACACGTGCATCCTCTGCAAATACGTGCATCCTCTGCTGGCCTGCTGCTCGCTCGGAGTAAAGGGCAGGGCAGCACTGCTGGAGCTGCCTGCGTCCCCAGCCTCTCCCCGGGGCAAGAAACATGGATTTAAGCTTTTGTGTTCGTTTGGTACTGCTCATCTCAGGGTTGTTTCATCAGCAAACCTTTGCCTTACCGAGTGTGGTGCCAGAATGGTGCAGTGAAGCTCCTCTCCTGCCCAGCTTGGGGGATTTTTGGGTCTCAAGAACCGAATTTGCCAGCGCTGTGGCTTGGAGCAGCCTGCTGGCTGCCGCTCCTGCTCCCGGGGAGGAGGCAGGCGTAAAAGGAGGGGTTAAGCCATGGGTAGGAGCGGTGGCCCTTTGTTGGCATCAGCCCTCTGGCAAACGCGGCTCTGGTGCTGGGTGAGGTGCCCCAGCCAAACCGCCCCATGGTGTGGCAAATGACCCAGTATGGGACAGCCTTGCTGGTGATGGAGGAATCCGAAGGGGAACACCTGAAATCCTTATGTTGCGTTTCACGGGGGTGAGTAAATCAAACTGTTGTCAGCACCTGGCTGGTTGAAAGCCTCCTGGGTCGGGAAGGCGAGGCAGAGTGCGTCAGAGCACGGAAACCGGGTTAGAGAGGTCAGCCGATGGCAATTAATGGATGGATGGAGAAAGAGGCAGAAACACGTGAGAAGCAGGGCCAGGTTTGGATAAACCCATCCTCATCAGAAAGCCTGCGCGCAGGGAAGCGACCGTGCAGCTTCCTTCCTGGGGTGGGCGGCGGAGGCGATGCCAGGCGGGCGGCACTGGTGCCAGCAGGAGGTGGCATGGGGAGCCTGGATATTTCTGAGCTGCTGGAGGAAAACCAGCACTGCCCGACTGTGCTGAGCTGGGGAGCATGGAGGCTTGTCCAGCCTGCTCGTCCCCATGGCCAGCAACAGGCACTGTGGCCATCAGAGGGTGCAGATCTGGTCTGGCTAAATAGTGCTTAAGTAGACACCTCGCTTTAATGTGGAGAGACAGCAGTGATGTCTGGCAGGTACAGGCATGTGCTGGGGGAGCTGCCAGGCAGACTTAGGACTCTGGTCTCCTGGCAAAGGCATTGGATCACTTTAGTGACCTGGCTGGACCCACTGAGCCAGGACACGAGCACCGCTGGCTGGCCCCAGGGCTCCGGTTTCCTGCAGCAGCTGTGGTGGGGTGAGTTTCACATATCCCTCCTCTCAGGGGATAAATGTCTCTGGGGACTTGTTGGAAACACTTGTTGTCTCCAAGACTGGGTGGTGTCCCTTGGGATGGCACGCAGGGAGCTCTGTTGCACCGCGCTCCCAGCGTTTTAACCACATTGTCAGCGCAACTGTGAGCAGGGGTGGAAGGAAATGCCCTTAAAACGTGCTCACATCCCCACAGGAGCCACAGGGATGTGGAGAAGGCCTGGCAGCCCCGGTGACACTGCAGCTGGCACCTGGCACAGTGACAGCAACAGAGCCCGACCTCTGCTCCTTCTTCTGTACCTACGGCTGGGCAGGCTCATCTGTCCAGGTGCTTCCCTGAAAAGCACTGGCCATGGCAGCACGTGTTCCCTCAGTGGCACCAAGAGGGTTTTGCCCAGTGACACCAATGGTACATGAAAGCTGCTCGGCAGCAGCTGGTTCCCTTGGATGAAAGCTGGAACCTGGGGTCTGGCGTGAGCACTGAGGCCATGAGCAAAGGAAGGCTGCATGGGGAGTGCACGGGGATTTTGGCCGTCAGCCCTCAGCACTGCTGCAGGCAGTGTTCCTGCTCAGGGTGGCTGCAGGGTCAAGGACTTACTTTTTCCCTCCTGCAGCTCAGGTTTTACTCTTTTGTTGGTCACAGGGCTGGGGACAGCTGATGGCACTTGGGGTCATCCATGGCTCTGCTCCCTCTGGCTTTTGCCACCTGATTCCTCGGGGGCTCCTTGTGCTGCTCCTGCCTCTGCCTTGCCTGCACACCACCACACTGCACATTGCTCCTGAGGGGACCGGTGCCATCCCTGAGCTGTCACTAATAACTACCGAACACATCAGAGCATGCTGGAGCCGAGGGTCGAGACGTGCTGAACAACTACCAGCGCTGTCAGGGAGCAAATTAGGGAACTCCGCACGTTCCCAGTGAGGCGAGCGCCGGCAGTCCTGGTACCTGAGTTATGGATGCTCATGACAAGGCAGCTGAGCAATTAGATCACTTCTCAGACCCATTAAGCGTCACAGACTGAGACTAAACGACTTTCCATTTTCTTTGCAATCGCTCATACAAGACGTTTATTGTTTGCCTCTTGCTGCTCAGCGTGGCGATGATGCACTCGAGCATGGCATCCCCCAGCCCCGCGGGAGCAGTGCAGGATGCCGGGGGGACAGGCGGTGCACGCACGGCACCTCACCAGGAATCAGGCAGGTAACGACCTGCGCGTAGGCTACATCAGGACGCGTCTGGATGGGTGACGACGTGGCAGGCAGGCACGGGGCAGCACCCGAGCGCTGGGTGCTGCGGGGTGGGTGCTACACCCTGCCCAGCATCCGTGCAATCCACCAGTTGCAGGGCATGATGATGCGGCAGATGACCCTCCCGCCCTGGTAGCAGTAGGGGTAGGGGTAGTAGCCCAGGAGGGGCTCGCAGACCCGCCGGCAGTAGCGGTTGGCACGGCGGCACTGAGCACAGCAGTAGCCTCGCTCATCCCACAAGGGGTGGAACTCCAGCCCGTTCTCCGACTGTCAGGGAAAGACAGCATCAGCATAGTGAGGAAGATGTGTGGTCAAGGCACCCCAGGAACATGACCAGGACACCCTGGGACTGTGGCCAGGACACCCCAGCAGTGTGACCAGGACACCCCAGGATCATGGCCGGGGCACCCCAGGATGCAATTCCCCGCACTCACGTAGTCGTTGACAGGCAGGTCCTCCTCGGTGAGCTGCCGTGCCCGGCGCTTGGGCCCTGGCTGCGCATCCTTCTTTGCCTCATGTTGGCTCCCCCCGTCCAACCAGCTCTGGTTGTCTATGAGCAGCTCAGGGTCTTCTTCTTCTGCCCCTTCAAGGTTGGCCAGCTCAGGAGCTACAGGGAGAGCCCAAATGTTGCTGTCAACAACCAGGGAGCAGGAGGACAAACGCAGCAGCAGGCATTAATGGCTCTACCAAAATTTGGTGCCAGGGTACAAGAAAACCCCACCAGCAAACCATCTGTACTTCATTGCCTCCTGCTCTTACCAAGCCTGGGAGATGGGCTGTAGGAGATGATATGGTGGGAGGAGAGGGTAGAGCAGACATGGCCCGTCCCCTCACTGTGCTCGTGGGTGGTGGGTACCCACGGGTGGTGTTGGCATCTCCTGCATGGGGCATGTGTGGGAAGCATGTCCTCATGGTGGGCTCTGCTGCTGGGGGGGGTGTAGAGCCCCAGCAAAGTGACAGCAGCCAAGGACAGCAGCCTCCCTCTGCATGGGGGGGTCTCTGATGCCCACTTGCTCCCAGGACCATTGATGGCCGTGAGCTGACTGGTACCTGTGGGGGACGAGATGTGCCTCTGTGGCTGCAGAGCAGAGGGAGTTTTCTCGGTAGGGGTTTTAAACTAGCTCATTCGGATAGAAGTGGGTTAGAGAGAGCAGGTTAATTATGCCAGCGGATCTCAGAGGCCACAACCTCTGTGAGGGCTGTGTAGTGAGCAGCTGGAGATGGCAACCCTGTTGTGTGATTTAGATGCAGATGTCTGCTCATGCTCTGATGTTCATGCAGTGACAAGAATTTAGGCGTCCCAGTTTCCAGCAGAACTGGCTTCTTTGCAGGTACAAAGAGGTTTTTTGGGGTTTTTTTTTGCCTTGTTATGAGGAGGGTGGCCACTCTACAAAGTGCAGGGTGGAGGGGAGCCGGCAGAGACAAGTGCTTTGTAGAGAGAAACTTCAGCCCCTGCTATTACAATGGCCATACACTCTCGTGGTTGTGGCCAACATTGTGTTCGCTTCTGAGATATACAAGGCTGTGGGAATGGGTTCCCACCATGTTGCAGTGGGGGACATGCCACGGGGAACATGGGTGGGTGGCAGGGCTGCTCCTGGCGAGGGGGCTCATGAGCACTTTGCGGACGAGATGGCTCTTTGTACCTGCTATTGGCGTGGGGTGGATCCAGTAGATGGTCACGTTTCTGCAGATGTCAAAAATTTTGGAGCTCTTCAGGAACTCCTTGTTCTGAATGGGCTTTTCCCCAGGCACCCAGACCACGGACTGCTCAAAGTAGGTGGTCGTAATTTCTTCCCCCTGGAAGAAGAGTGAGATTTCACCCCGGCGTGGTGAGACACCCTCTCCACACATCTCCCTCTCCACCAGCTGCTTCTCCTCCCCCGGGCTTACCCAGAGGCACCTCTCCCCTCCCAGAGAGCAGCTGGACTTCATCTGCCTTGGCTCGTGGTGCTCGCTGGGTGCACATCCAATACCCCGCTGGTCCTCATGTAGGGAGACCCACCATGAGCCTTGTCTTTCCTGTCTGCTTTCAGCCAACACCCCCCCGCTCTCTCCTCCCTCCGTTCATTGTGCTTCAAGAGCCTTCTCCTGTGCAGTCCCCACCATCTGGAAGAGCCTTCTGGAGTGCCCCAGCTCATTTAAAACCCAAGATTAAAACATCTCCTCTCTGCTTTGCTCTTACTACTTAATTTCTCTCTCCTTCTGCTACGGATTTTGTGATAGAACACTTTAATTTATTCCTCACAGAAATTCTTTGCACGGCCATATTCTGTAATTTATACCACATGCCTCTGCTGTTGCATTAGTCCATGGTGTGTTTTGGCAGGCACTTAGGGAGGGAGATATATAAAGATTATTGGATGGGTCTGCGCTGAGCTATCTGCCAAGGCAACGTGTATGTTGGTGGTGGTAGCCCATAGAGCAAGCTGGCAAATGGCGTTTTTGTCTCCAGAAGGCGTCTGGGGCTGTATTTCTCTTTTAGAGAGTTTTTCCTTATGGCTTTGGGAAGTCTTAGGAAAGAGCCAACGCAACCTGACCCAGTCTGAGCTGTTTTCGGACTCGCTGGTGAAAGCCACGGGTTGGGGAGGTGCTGCCTGAAGGACCTGGCAGCGCGCGGCTCTGGGAAGAGATAACTAGAGCTTAAATCTACATTTATCTCATTGGGGTTTACATTTCAGCTCTCTACCCGGGGCAATGTTCTGCTAAAGCCTGGGAAGTCACATCCCTTTTACGATGCTAGCCAAAAAGATCTATTAGCTTCTTACGGCATAATCAAAGTATCGGTGTCTGGGAATTTGGGTCATGATTCAGGGAAATGTTTCTGCCCACGCTTCATTTCAAACACGTGTCCTGCTGGAGTTTTATCTGCAACAGCTTCCTCGGGGGCGATTCAATCTGCTAAAACTCCCCTCGTCTCGCAAACGGGGAGGCAGGAGGGCTGTGCCACCGCCGGGGGCTCAGCGATGGGGATGGGGACTGGGGATACCTGCTTTTGGGGGACTGAGCCGTCACCCCAGGCTATGCCGTCAGAGAGGGGTTAAAGTATGGAGTCAAACACTTTTTTCCCCACAGCATGCAAAGCATGAGACTCCTTGCAGCAGGATGTGGTGGGCAAAAGTCAAATGGGTGTAAGAAGCAATCAGGCACATCGACGGGAGGGAGGTCTGTGCCGGACAGGGAGGTGGTCCTGGCCCAGTGCTTCCCACCTCCCCGGGCTGTACGCCAAGTGCCTCCTCAAATCTCATTTCTTAAATGCGGCTGCTCTTTTAAATTCATTACTTCTGCCTCATTCTGCTTGAGAACATGAGGCTCAATTCTTGGAGAAAACAATTTGATTGACTTTTTGGTGCCTGCTAATCCTGAGCTGCCTCGCGACCTTTTGACTACAACAGGATTATTGTTCTTGATCTCCAGTATTGTGCTGAGAGGTTTTTGTCTGTCGGCTGTCTAATCCCATCTCTTTCCACTTGTTGTTTTTAGAAGCAATCCTCTGAAATAAGATCATTTTATGAAGTGATCACAACTCATTATTTCTTTATTGCTGCATCTCTGGGAAGGCTGGAGCAGATGGGAGGGCGGTAGGTAGGGACAGCAGCCATGCTCCCAACACCAGGGAGAGGAGTGGGTTTCACCGGGGGAAGAGGGCTGTCCTGTTTTATCCACCTACCTCAAGCTCTGGGATCTTGGCCTCTGTCGTCTCAGGTAGGACTTTAGTCTGAGTTTTGATGAAACATTTTTGGAGGCCCACAAAGAAGATGCCAGTTATTCCCTACAGCATCAAAACAAACACCAAAAAAGCAGTCAGGGCAAAGCAGGAGGAGAAATAACCCCATTGTACAGCTGGATGAGGGTTTAGCTGTATTTTTCCTGTTGATGTTTTTGTGCAAACTCTGTTCAGCGGTGGTGCTAAGATGTACTAACAGGTTCTCCTAAGAGATATTACGTTTTATGGTTTGGGAGAATTGGGCTTTTTACAAATATTTTGAGGCAGATAGTAATAAAATTTTACGTTGCTCCCCTTCTCCTTATAACTATCACGAGCTCTAGTTATCAGAAATAAAAATATGCAGAATAGCATCTGACCATTATGGTTATATGAACATTGAGCCCCCAGTTCCTGCTAGACTATTAGCTGAAAATTTTGCCATATGTCACTGCACAGGGTATTTCCCTACAAATTTTAATTAGGTTTCAGAGAGAGCCTACAACATTGTCATGAGGTTTTAATGCTCTCCAGACAGACAAATGTACTGGGCTTGGACAGATTTATGATGATTGCATTCCTTTGCAAGGATAAATCCAATAACTAGGTCTTGCTTTTAAGATGTATTTCACTGGAACTGAACGACACCGCAATTAAATACCGGTGGAAGCTTATGTAGATACACATCTCCTTTCCTTTGAGAGCATCCCCAGAGAGTCTGCATCTAGGAATTGCTCTCCCTGACGCAGAAGCAAATTGTCCTGGGACTTGCTCCAGCAATCCCGTGGCATCCTAAGGGATCCCGCTGGTCCTGCTGTAAGACTGCAGGCAGGGTCCCAGGGACAAACCCTGCCGTACTCACGTTTTTGAAGTCATGGATCTCCAGGATTTCCTCACTGCCGTTCCCACTCCTGAAGGTCTCCGTCCTGGCCAGCGGGTCGATCTCCATCACAATCTTCTTCTTCTCCCCGTGGCTGAAGAACGTGTGCTCCATGTCGTAAACCTGCAAGGGCCAAAACCGAACAGGGGTCGGCTCAGCCCCCACCTATTTCATTTGCCAGCCGGTGGGCGAGCAGGCTGGTGCTGGGTGCATGACCACCGATGCTGGGGACCTGCCATGGGGCCGGCTGCTTCCTTGCGCCTTGGCTCTGAGCCGGGATCATCTGGATAGCACAAGGAGAGGCAGGTCCCAGATGCCAGTGCTGGGAAGAAGGGTAGGATGGGCCCAGGCTGCGGGGGTTACACGTGTGTCAAGCTGGGGAGAAGATGCTCATCCCACACTTGCACCAGGAGCTTTGCCACGGCTCGGTCTTCGCTGGTGCTGTCTGTGGCATGAGCTTGTTTACGTCCCAGGCTGGACTGAAGTCCTGAGCCCAAGGGACCTCGCTTTCGCTTCTCCCTGACTTTCTTGCTCCATCATTGCATCCCTGGCTAGCTTGCTCCACCACCATGTTCCCATCTCGCTTGTTCCATCACTGTGTCCTGGGCTCGCTTGCTCCATCTCTGCACCTTCTGTTTTTCCTGGAAAGGCAGAGGTAAAAGCCTCCCTCTGCCTGGAGGAGATCAGGGATTGCCTGCGGATTAAAGACCTCCTCGAGGGCTGCTGAAGAGCTTTGGGGCGTAGCAGCCGGCTTCCCGGCGGCACTCATCCCTGCAGGGAGCCGGGGGGAGCAGCGCCGGGGGGAGCAGCCCTCTCCTCCTCGCAGGTGCTCACTGCACTCAGCCAGCCCGGCAGCCCTCCAGTCTCTGCGGATGCCTGACCCTTAAAGGATGAGTAGTGGCAGATGCTATTTGAAGCACAAAAATGATTCTGCTGGCACAGCGAGAGCTGGCAAGCCTTGGGGAGTCTCATTTCCCAAATCAAACGGTGCCGTGCGGAAGCAAAGGGCTCGTGCAAAACCTCTCAAGTCCACGGAGCAGCGGGGAGGGATGGAGGCGTGGGGATGGGGAAGCCCTCTTTGTCCGCTGGCACGGCCGCGGAGCGGGGAAGGAGCACCCTGGCCCTCCAGCAATGCCCGGGTGAGGGGCCAGGGCTCCGTCTGCAGTCCCAACCTAAAGCCCCTTTCACAGTCCCCTGGTTCTAGCACATCCCTCTCCATCAGAGGGTTCAAAGCCTCTTAGCAATGTTTTCAGCATCAGCATCCCCTGTCGTACAAGCACCGGAGGAAGCCTGGGTGCAGAACTGGCCGTGCAGGCGGTAACTGCCAGGTACCTTTACTCCTGTTTAAAAGTTAGAAGTGATGTGTGCCTTGGCAGCCATGAGCACCTCCTGTTAGTCAGCAGGAGGCTTTTATAAAGATATATAGCTGTCAATGGATTTTATGGTATGGTAAAAATAGTCTGAAGCCTGAAATGCCTGGAAGGCCACTGGTTTTGACTGACAAAAAGCGCACAGTGCCATAAATAATTTCTAGGAGGGTAGGATCCCGGGTGGCACCTTACCTTCGAATGCCTCTCCATTTACAAAGAATTGCTTTTGCCAGTGCAGTGGCCAGCTAACCCATTTGGGCTTTGCCGGCTCTGTGCTGCTCAGAGAGCTGTGAGATGTTTTATAGGGCTAAAAATGACACTTGCTCGTGAATCATTGAAATATGTCCCCCTGCGAGGCCGCGACGAGCCCCTCGTTAGCTGACTCATCGCCTTCCCTTGCTGGCTGTGCTGGCTGGCGCGGATGCTGCCGTGCAGAGGGCAGTGCCATGTCCAAGGCCACCCCTCGGAGGAACAAGTCTTCTTTAAAGATTTTTTTCCACTCTCCAGTTGCGTGAAGGGAGCTCAAAGGGGTTTTTGTTCTTTAAAGAGTTTAATTCCCCTCGGTTTAGATTTTTGAGCATTAGGAACTTCCAGCCTCGCCCATCCTGCTTTTCCCAGAGGAAACCCAGGCCGGCTGGAGAAGCTGCTGCCCCGTGGCCGCAGAGGAGGATGCGATGCTGGACGCCGGGAGCATCAGTGTGAAGCTCTACCACAGGAACACCTCTGCTTTCCTGCGACCTCACGCTTTGCTTTTCTGCCCAACAGGCATTGTGAAGGGCTTTCAGAAATACCATCAGGTTCCATCCTTCACCAGTGCCCACCAGTGAGGATGCCGGAGCTCCAGATGACCTTTCTGAGGCTGCAGCGATGGCTCTGTGCTGTCGGCTTGGAGAAAACCTCCCCTCCAGGGGTTAACAGCCTCTTCCCCCTGTGGCTGGCACGCACCCTATTTTTTGAGGAACAGTAGAGACTTTATAACCGTCTTGGCAGGAGCCTGAAGGCACATATGGCTTTTATTGCTTTTTCTTTTATTTTTTGGGGGTATTTATTTCTATTTGCTGATAAGAAGACAAAGTTTCCGGCGAGCGGGGTGCTTCCTCTGCCCAGGGGGATGGAAGCCTGGCTGGGCTGGGCCGGCTCTGGCATGGGGCAGGGAGGAGAGAGGAGATGCCACCGTGGGAAAGAGGCCGCCTTGGCTGCGCACGGGAATTTTGGAGATGTTCTTGAGTCGCCAGCGTCAGGGTGCAAAGCAGGGCCTCCTGGATGAGCAAGGAAACTCGAAGGGGAGGGGGATGAGGAGCACCGGGCAGGCTGTTGGCTCCAAGGTTAAGCGATTTCCTTGGGGTATGGGATAAGGAAAAGGGTTTTGGCAGAATTGCCAAGGTGCTGGGCAGCAGTGGGCAGAGATGTATGGGAGATGCGCAGCCCCGCTGCCGCCCCCGGCACGCACGGCACTTACAGCAGCGTCTGTCTGGGGAGCTGGGAATAAACGAGCCCAATCCAGTTAGCAGGAGCTCCTCCAAAAGCTAATCCGTCTCACCGTCCCCTCACATTGCAGACACATTAAAGTAAGAAATATAATCCATGACAATCAATCACCACTGCGTCCTGGCTTTCTCTCCTCTTTATGCGGTGGCATAATGACTTTTCCACCAGTTTCTGGCAAGATAATTGAAATGAAATGGAAAATATTTTCTTACTTGTCATAAAATTTGCTGCCGGTGAAAGAAGAGTAACTTTAACTCTTCGTGGCATAGCTCCCATCCCCTGTAATTGTCAGCTAGGGAAAGAATGCGGTGATAGAGGAAAAAACCCAGCCCGTATAAAGTAAAAGCTAGTTATGAATAATACAAAGACTTTTAAAAGTCCCATGAATACTTGTGGTCTAAGAAAATGCATTTTGTAAAGTTGCCTGTGTTTCGGGGTGTAGTTAAAAGTTTCAGTGAGTCGGGGGGGGGCAGGTCTGTCTGGGGAAGTGGCACTCTGAAATGCTGGATCAGAGAGTTTTTACTTACTTTTCTGGGTGTTGGGCTCCAGAGATACTTGACACCAAAAAATATCAGAATAAGAGAAATGAGAAGCACGCTGAAGAGCAGTCCGCAGATCTGGTATCTGGTGCAGGTCTTCTTTCGCCTCTTGGATGCTTCTGCCTAATGAATGACAAAACAGTGATAGCCAGAGGTCTGCTGATGATGCAAGCAGGGACGAGCACACATGCATATCGGACATTTATCACGCTGACAAGCTGCTCGGTGGCAATGAGAGCCATGAACTTACGTCCAGAAAGCGGCAGTCCTCCGGGCTCTCCCGAGCCGTCCCTCCCATGGTCTCCTCTGTGTGCGAGGACGTGAGCCCGCTCCGAGGTGGAGTTTCGGAGGCTGTGGGCTGCAGACGCGACGGGGAAGGCTGGGTCACGGCCGCCCCATGACGGCGGCAGCCAGCTTTCCTCGCAGACCCTGGGCCCCGGGTGCTCCCACAGCGCTCGCTCTTTGCCCAGTGCGTGCAATTCCCACGCCTTTGGCGAGGAGCCCGCTCGAAGCTCTGCTGCGGCGGTGTCCACCGGCCACGTCCAGGTCCCAGTCTCTTGTATAAGCTCTGCTCCTGCCCTCCGCTTCTGCCCCTGCATGGAGGCTGGAGGTGCCCCCCCCGCCACGAGCTCTGGGGAGGTGGGCACTGCTGCTCTCGGGGGGCTGCGTGCTTGGGCTCAGGCGTGCAGGGGGGCTTCTGCAGCGGGGGCAGCCCTGGAGCTGCCACGGGGCGCCTGCAGGTGTGCGTGGGCACGGGCGTGCGTGTGTGGGCACGGGCGTGCGTACCCACGGGCATGCGTACCCACGGGCGTTTGCGTGTGTGTGTATGCACAGGCGTGGGTGTGCACGTGCACAGGTGCGCGCGCGCGTTTGCACGTCGGCACGGGTGTGTATGCACATGCATGCGTGCGTGCACGTGAACATAGGCGTGGGTGTGCACACGCGTGTGCACGTGCACGCGCTCACTGCCAGCCCTCAGCAACGCGGTGGGAAGCCCGAGCTCTCCCCACGGAGGGCTCTGGCATCTGGCTCCCACTTTGTGCAGAGCCTTGCCCCAAAGTGGGCCTAGCCAGGAATTTCCTGACTAAGTTTTTTTGCTACATTCTAAAATTTCCTTTTGTTGAAATCATACCATTTTTTCATGGAAATGAACCCATCTTAAGAAAGGCTTTCAGAAATCCAGCGTGAAGTTTCTAGTCTAAACAGGATGAGGCTCCCTGGTGTAGAGGAGCTGGCATGTACTGTTTTTCCAAGCTGTTTACTCTCATAAAAACCCAGAGTGCATCATGCACTAATTAAAATTGCACTGAAAAAAAGAAAATCCATGTTGAGTTTTGCTCAGGGTGAGAAACGGAGAAAGAAATTGCTTTTAGCGGGTCCGGCGCTGGCTTTGCGAGCATGTTGGGACATCGCTGCCTGCAGCCTGGGGGTAAATCCAAGCGGGTCAGAAGCAGAATTGCTGAATAGTTTGGGGAAAGCGCTGTGCACGTGTGTGTCCAGGGGATGTGTGTTCCCTGCTGCGTATCTGCTCCCTGCAAAGGGGTTTGGGCTCCCTGGCCCACGGCCCAGTGGCAGCTCCGGGGCCAGCTCCCCTTTCCTTAACTCGGTAGCAGTCGCTCAGGGATGTAAAACACACTGGGGAGTTTTAATATTTGAGAGGCCAAGAACAGAAGGGAATTATATTGACAAGTGAAAGACAGCAGGTTATTTGGAGGTGAAGAATCACTTCTTAATGGAAAGCAATCACAGGCAGCCTTTGAAAACATCTGAAAGATTTTGGAAATCTCAATGCAGCAAAATCTGTGCAGACACCAGGTTTGTCTTTCTTCACTTTTCACCAGAAAGTTTCACCTTCGAAGCTGTTATTATTCACTGGAAGCTGAAGTATCTGAAAACATTTTCATTCCCTGTCAAAATTACAGTTTCAGAGGAAAACTTTGGAGCAGCTCTACTGAAAGACAGTTATGATTACAGGAAAGAATTACAGCAGTGCTGTTAAGCAGGCGTAATTGATCAGCATAGCAGCGATCTTCACAATATCCCCCACTCAAGGCACAGGAAACACTGCAAATACCACTCGTAAACCAAATTAGGCATTATTATTTTATTACTGTTGTAAGGTAAATGTCAAGCTTTTTAATGGCAATCACTGTAACTCCGGCAGGAGTCGGGCGTCTGAATTAGTTGGAAGAGGTGAGAACCTCCCAGGGCTGGGAGTTAATAAAACTCAATAAATATCATCAGTCCCTTCCAGCGCTTGGCGAATGCCGAGGATGGAGCGGCTGGGGCGAGCGGCGGTGGGGGTGGGGGGGTGCGGGGGGGTCCTGCTGCTGGGCTGGAGACCTCATTTTGTTGCAGGCTGCAAAATTGGGCAGTGCTGGCCCGGAGAGATGGGCAGCAATGGGAGAGAGCGCACACAATGCATGCATACACATGTATGCATGCACACATGCATGCACGTGCAGCCTCAGAGCCAGCTCATGCCCGTGTGTCCCAGCCCCTGTGCAGGGCAGGGAGCAGGATGAGACCCCTCCACACCATTGCTCTTCATAGAGAGTCTTATAAATATCCAGCCTTGAACTGGGGGGGGGGGAGGTTGACGGCAACAAAAACCTGTGCAACCCAACCTGTCCTTCCCCTTGGCAGCTGTGAGCTGTGCGACAGCCACTGGATCCTGACAGGGAGACGGCTACCTGGGATGCAGAGAGGGACAGAAAGTGAGGGATGACACTGGTCAGGAATGGGTTTTTTCCCCCTATTCCCCAGTGCTCTGGCTCAGCATTCAGGGTTTCAGAGGGAGAAAAAAAATTCCATGAAAAGACAACAATTTTGGGGGAAAAAACCCTCAATCTCTTTAAGATGACAATCAGGCTCTCTGTATAAAAAGCAGTTCTGATGGAAATCTCCCATCAGTGCCAACGAAGAGGGAACAATCACTAATTTTCCTTGAAGCTAATGAGCGCGAGCGTATATGACAGGGGAGAATTTAATCTGATGTGAACTGAGGAAGAGAAGCAATACTGATATTAATGTGTGACTAATTGATACCCAGAAGAACATTTGAAATTATTAAAAGGCATTTGATTTTTATACAGGACAATAAGAGGCTCATTGGCTACAGCTGGTGCATCCTTTCTGTTTTCTACTTCTTGCTACAGTTCGCCCAGAAAAATCTATCATATCTGCAGCATAGCTTGACTGCTGCATAAAATCTCTGTGCCTGGAAATGTTATACCAAGAAATTCCTCCTGGACAGCACAAAGGTTCGTACACAGTGTGAGCAGGGGCGAGAAGCCTGGCAGAAATAAAATAGGTCCCTGAACCACTAAAAAGCAGGTCCCCAAAGCAGTGGGGCTCGGGCAGCCATCTCTAGCCGAAAACCCATCATGATTAATATGGTGCTCTTTGTTATAATGAAAAACCCATTAAGGTCAGTGGCAGCATCTCTGAGCAGCACTAAATTGGAACGATGGAGACAGTAAAGTTAAAAATGAGCCATAATATTAATGTGGATAGTGAATTAATTGGGCAATTCCATAGGTAGTAAGTAAATCACATCGTTTACTGTGGGACGCGGTGCCTCACAGCTCTCGCTGCAGGGCGGTGTAGTGGCAGCGGTGGCACCCGCTCCGGGACGGAGCCGGGGGAGCGACATGCAGCCACGGCCCCCGGGGGGTCACCGCTGCGCCCGCCCCACCAGCCTTCGCCCCGTCTCCTTGAGTGCCGCTGAGGGGTCTCTCAGTAGGGGAAATGCCTCTTGCTTTGCTCTTTTAGATGCTCCAGCCCCAAAATATGTCCAGAACGCTGGCTTACAGTTTGTCTGGGGTGCTGCATCCATGGTCCAAAATGTCTGTCCTCTGGTCCTGCAGCCGTGGTCCAAGGTGTCTGTCCCTTGGTCCTCAGCCATGGTCCAAGGTTTCTGTCCCCCTTTGCTGTTGCACACACGAAGCTTTGAGCAGGCTGCCAGTAGATCTATGGAACGGCTGTTCCCCTGGTTTGGGTAGGTCTCTCAGGAAAGGCTTCCTCGCTTTCGGGAGATGTGTGCAGTACCATCATACAGCCCTCAGCCATCTCCTGCTGCTTTTGTGTCTCAGACTGGGACCTGCTGTGGGGGCAAAGGGCAGTGATTTCTACCAGGGTGAAGTAATTGCACACATGTCGGTCGGGCTGCTGGCTCCCTCTCCACTTCCAACATCCTGGACAGCAGAGAAAGGGAAAAAATCACATATAAAAGGAAATTGCTCATTAGCCAGTGCCTGATTACACAGAACCGTCTCTGCTTCAAACCATCGCGTTTTCTATAACATTTGCCAGATGAGAGGACGCATACCTCCTCTTATCAACTAGCCACATATGGCCTCAGCTGAAGGGAGGTTTCAGTAATTGGCCTATTCATCATTCACTGTTTATCTTAAGTTCATATTGTCGTAGGGACCTCCAGAGACATCCTTGATTTAAGTTAAGAAACTTAATCATTATGATAAAACTGCTCAGGGAGTTGGACTTCATGTTGGAGATGCACGTGGCTGTGTGGCACTCTGGCAGCCTGTAGCCACAGCAGATTATTCAAAGCTGACAGAGCTTTTGGAAAGAATAGAAAAAGATAAATTCGTGGTGGCCGTTCCGATGGAGCCGCTCAGAAAGTTATTACCGAAGACACACACTTCTCCTTGCTCACAGCCCATGAAAAATCCCGCTCCTCTGAGCTCAGGGGGATGTCTACCTCATTGCTGCTGTTGTGAGTCCCTCGTCAACAGAAGTTATTAACAGAGCCAGAGAATTTTATCCAAATGCTGGTTTGATCTTGATAAATAACAATTTCATGTCTCTGTTCTACTAGATGACTACATAGTTTTATTTCAAACACTTAACTTCTTCAGAAATGCTTCCCCGTGCATAAGGCTTAGCTCATCTATAGTATATGTGCTGAGCAGTTTTTGTTTTCACAAGGCTTCGAATATCTGTAATGCGAAGACCAAACCTGTAGTCCTGCACTATCATAAGTCACTTCTCCCAATAAAGAGCTACTTCCTACTGGGAGTGCTAAAATGTAATTGGAAGCTACGTGTGTATTGGTGTCACACCGAAAAGTGTTTTATTAAAAATAGTTTAAGGGTTGTTAAGATCTGAAGGAATAGTCTACAGCTCCTCTTGGATGGGCAAGAAAGGAAACCAAGAAGAGGATAACTTGGGGACCAAGGGGTCAGTGTCTCCCTCTGCCCTGCCGTAATCTCCCCCCCAGCACCCGTTGCCCAAAGCCAGCGTACAGGGGCTGATATTGGGTTCCACGTTCAGGGCAGCAGGTGGATGCTCGGGGTGATGCAGGCGCTCCCCTGGCAGCAGCTAATTACCCGCCTCTTTAGTTAGAAGTGGGTAGTTTTGTGATGACTGTCTCTGAGGTGCAGGGGGAAGGAGGTGGACGAGGCCAGCCTGGTTTCTTGAGGAAGCGCAGATGTCATGCTGCGGGTGTGTGGATCCGTCGCAGGACGGATGGCTGCTCTGAGTTTCTCCAGCAGCAGCAATAAGCCCACCGGCACGGGGAGAGGCACGTGTTCCCCTTCGAGGGACTGCAGGGTCCCTGTCTCACCTCGGTCGTGAACTCGACAGTGGGAAACCCGCAGGGAGAAGAAAGTTGGTAAAAACGGCTGCATGGTGTTGGGATTGTGTGAAGAGAATAACTTGTGTATTATCACTCCTTAGTAAACCTCAAATTTTTAATAGTAACATATTGAGCATTTCCTACTGAATCAGTTCAGTTCAGTATCACGTAGGCTCTTGTGTTATTTTACTCTATCACCTGATATACGTATTAATGTTGTTTACTTACTAAAGCTAGTACAGAGTTGAGATTACTCCCGAATGCTACTAATCGAGAAGGAATCCATTAAACTGAAGAATTTCAACACAGTTAGTTTTTCTTTGATTGTGATTAAATCTCTCATTGATAGCCTTTGCAATAAATTGCACTCTGACGCTGCAAGCATCGTTTTCCCTCGTCCTCTGAGACCACGTAGAGCCGCAGCATCCCAGCAATGGGAGGATGAATGCCTTGGTCTCCCGGGTGCACTCAAGTTTCTGGGGAGATCCTGAGACTCGGAAGATGGGGGTTTGCCTGGTCCTTTCTCAGTGATGTCTCCATGCAGCCTCAACCTGCTTCCCCTGCGCCTCAAGCTCAGCCACTGCCTCTTTCTCAGCTCTCATACGTACAGTCAAGCTGTTCACAGCTCCAGGGTCCTTTTGGAAAAAAAGCAGCTATTTGAAAAATCAATAAAACAAATAAAATGAATCAAAGTCAGCATGATTGCCCATCTCTGCCCCAAATAGAAGGAAGCAGTGGAAGGCTCTGCAACTCCATGAATTTTGGGGTTCATCAGTCGGTGTTGCTGCAGGCTGGCTCCCCTTCGGATGCTCACCCCAGGGGGGTGCCCAGGTTGGGGGGGCACTCCAGCTAGCTATGCTTCCACCTGGGGCACCAGGTGCTCCCCATGAGCAAAGGTGGTTGGAGCCAATGCTGCTCACCTGCCCCTGCCTGGAGGGTATATAGGGGATGGAGTGGCTGGAGTGGGGCTTAGGCTATGCTGCTGCTGCTGGCCCTGGGCTGGTGGAGGAGGGCTGCAGAGCTCTGAGGATCAGCAAGAGGAAATTGGGACAAGTATAGGCAAGAAAGGTGGAAAGCAGAGAGAGGAGGTGGGAACTGTGGGCTCAGGGCAGGGCTGTGTGCGTTCACCAGCCCCGTTCCTGTCGGGGAACAGCACCTGCGCCAGGCTGGGCTGTGTGCCCATGCTGCGACGGTGCTAGGGATCTCCTCCTCCTCCTCCTCCTCCGCTTCCTCTCCGCCTCAGCCATGTGTGCTCGCAGATGGGCTGCAAAGGGGGTGTGGAGGGGAGACGATAAGCATATTGGTGATGATGTACCGTGGCACGCACTGCTCACCCGCCTGTGAGAGCGGGCTGGCTGCTGGCGGCTGTGGGCACAGCCCTCCTGCCCAGGCTCCGTGTGCCGGCGGCTTTGGGATGCAGCCCCATCCTGAGGATGCTGCCTGACCGGTGATGAGCCGGAGGGTTCCCAGTCCTGTGTCTGGTGGTACTGGGTGCTGCTGTGGGTTGTCCCAGGAGCTGATGTCCCACTGGGACAGGAGGCCCTGCTGAAAGCCGGGTGGCTCTGCTATTGCCCTCCTGGGAGGTGCCTGACGCCCAGCGCACTGGTGCCTGGATGGGGCTCTCCTAATGCCCATCCTGGGGTCTGTGGGAGGGCTGGCCCACGGGTGCTGTGGCTGGCCTCGTTCTGTCCCCTACTGCCTCTTTCCCCAGCAGCTGGGCTGGCTGCAGCTCAGCTCTTTCCTCGACTCGGTGACTCTTTGCCTTTGGGATCACAACTGCACGCTTCTGCTGTGCGTGGTGTGTCTGACCTCGCTTTCCACCCGATGTACCCACGAGGGGCTGCCACAATGGGGCTCAGCTCGCTGTTGTAGCTGGGCTGAGCCCAGCCCCGTGTGCCTTTGGAGCAGTCCGGGCATGTCAAAAGCGTCTGCATTGCCTCCTCTCAGGTGACACCTCTCTTTCTCCTCTCTCCTTCCCTCCTGCTGAGGCTCTTATTTTTTCCTAACATCAAGGCTTGAAGCTCTATCTCACCCTCTTTCTCTCCTACTGCTCTGCTCTCCCCCTGCTATACCTGGCAGGGATTTTTTTTTTCCTCCCTCTCTTCCAAGGTGCTTCCCTTCTGTTGAATTTTTCTCTCCTCCTTTGCTTTGTTCCTGTTCTCCCTCCTGGTTCCTCCCGCCCCCTCCTTGCTCTTTCCCTCTCCGCACCACCTGCCATAATCTTCTCCTCCCATTGCACCCCCAGCATCTCCCCCGCTCCCCGGCTGTCTCGGCTCTGCGGCAGGAGGGGGCTGCAGCCCTTGGGAAGGGAGATGCATCCCCGTGGTGCAGCCCCTGCCCTGAGCTGGGCTGCCTGGCCCTGGGGTCTGGAAATTCCCAGGAGACCCTGCTTAACTTTGCCATCAGCTATGGGGAGAGGTTTTTGCCTTTTTACATTTTTTTTTCTCCCCTGTGAGAAACTGCTCGCTAAAGAAAGCACATTTTTCTTGCTTACTGGGAGTTCCTGTTTGTCATTTTTATAAATCAGTGTTTATTGGCCTAATTATTGTAAATGCAGAGCCCAATAAAGGTGACTGTGATTGCAATATCTGATAATGAATTTTATAACAAACCTGCTGAGCCTGAAAGCTGCCAGCAGGAAAGACATTATGTCAGGTTAATGACAGAGAGGAGAAATCTTCCCCACTAAGCTTTTTTCCAAAGCATGAAGGGTCTCTGGTGGAGGCTGCTCGGGGTCCTGCTGGGCTGAAGCAGCTCAGGCTGGCAGGGTCTGGCCCTCCAATGCTGCACCCCAAACCTTTTGGGGTTCCTTCACTGCTTCTCCAGCCTTGTCCTGATGGGGGGGTGCTGTGGGTGTGCAGGACCGAGGGCTGGGAGGATGCTCAGCTCTTGCCATGCTCAGGCCCTGCTCTGAGTGTGCAGACATCAGGCAGCAGCACCCAGAGGTGCTTGTGCCTCTGTTCCCGCTCCCCTCATCTGACTTAATCCCACCATGCAAATGCTGAATGCGAAGCGCAGGGAAAGCAGCTTAAATAGCACCTAAAGCTAGCTCAACTCCCACTGCTGTAAATAGATTAATTTAAAAAAAAAAAATCAATTGAGCTCTGCAGGGGTAGGTTTTCCAATAGAGATGCTGGCGCCTGCTCTAACCTCATGCCCTTATGTGTGCCCG
>JANZLQ010000040.1:17088088-17099147 GCA_026212715.1 Elanus axillaris
GGGGGGGGAAATGTGTGCAGGGGTTGTTTGCAGAAACTGGTGTCTGCAGAAGGTGGCTGAGCCCTTGAGGGGCTTCTGGTGCACAGGGCAGGACGAAGCCAGACCCTGGTCTTGCTCCGAGGCTGGGGTGGAAAGGGGGAATAGGGCGGACAGGGGGGGCCACAAACCCATCGCCAGGTGCCCCTGCAGGATCTCCCTGGCGGCAGTCTGACCCAGTGATTTATTGGTGTTATCTGCCACACATGCGAGAACGCTTGTCTTCAGCAGATAACACTTTCAATAGTGCACTTAATAAGAAGAGGACATGGATACCTCTGGGAAATTTGGGAGATATTTCTGTTTAGATAAATGAGTACCAAGCACAGTGCTCATCACACTGCGAAGAAAGCAAGCCACGGTTTGGTGCTCCTGCACCAGCTGTAACGGAGTAACTTCTTGTCTCTGCGCCTGGAAATGGCCCTCCCTTGCCCCTGGGGGGGGACAAGGGCACAGGAGAGATGCAGACAGAAGAAGCCCTTGCTGCTGGAGGCAAAAAGTTGGAATCAGAAGGTGGTGCCCGTAGTTTGCCCTGCCTGATGCTCAGCTAGTTGCCAAGAGCATTGCCAGGGCAATATCTTGCCCCGCTCAGCCCAGAGAATGCTATTATTTCATTAATCTCATGTCATGTCCTCCCTGGCTGATCCAGTTGCAATATTGCAGAAATAACTTTTTGCCACTCGCTGAGGAGGAACAGACTTCAGAGGCCAGGAGAGCTCTTCCCTCTCCTCCCTGCTCGCAGTGGGCTGTGATCCCTAAAGCTGCAAAGTCTTTGATTCCTTCTGACTCTTACAGTCAGGGTTGCATAAAAAGCAGCTCATGCAAAAAAACAACCAGTTATTATTATCATCATCAAACCCTTCAAAATCCCAAGGTAACTTAGCAAGGTCTAGATGAAGTCACGTCCCCATCCCAGACACCAAAACATCACATCGGCCGATGCCAGCAGATGCTGTCAAGCGAGTGGCATTGAGGATCATTCCCCATTCTCTTTGTGTACCTGGCTTCCTTGGATGTTCGGGTTGCTTCTCCCTCGAGTTGCTACCCAGACCGCATGCGGCTCCCTCTGCTTGTGCCATCCCAGTGTCGTGGTCCTTCTGGCTCTCGTCCAGGTGGGAGCGTTCATAGGGTGCTGATTTGTGGAGCCTCATTAGCTGCAGATAAATGAGGAGTCAGGTGAATTCTTACTTCAATTCCTAAAATACTGGTTTAATGCATAATATATGTCCGGGGGTAAATCTCTGTTTCTATTTAAATGTGGGGAAGAGTGTGCTGCTGAATTTTAAGTACGTTCTCACAGAAAACAATGACTGTGCTGAGTGAATGACATGTCTAATGAATATAGTGAGGGGAGCAGGGCTGGCATCTCCACTCCCTCGTGCTGGTGCAGCCTCCATTAACTGCACAGGGGATTTTTTTCCCCAAGCATAGTAGTGACAAATTATACGATCAATATGGAGGCTGATCCGTGGTCTAATCTTGCTGAGCCCCAGTAAGCCCAGGATTGATCCAGATCTAATCTTGCTTATCCTGGACAAACCCAGGAGCAGATCCAGATCCTAAGGTAATGCATCCTATGCAAATCCAGAATCGCTCTATCGATTCGCTGGCATTGTCGCTTCGGTTTTGCCTTGCTGCGGAGGGGTTTATCAGCGTTATCTGCCCCTCGATGTGTAACACAATCAAAGCAGTCATCTTGATTAATTGGTGACAGTGCATGCCTGGCATCTCTGGCTGCAGGACTGCAGAGCCGAGGGGCTTCCTACCCAAGAGTGGCACAAGAGAGGGAGGAGGTCAAATGCTGGCTGGGAATCAAGGCACCCTCCGTTCGTGTTTCACCTGAGCTGCGAGAGCTTTTCTTTGCTGTCAAAAGTGGTCATGGTGCTGTGGATGCCTGCAGAAGGTGCAGTCTGTGTAGGTGAGGATCCTGCTCCCACCTAGAGTGTTCCTTTTTCTTCTCTCAGGACCTGGCGGTCTCCTCACCCTCCACCTGTGACTTCAGTGAGCAGAAGGGCTGTGACATCTGATGGTCCCCTTACCTCGCTGCGTTGCCCTGCAAAAGCTGGTCGCTGCAGCCCACCAGCCCTGCATGCAGCCCACGTCAGCGAGCTCCAGCACACACAGATCTGCTGCTCCTGTGAGTCAAGGGGCTTCTGCTGCAAGGCCTTCCTGCAACTCTAATAACTTCAGGAAGAAAAAAAAAAGAAAAAAAGCAATTACCTTCTGGGGTGGAATTTCTCCAGCCTTTACTCAGCCCACCAGGGAATTTGTCAGGAATATGAACTGCGGTTTTATTCAGCTATTCCTGAGTTATACCAGCACAGGGAAAATGGCATGTCTCACAGCTTGATGTTTTTCTGATGTCTTTCTTTGCTTTTAGGTTTTAAAAAAATACCAGACCCCAAAAATCTCTCTTCAAAACATAAAACTTGCCCTTAGCTTAATTCAGTGGAGACTTGAGCAGCTGCTCCTGCATCTCTGAGAAAAGAGGCCTCATGCTATTAACATGTCTAAAGAAATTGGATGTAGAGATATGAAGGTCCCCTGTCTTTTAAGAGCTGCACTCCGTGTCTCCAGCTCCTGGCTCTTGCACGCGCGTGTGGCACCGTGGGATGCAAATAGGTTGCAAGAGCTGACCCTGCTGGGCTTAAAGGGGGGGCTTGTGCTCCAGCCCCCCGAGGAGAGGGTCCCTGGGCAGGGAGGAGGTGATGAGAGGTTCTCTCCCATCCTACAGCTTTTACAGCCCCATGCAGGTGTATTGTCAGATGCTGGGCTTAAGTGCTGGGGGACTGAATCCTGGAAGCCTGATGCCAGAGCTGAGCTACAGCTGTGACTGCAGCTTGGACCTGTATTTTGCAGAGTGCTTTGAGCTGAAAAGTGCGTTAGCAGTGTAAATATAACCTAGAAGGTTCTCAAACACTCCAGAAATGTTCTCTGAGAAAAAACACTGCCTTTCCCCCTCCTTTCCCTCGAACGGGAAATAATTTCAAATTCATCCAAATGTGCTTTTCTAATCAAAGGGGCCACTTTGTAGTTCTGAATCCAAGGGGAGGGGATTGGAGCACGAATAAAACAAAACTCCTTCTCAGTGCTGCGTTTGCGAGATGGATCTCCCGTGGCTAAATCCATCTGTGTTTCTCCTTTGGCGTGAGCAGGAGGATCTTCCCACTGCAGCTGGGCACTTCACAGGCTTAGCTGCTGCACAGGGAGGAAGAGGAGGAGGATGAAACGCTGGAGTAGCCCAGGTTTCTATGGCAGTGTGTGCAGCAGCCACTTTCCTTATCTTTCCAACTTGATCGGGAGAAATTGCTTTTGTCAATTTTAATTTCAGCTGAGCTGAGCAGGATAAACAAAGGGAGGTGCAGGCAAAGCAGATGGTTTGTCACAGAGCACGGAGCAGGCAGGAAGACTGTGCAGCTTTTTATAGCGTATAATGGCCTTTCCTTGCATCTAGCTATCCATCACCATATAATTCCCGAAATAAACTGGGCTTGTGCGATATATGTGAAATACCCAAATGTCACAGCAGGTCTGGAATATTCCGGCTGCAGAAGTTTTGGCAGTGGTTGGGAGCATCCACACAAAAGCTTTCTGCGGGCCGGTGTTGGCCCCTTGTTTGCAAACCCCTGCGGTGGCTGCTTCTCCCGCGGCTGGGGCAGGGAAGCTCCACTGTGCCCAGGGTGAGAAATTCTTCTGCGGTTTGGCAGAGGTGGCAGAGTCGCTGATGCTCCTTCTTGGTGTAACCAGGATTAATGAGGGGTTTGTGTCTCACCCTGCAGTTCTCCCTTCTGATTACAGCAGCCAGGGTCGCCTCGGACCTCCCGGCCCAGGTCAGGCAGGTGGCTGAAGAAGCAGGGAAAGGAGATCTCTCATGGCCCTGCTCTGCATTTCCTTGCCTGCACGGTGGTCTCGCAGGCGAGGAGCTTGGTTGCCCACGCAGATATCGATGGGAGCACAGAGAAGATCTGCTTGGTGCCCACAAAGACCTCCGACCCTGCTGCCTACCCTGGCTTGGGTGCTTCTACCGCAGGGGACGCTTTGGTGATGGGGGGTCCTCTCCTGCCCCCCGCCTGCGTTCTCCTCCCCCCCTTTCCCTCCGGTGCCGGCAGCGTGGTCCCATCGCGGCCGTGTGCCGGCTGGGAAGGTGGCGGGGGCTCGGGCAGGGCTGGCAGGAGGCTGCTTGCGGCCGAGCAGCTCTGACACTGCTGCCCTGGCACCGCGTCCCAACCAGCTGGGGAGATGTGATCTTTCCCGGAGCTGGTGCTCTCGGAACACAGAGCAGATTGGTGGATATTTGTTTCAATAAGAACCATGCTGGTGTTTGCAAACCCTTTTAAATTGCTCTCAGCAAGCACTTCTGCATCTGGAGCGAAGTCTGCTTGCGGAAAAGCCTGCGGAAAGAGGAGGTCTGGGGGGCGGCGGTAGGAGCCTGAATCCTTGCCAGCTTTCCGTCCCGCAGAGAGTGTCGGGGCCGGAGCAGGGACGTGCTGTGGCTGCTGCCTGCCTGCCTTTGAACAGCAGACAGGCAGTCCCTGCTCCGAAACATCCCCATTAAAGCATCCCGGTGCAATTTCAAATAATGAGCAAATATGAAGAAAATCAAAGTATGTTTGAACTTCATTAATGAACAGAAAGAGGGCTAAATGTTTCCAATAAACCGTTAGCTGCAAATTTGCAGAATACCTAAACCAGCTCTGTCCGTTCCAGCTGAGGTTCTGCAGGTGCCTGAAGCCATGGAAGCCTCAGCGCCTGAACGATGGCAACCGCCAGACCCTGGTGGGCAGAGCTGCTGGCGGTGGCTGTGATTTCTGGAGATAGGCGACTGATTCAAAATCCGAGCAAGTGTGTTACATTTCCATGTGCAGGCAGGAACATCCCTTGGGGGAGAGCAGCGGGGGACAGCCCGCCTGTTCCGCTGGCCTCGATAGCAGTGAGGAAAGGGAAGATACGGTCCCGGGTTTGGAAGAAAACAGAATTCAAAGGAGGCTCCCGGGGGGAAACCGGCTTGCATTAAAGAGGACAGTCCCCGAGGCATTTGTGTGCATTGAAGGAGACCTATTTAGTATTTATTTCCTTTTATTTGTTGTTTACAGGAGGCTGAGCGGTGGTGTTGCTGGCTACATGGGGTCACCCATGCGGGTGCGGGGTGAGCCCGAATTCCCAGCTGCACGGGCAGGGCTGTGCAGGCAGGGCTGGGGCACCCAGCCCAGAGGCAGCCGCCGGCTTTGTTTGCGAAGGCAGGCAGAATTTCAACGAGCTGTATTTTCGTTCTTCGGGGCTGGAAACCTGATCTCGGTCACGGGCTGGTTGCTCAGGCCTTCCTCTATGGACAGACGGACACAAAGGGACAGTTGACCCAGGATGTGCGGTGCCGAGTCCTCCACCTGCACCCCTCCCTGTTTAACCCAGGTTTAGGGGTGCCCTGTGTGGGCTACGGAGGGGCTGCGTGGGTGATGGCTCGCACCCATGGCTTCCTCCATTGGGAGCCTCGGCCGTCACCCAGTGCCAGCCGCTCCACAGTGCTGTCAGCTGATTGGCTTGATAATTAAAGTAAATCATGATGACAGGGTTGGGGTTTACGTTAAATCTCTACCTGGAAGGGTGCGTTTTCATGTAGTATATCACGTAATCCTGCCACGTGGTCTAGGCTGTAATTGCAGCTTTTCCCTTTGAACGTGGCACCTGCCTTAACTTTAATGATAATTTATTCCCCGGCTGCAGGAGAGCTCGGTGCCCTGAATCACAGGGCAGCGGGGTGGCTGCGGGAGGGTCTTGGGTGCCACGTGGAGAACCAGGGAGGGGAAGTTTCAGGAGGATGTGTGTGCAGAGCTACACTATGGGCGACCGCTTTCTCTGGGATCCCGGTGTGTTCCCCATGGGTCCCCAAGCCTGGGGCTCTGGTCCCAGCTCTGCACACCTCTGGGTGTCTGTCCCCAGGCTGCCACTCCGTCCTGCTGCCCTTTAACCAGAGCTGGGGGGACGGCAGCGGCGTGTCTCGCTGTTGCAAAAGCTGTCTGGCAGACTCGATGCGGCACGCTTTGCTGCTCCCGGGCATGAAACGTGTTGGAGCAGGTCTTGCTTAAAAGGCAGCTCCTCTGTCAGGTAGGTTACCATCCCTCCCCAGGTGCCCCCCTTGCTTTCAGAGGTCATTCACAATTGTGGAAATACAGAATTTCCAAAAATGCCCTAGAATAGGAGACCAGTCCCTCGGTCTTGTTTACATCACCTGTAAAAAGGATGAACCCAGAGAACAGATGCATCTTTTATTGTTAATAGATTAAAATTATAGATGATCACAAAATAGCAGTGTACAGAATAAATGCTTAGCTGATGTAAATTACTTTTTCCTCTATTTCCTTCCATTAGCCACCGACCATTTACCCCAGGCAGAGCTCTGTCTCCGGGAAACACCCAAGCTGGATGTGGAGCAGCAGGCTGGGTAAGTGCTGGGTAAGATAGCCCTCCTGATGGACTGAGATGAGATGAAGTGTGAAAATCAGAGGGACTGTGAGATGGAGGATGCTACCTGTCATATTATCTCCAATTCTTTAAAAAAAAAAAAAAGGCAAAGAAAAAAAAGAAAAAAGGCAGAAAGCTGTTCCTACCTGATTTGTGGTCTTCTGTTCTTGGCATTGCTTGCTTCAGCAAAGGATTTGGCCTGCAGACCAACAAGGAAAGTTTGCAGCATTGGCAACAACACTCTGTGATTCAGGAGCGATCCCTTAAACAAGGTTATTACTCATTTTACCAGGCACAGCTATCCATTATGGTTAATAAAACACCGCATAAGTGATTCTCAGCCTGATTCAAACAATATATCTTGTGGCCCAGCTGGACTCACTTTTATCCCTAGCCTCACACTGGAGGATATGTTGGCATCAGCAGATACTGAGATGTTGGTACCTGATCACATGGACAGCCAAGATCTGCCTCTTACTTTCCAAGGGGAGAAGTTGGATGGGCACATTTGCCACCTCCTTGCCGTGTCCTTCTCCAAGGGACAGGGTCAGCGTTGGCCATGGCTGTGGTGGCACATTGGCCCGGGGTCCCGGGGAAAGGCAGCTCCCTCCCGGGCTGGGCACCCTGCGCACCTGATCCATGGTGGTGGGGGACCGTGCTTCATGCTTTCTCACCGCTGGAGCTGCGCTGGAGGGTGATGTCTCATTGCCCCAGAGCAAATGAAGTCTGTGAGCTGGGGGAAGGGAGGAGGACCAGCCTGGGCTGAAGGAGGAAGGCTTTGTCCTGGCACTCCTGCTGGAAACAAGGTCCAGGAATTTGCTGGGGAGATGCACCTGATGCAAGGACGGTGACAAGGCTGCCTTCATGTGCTGCTCCTGTGCTGCGGGAGGCTGGCAGTCAGCAATCCTGCCTGCGTGTCGGCCTTCGCATCCAGCATCACGCCTGTTCTGCAAGGTGCCAGGGAGAGCTCGAGGAGCGCCGGGGCCCCGGGCAGCGGCAGGAGCCGGTTCCTGCCAGGACGCAGTTACCCCACATGTAAGGAGCAAGCGCCGTGCGGCTCGGGGTGACCACCTGCGGCAGCACCGGCGCTGCCAGCACCTGCTCTGCGGCACGCTGGCGGCTGGCCGGGGGGGATCTGCTCTGGGCCATCCATCTGGCATCTTTCTGAGACGCCGCGCTTGGTTTTTTGCCATGCCAAAACAAATCCTAGCAGACTATTAATCACTGGCTTGGAACAGCATCCACCCTGGGTTCAGTTATGATAAGCTATGCCAGCCCTTGTCTGACATCGTGTAGCCATTTGAAGAGGCCATAATTACAGCAACTGTTAGGCATTTTTCTAGCCTTTTCTCCCTTCTCTCATACGTAATGTTATGTGACAAATCGCTTTCCCTGACATTCGCATCTCCGAGCACTCTGCCGACACACAACCGGTAGCCCGGCTTTGTTGCCGTGCAGGAGCACCAGGCTCACTGCAGACAGCACAGGCAGGGTACCATCAAGTGCAAATCTCAGTTTGGTGGGTGAAAATGATCCATGCAGTGATGCTGGGGGAGAGCTGGGGTTTTGATAGGTGTATTCTGCCATTTCCCTGCATCTGCAGTCACAGAAGTGGCTGGGGATGCCGGGGAGGAGGGAAGCGTGCTGGGACCGGTGCCTGGAGTGCTAATTGCCAGGTGTAGGACGCAGGCAGTGTTTGAAACACCGAACTGCAGGATGCTGCTAAGTCAGTTCCAGCGAGGAACCAGAGCTGGGTTCCCCGATGTGGGCATCTTGGTGGGATGGAGCCGGAGCCTGATCCCAGCCCCGCGGCTGCTCCTCAGCTGGTGCTCCATATCTCCATCGGCTGCTCCGGAGCTGGGGCAAATCATGCCAGCTGAGGAACACTGCTGAAATCTCCCAGCTGGTGTTCGGCGCTGCGGCAGGAGGCTGTATATCCCAGAAATGCTCTCTCCTGCCTGTTGGCGTGCTGGGCAGGAGGCTTGTGGCTGGGGTGTGAAAGCAAGCAAATGTTTGGTAGCTGTCAGCTCTCCGTCAGTGCCAGGTATCTAATTTCTGCTGGAAGAAGGAAACATTGCAGTCTCTTTCCCATTCCACAGGGTCAGCAGCAGACTAAGTAGCATGCAGGAATAAAGGGGGGAGAAAAGTAGAAAGATAAATGTAGAATAAGTGATTTAGTTGTATTCATGACTTTTTTGAAAGATGGAATAGATGTTGCTGGCGCAGCTGTGCAGAGTTTGCTAAGCTCTGTGTTAGCCATGTAGCCATTCAGACCAGAGATACAGCACTGCTCTAATTCTCTAAATCACTGTCCTTCCCCAGGTGTCTCTATTCCCCTGACCTTTGCAATCTCTTTGTCCACGCAAAGACCTGGAGACTGAATTAAGATGTGCTATTTGTAAGCAGGATAGGAAGAGCAGAGATTCTCCCATCACCTAGGATAACCTTCACCCGCAGGCAGATCTCCTGCAGAGAGAAGTTTGGTTGCCTCTTAATTCATCCATGGCATTGCTGTCTTGTAAACCCTAAGGCCGTCTGTTCTTCACCTGCGTGGGTAACAGCACGCATGGTTTGTAAATCCAGGCAGGCATCCAACGCGCCGTCCTGAAGGTCCACCACACAATTGTGCACTGAACTGCATTGCAGCGCTCCCCCGGCTCGGCTCCTGCACACGCTGATGGCACAGATTGCAATTTCCTTGTGCTTCGTTTTCTACTCTCCCTCTTCTCTCCTCTGCGCTTTTAATCTTTGCTTAACTTGTTGTGCAGGCAATTGCATGGCATTTAGTGCATGGTGATGTGTGTTTGGGGCCTGCGCTGGAAATACAGCTCATTATCTGGAGTGGATAATATTAAGCGCTTTTCTCTATTGGCCATTTGATCACAAGGTTATCCTGTTTGATGGTTTTATACACTGGAATTGATTGCATGGGAAATATTTAGCCAGCATGGCTGAAACGTATGTCTCCCCACAGGCTGCCAGGCGCAGGAGTGCTGCTGCGCCGGGAGCCTCTTGGAGGGTGACCAGCCCTTTTCAGACCCTCAGATCAGCTTTTCTTGTAAGATATGGGATTAAATCAATCAAGCCGCAGAGTTTTTTTGGTGGGATCCCGCAGCAGACAGCGGGTCGGCCGTCAGCCGCCCATGAGGATGCTGTTTGGTGCTTGAGGCTGACCTCGGCTGCCACGGGGCTGTGCCGGCACTTCCCCACGCCGCTCAGTCCCGGCCTCTCGGCTGACACAGCCGGCAGAGATGCCGATTATGGCAGTAGCTTTTCATAATGTGCCCTCTGGGAAGCGGCCCGAGAACCAGCGCGCTCATTTGCCACAGGCTATTGAGTAGCTGCCAGGTGATGAAGGCTGGCAGCAGCCGGCGGGACATGGGCCAGCAAGGTGGGGGGAAAGGCTGCATCACCTCTAACGGCCCCCGAATTGTGCAGCACTTTTTGCTTTGCGTCTTAATAGAATGGATTGGAAAGAGAGCGGTTGGTGATGCTGCCCGCCTTGTGCCTTAGTATTGCCCGGTGCAGGGTGCTGAGAACCGATCTCTGCCCGTTAGCTCCCCGCCGTGCCCTGCGCTGCCTTCGTTCACACGGGATGTGCCTGCCCGGCTCCTTTGGTACCTCCAGAAAAACACCATCCTATTACTTCTCCCTCCTCCCCACGTTTTGCTGTCAGACAGGCTGTGTAAATCAGGAGCAGCTCCAGCGGGCTTCCTCTGGACCGGCACCAGTGTGGGAATGGAGAATTAGCCCTGCACCTGCCACTTTTTTAATATGGGCTTTAAATCTGATTATAACTGCCTGTCTGGCTCTGCATTATGTACTTCATGATTATTCAGCATTATGTAATCTTTGATAAAAGATGCTGCATCAGTAAAAGTGAATTAAACGATTGAGTGATAGGAGTTTATCGAATTCCTCAGAGTGATGCTGTCCTCTCTTTGGCACTTTAACCTCTCCTGTGGAAGGAGCGTGCCAGACGCTGCCCTTGCTAACAGCCAGGAAACCCTGCTGACTTGGATGGAATTGCGGGAGTACAAATAAAGTTAGATTTCAGCTTAGAAAGACAGTTTTTTATAGTCTAAAGGCTCAATATTTTACAGCAGCGGTCCCTTATCTGCATTATGTGCAAATTGCTAGCGGAGTTACACAGGCAGATGTCGGCAAGTCCTGCGGATGCTCGATTAAGTTTGGCTTTTAGAGGGGTGATGGGCAGAGCTGGCCAGGCTGTCCTCGCTCCAAAACCCCTTGAGAGTGGGCATGCACTGAATTCCCACACGACGGAGTGGGGAAAAAAGTGTGTTTAATTCTAAACCGAGTATTTTGCCTTATATTCCAAACACTGCCTCCAAATATAAAATATTGTATTTTTCTCCTTTTTAGGTCTTCCCTTTCTCCACACACAGCAGATGTCTGATGGCTGAATGGTCTAGGGATTTTGCTCTGAGTTTTCCTATTTCTTCATTTCCTTTTTCTGTGCTACAGTTGTTTTTTTTTTTTACTTTGCTGTGATATTAGAAACATTGCTAGGGGAAAAAAAAAAAGCACAAACCTAAACTGTAAC
>JANZLQ010000040.1:17104279-17154054 GCA_026212715.1 Elanus axillaris
CGGGCCGCTGAGGCGGGCGGCCGTCGGGGCGCGGCGCGGCGGCCGGAGAGGGCGGTGGCGGCGATGGGGGCTCTCCCGGCGCTGCTGGGGGCCGCCTTGCTGTGGGCCGGCGCCGGGGCCCTCGTCAACCTCAAGTATTCGGTGGAGGAGGAGCAGCGGGCCGGCACGGTGATCGCCAACGTCGCCAAGGACGCCCGGGACGCCGGTTTCGTGCTGGACCCCCGGCAGCCCGCCGCCTTCCGGGTGGTCTCCAACTCGGCCCCCCACCTGGTGGACATCAGCCCCGGGTCGGGGCTGCTGGTGACCAAGCAGAAGATCGACCGGGACCTGCTGTGCCGGCAGAGCCCCAAGTGCGTCATCTCGCTGGAGGTGATGTCCAGCTCCATGGAGATCTGCGTGATCAAGCTGGAGATCAAGGACCTCAACGACAACGCGCCCAGCTTCCCCACCGACCAGATTGAGCTGGAGATCTCGGAGACGGCCAGCCCCGGCACCCGGGTGCCACTGGAGAGTGCCTACGACCCGGACTCGGGCAGCTTTGGTGTGCAGAGCTATGAGATCACCCCCAACGACCTCTTTGGGCTGGAGACCAAGACGCGGGGTGATGGGTCCCGCTTTGCCGAGCTGGTGGTGGAGAAGAGCCTGGACCGGGAGACCCAGTCCCACTACAGCTACGTGATCACGGCGCTGGACGGTGGCGACCCGCCCAACTTCGGCACGGTGGAGCTCAGCATCCGCGTCATCGACTCCAATGACAACAACCCACTCTTCGAGGAGCCGGCCTACACCGTCAGTGTGCCTGAAAATTCCCCACCAGGTACGCCCGTCATCCGCCTCAACGCCTCCGACCCGGACGAGGGCACCAACGGCCAGGTCCTCTACTCTTTCCACAGCTATGTCTCTGAGCGGGCCCGGGAGCTCTTCCAAATCGACCCCCAGAGCGGCCTCATCACGGTGAGCGGTGCCATCGACTACGAGGAGGGTCACGTCTACGAGCTGGATGTGCAGGCCAAGGACTTGGGGCCTAACTCTATCCCTGCCCATTGCAAAGTGACCATCAGCGTCCAGGATGCCAACGATAACCCGCCCCTCATCAACCTGCTCTCTGTCAACAGCGAGCTGGTGGAGGTGAGCGAGAACGCCCCACCGGGGTACGTCATCGCCCTGGTACGGGTCTCGGACCGTGACTCCGGGGCCAATGGGCGTGTGCAGTGCAAGCTCCTGGGCAATGTGCCTTTTCGGCTCCAGGAGTATGAGAGCTTCTCCACCATCCTGGTGGATGGGCGGCTGGACAGGGAGCAAAGGGACCAGTACAACCTCACCATCCAGGCCAAGGACAATGGTGTCCCCTCCCTGCAGGCCACCAAGTCCTTCACCGTCAAGATCACCGACGAGAATGACAACCATCCCCACTTCTCCAAGCCCTATTACCAGGTCATTGTGCAGGAGAACAACACCCCGGGGGCCTACCTCCTCTCAGTCTCGGCCAGGGACCCTGACCTGGGCCTCAACGGCAGTGTCTCCTACCAGATCGTGCCCTCCCAAGTCAGGGACATGCCTGTCTTCACCTATGTGTCCATCAACCCCAACTCTGGAGATATCTATGCTTTGAGGTCCTTCAATCATGAACAGACGAAGGCCTTTGAGTTCAAGGTCTTGGCAAAAGATGGGGGTAATCCCTCTCTGCAGAGCAATGCCACCGTCAGGGTGATTGTCCTGGACGTCAATGACAACACGCCGGTGATCACGGCCCCGCCGCTGGTCAACGGAACCGCGGAGGTGTACATCCCCAGGAACGCGGGGGTCGGCTACTTGGTGACGGTGGTCAAGGCAGATGACTATGACGAGGGTGAAAATGGCAGACTTTCCTATGAAATGGTGGAAGGAGACAGAGGATTTTTTGAGATAGACCAGGTCAATGGAGAGATAAGGACCACCAGAGCCTTTGGGGAGAATGCAAAGACAGCCTACGAGCTGATCGTGGTGGCTCACGACCATGGAAAAACATCTCTCTCGGCTTCCGCCTTGATTTTGATATACTTGTCTCCAGCCCTGGATGCCCAGGAGTCCATAGGATCTGTTAACCTCTCCCTGATTTTCATTATTGCTCTGGGGTCTATCGCAGCCATTCTTTTTGTCACTATGATCTTCGTGGCAGTCAAGTGCAAAAGGGATAACAAGGAAATCAGGACCTACAACTGCAGGTAAAGACATCTTTGTTTCTTTACACCTGCCGGGTCTGCTTTGATTTTTGCCATCACAGTTACTTTTCCATTCGGTGCTGTATACCGGGTGGGGTGTGGGGCGGTAGTGGTGTTCAGTTTGCTTTAGGGACAAAAGTGAGGTTTGCATCCCTCCAAGGAAATTTCCTGCAAAGCTTGAAAAAATTCTTCCCCGGGAGAAGCACAGAAATCTGTGCCGAGTAACGAATTGACTTAATTGCGCGGCTTGACAATCTGTTGCAGCATCCCTGATTTTACGCGCTCCGTCGCAGGAAGCAGGGAGAACAGTTTTATAGCGGCATGGCTGGTTCCCGTGGGTCCCCAGCGCTGCTCCCCGATCCTTGCGATGGGGGGAAAGCCCCCCCAGCCCACCGCAGCATCCCCGCAGCAGACGGGGCGAGCGGCCGTGGTGGCATCCGTAAGCCCTCGCTCGCCGTTCAAAAGAGCTATTGTGTGCCCGATGCGGCTCCTCGCCACGGCTCACGGTAGGGCCAGCCTGATAAAATAGTGGCAAAAATCACCCGGTTCCCCCCGATGCGCCGGTCCAGCTCCTGGCATGGCCAGTTGGGTTGGGAGCGATGGGGCGAGGGAGGATTTTTGCAGCGCTGCGTTATTTTTGCCCTGGTTGGATGCGTACTCCTGGGTCCGAAATGCCGGAGGGGAGGTCAGCCCCTCGCCCAGAGCCGCTGAAAGGCTGATAGGGGAAATCCAGTCCCCTGAATATGTAACAGCCTGGCGATTATTGTCTCTCTTTTACTATTCTCTGTGTTACACAAGTTAGGAGACAAATGCTAACCACACATGAATATCAATCAGATGCCATAAAAGAGCAGCTGCAATGCCTCATAAATGGTTTAATCCTGTTACTAGTGAAATAGCCATGACTTCTCCATTCCTTCGGCACCGAGTCGTTTCAGAGGGGAGGGATGGAAATTAATTTTGCTCTACCTTGGAAACGCACGCTCGCCCCTGGCAATTCTGCGGCGCAGGGGGATGTGCAGTCTTTAAAGTTTTATTTACGCAGAAATAATGCCGGAGAGTTCGGGTTTTATACCCCGTTTTCACAGCGTAAAGTACATTTATAAGCCTTTTTGCTCGATGGGGGAAAAATCATCTGCAAATAAAGGTCGGTCTGTGCTGTATTATGGGATGCCTAGCTTCAAGTGAAAGCTCACATACTAGATTTCTTGCCAGCTCGGCCCATTAAACGAGAATAGGACCTGAATGGATAAAAATCACATTGTGGCAGTGCCCCTAACAGCTTCACACATATGTATAAGCCCTGGGTTTACTGTGGTGGCTTAGGGATTAATGAAGTGCAGTTTAATTAAATAATTGGTCAATAGAGAACGGACAGCAAAATGAATGCCTGCAGGAAATAATTGGGCTCTCACATTGCCAAACTTAAACATTTAGGTAAACAAAACAATTAAAGCTTCATCAACCATTGTTAGACGAGTCAGCAACATATAGATTGTTGGCACAACAGAAATCCCTGCCTTCCCCTGATTTATTTGCATGCTCAGGGGGATGCACGGGCTGTTACCAGTGTGCATCTGAGCAGGAGAAGTCAGCTGCAGAGGTAGAGAAGCACCAGGTAGGCTCAGCAGCAGCCGTGACCATGGGGCACCCTCTCCCCGTGCTGAGTGCGTGCCTTTAGGCTTTGCAGTGCCTTATTTTAGAGGTTCTTCACAACAGCTGCTGGACAGTCTTCATAAAATGTGTTAATTTATGAGGCACATAAGGTGATATGAGAGCTGTTCGACTTGGTGGCATTTTCATGCTCAGGCAATTAGCTTTCTGGAACAAGAATATTTGTCCAATATTTGACTTTCTAGATAAACTGTATTATTTATTCAACCCATTATTTCTGTTGCAGCTATTGCATTTTTTTTTTTTTTTTAATGCTGTTATCATAGCAAAAAGAGGAGCAAAGTCCCAACTTTCAAATGTATCTTTCTGACTGTGGGTAGCATATGATGCGATTCCCTGGGAAATACCGCGCTGCCCAGTGCCGTGCATGTACGAATTCATCTATGGGGCATTGGCGGTGTTGCTCCCTATGGAAAGACGAGCCACAGTCACTCTGAGCCGAGCATACCAGTTAATGCAAGGGGCAGTCATATTTGTCATTATTTGCTTGGGGGGTGTTTTAAGGTAACTTTTTGTCCTCTGGTGTTTTGCAGAAGGCAAACGAGGCACTTCATCAGTTGATTCTTTTGGCAGGTGGGAAGCAAAGAGGGAAGGAAAGGCAGAGAAAAACAAGCTTGTAGTAAAAAAAATAAAAAGGTCAAAAAGGATCATTTCTCTTTGCAAAACACAGTTGTTGTTCTCCGATTTCTAGAAGGCGAAAGCATTTCCCAGCAGAAGCGGGTGTGCGTGTCAGGGGGCGAGGGAGGAATAGGATGCGGTTGGAGAAAAGATTTCGAGTTATCAGGTATTATCGGGAGATAGTCAAAACACCAGCAATTTGGATAAAGCAGTAATAAACAAACAGCCTTTGGAGTGTGAGAGAATAGAGCTTGCCAGCTAGGACTGCTTCTGGGTCTACTTTATTTACTGCTACCGAAAACGAACTGGGAAAAAAATCCGCTATTCGTTTTGAATTTTCATTATGGGGACCAAATTAAATCACTTTTAAAATCCTTATTATGCATGGAAATGAATGCAGGTACCCTTTTCAGTTCATGGATTTTAACATCTCCATTTTTCTCTTCTGCAGGCTGGAGTTTACTCCTAGTAACTAAATATCAGCAATTACAAACACTAGAAAAAAACCAGGGGCATTCTTCCTTCCCATTATTTTTCGTATTTGACCTGAAAGCATTATACATATGAAAATAAGCTAAAGATCGTGTCGTGCCACCAGACCCAAAACATGACGTAATGTGCATGACTAAGAAGCCTACATGGAGATGGGGGCCAAGCCCTCCGGGTTTCTGCATGTGTATTTAGCGGGGCAGGGTTCGGGATGCTCTCAGCTGTTCATGTTCGTTCTGTCCCCCAGAATCGCAGAATACTCCTACGGGCATCAAAAGAAATCAAGCAAGAAGAAGAAAATCAGCAAGAATGATATCCGCCTGGTACCGCGGGACGTGGAAGAGACGGATAAAATGAACGTTGTGAGCTGCTCCTCTCTCACTTCATCCCTCAACTACTTCGACTACCACCAGCAAACCCTGCCGCTGGGCTGCCGCCGCTCCGAAAGCACCTTCCTCAATGTGGAGAGCCAGAACAACAGGAACGCCGGCTCCAACCACATTTACCACCACACCTTCACGGGGCAGAGCCCCCAGCAGCCTGACCTCATTATCAACGGGATGCCGCTGCCGGAGGTGAGTGCGGGCGGGCAGCCCGTGCCCCCGGGGCATCGGTAACGGGTTTGCACGTGGACAGCGATGTGCGGGTCTGTTGGCGTACGTGCTGCCGAAACGACGTGTTGAGCAAACGGGCGGTGGTCGTCTCCCTGTGCTGGACACCCCGGGGGTGAGGGAGCGATGGAGGACGGGCAGGGGGGAGCAGCGGGCACCCACCTTGCGGGTTGTGGGGCAGCTCCAACATGTGGTCACGGGTGGGTGTTTCGCACCCACTCACTGCAGAAGACCCTCAGAAATGCCCAGGCGGGGATGTCAGCACGAGTGGGCCAGCCCAGGCTCCCTCCGTGATGCCGGGAGGGCTGGAGGCGGCTGCTTTGCAAGTGGATTTTGAGTGTGATGATGCTCAAGGGAGGAGACGCTTGTTGGCGTCAGAGTTTTTTAAAAGGTTATTGAAAGTGGTGTTGGCAGCTGTTGTCCTGGAGGCAGCGAGTTGTGCTGGGGACGCTGGCAGGGCGGGATGCCCGGCGTGACCCCCGGCACGCCTGGCCCGGGGCTGTGCCCTCGCCGGGCAGGACAGCATAGGAGGGATGCGCGGTGCCTGCCGAAGGCAGGGGAAGGGGCTGCTCCGATCCACGCCATCTTCATCAGGTTCTTCTCATTCATCGGCTTTTCTGTATATCACAGGCATCATTTAATGTTGCTTGTTTGTCTCTCTTTGAATTATTGTTTGGTATTAAGCAAAACAATCAAAGGTTTGTCATGTTTCCTGCTTTGAACAGAATAACAAAGCTGAAAAAGCAGCTGAAATATTTATAGCTTGCTCTGTTTTGCGTCCGTGTGCTGGTGTAAATGCAAAATGATGCTGCTGAAGGCAGTGGAGCTGCTTCAGATTTATACTTGCGCTGTGGAGAGCAGAGCCCGGCCTTTTGCAAGTGTCTGCAGGGCTGCTGGAGAGGGCTGGTGCCGGCCGGCCTGATCCTGCAGCAGTTGTACGGGCAAAACGCTCATTGAACCCTGGTGTTTAACCTCCGATAAGGCTACAGAACCAGCTCCCGAGAGGTGGTCGGCCCAGTTTTGGGGTGCTCCCAGCCCAAATGCCAGTCGCTCAAAGCAGCGGCACAGCTTTTAATGACCAGACGGTGGGGAGGGCGTTGCCGGGTTCTCTGTGCCAGATCATGGGTACTTAGCCTTCTTCTGCCCGGCCTGCATTTCGAGCCTCTCCCGCCCTTGTGCATGCAGGCCCCTCGCTGTACGGCATCGCCTTTCCAAGGTTACCTGCTGAGATGCTGTGAGGAGGCAACTCCCACAGGGGTGCACCAGTACAGACCAGCACAGCCCAGCACAGCCGCCCGTGGCTGTGGGGCTGGGTGCCCACCTGCGTGTGGGAAGGTGTGGCGGGAGCAACCCAGCGCTGGTCCAGAGAATTAAAGCTCTCTTTAACTTCTGGTATTGGTATAAAAGCTGTGATAGAGTTTCTTAGCAATAACCAAATGGAAATGACCTGGATATAAGCACTCATATATTCTACTTGCATGTATCCAGCCATAGAGCTGAGCGGGCTGTGCTCTTCCCAAATGCCCCCATGGGGAGAGGCAGGGACTTTGCATCCGAGTCAGGGTCAGAGTGGTTTGGGATAAGCCCATCTCTGGTCAAACAAGGCAGAAGAGCTGCTACCAAAGCTGTCTGCTCCTTGTGCTGTGCCAGGACAGGCCAGGGGTGGGAAACACCACTTATCACATATTGGGGCATCCCCATCGATGCTCAGATTTGCCTGTGCTCTTTGCTGAGTACCAGCTGGGGCTCCGGGTGCCTACCTTCCTGGGGGTGCATCCCAAGGTTGTGGGTGACCATCGCTCTTGGGATGCTGTGGCAGGAGTCCCTGAGGAATTCCTGCCTTCCTAGAGCAGTGTCCTTTGGAGAGGGGTCTCGAGTGCATCTCTGGCTGGTGCCTTGCTATGGGCATCGAGCAGTGGAGCACGCTGTCAGCCTGTGATTCACTGCCACAGACAAAACTCAGTCGTAAAATCCATCACACGTTGGCATTAGCCAGAAGTGTGCGCCGGCAGCAGGAGGTCTGTGGTGCCGGGGAGGAGGGAAGGACCATTGGGAATATCATAGCTCAGCTGATGAAGTTAACAGGCAGCTGCGGGCAGAAGGCAGCGCTGCCCATGTTCCTCCTTGACACAGTGGTTAGCCTGGGGTCTGGCGGCACGAGCTCTCCAGAGACCTCCTGTGCCTTGTGCACCCTCGGGTGAGGGAGCTGGGACGCTTCTCCCTGTGGCTCCAGCTCGCCCTGTTTCCCCACTACTTGTGCAGGTGGGATGCACTGCGAAGAGCTGGTACCTCGCCTGGAGAAAGAAATTTGTCTCTTGTAATGAGCGCCATGCAGGAGGGCAGCTGGTGGCTCTCCAGTCCTGCTAAGGGACCGGCAGCTCTCGGGTCAGTGCTCTTGGGAGAGCAGCATGTCCTGGCAGGGTTCTGCTCACTCCATGGGCATGCTTGTGGAGAATAGGGCAGGGCCAGGGCACGGGGAGGAAAAATCAAAACTGGAACCTGCTTGGAAGTTTGGGTTAGGTGGGAACTTTTATGGGTTTTGGCAGAGTCCCAGCGTTATGCTTCCAGCTGTTGCAAGGGAGGTTACCTTGCTGGTGGTGTGGGTTCGACCGACTCCTAAAAATCCAGGTGACCCCTGGGGTGAGGAGGTTCAGTGGTGACTAAATGACGGCACTGTCCTGGCACACAGAGTGACACAGAAACTCCATAAAAGATGATTCCATGGAGGAGCATCTCAGCCTTGTACCCACCGTAGCCCCTCACTGCCTTAGCAGGTGTTCGGGTGTGATGATACGTGTATGAAGTGTGCTATTGGTACACCTCCAGGTGACGGTGATTTAATAAATACAATTCCTGCCCAGAGCTGCCAGAGCCAAACCGTTCCCTGCAGTGCATCCAGCGGGACTTTGTCGGGGCTGGTTTGAATCACCTCCAGTGACGAGGCCGCCGGCATTTCCCTCGGGAGCCTTTACGAGGTGTCAGCGTCAGGGAGATATCGCTGCTGCTCCACCTGGGAGTGACTTTTCCTGATGGGAAGGCAAAGCATTGCTTGATAAAAGATAAAAAACGGAGGTAAACGTGTCGTTGGTGGTGTCACTTAGGATATGATGGTTGTGGCTGGGAGTAAGTGATTGCTTCTGCATACAGGCGCTGTCCTAGCAGCGGTGGGTTTGCAATGTAGCTGATCTTTAATGTGAGGCTTATTTGCTTATTTGCTTTAACAGTCAAGAACCTTGAAATAAAAGTCCCCAAGGATGGGTTGATTGTGGAGCTTCAGGAAATGTTTCCTCCCATGCCGTGGCAGTGGTATGCGCGGTGGCAGGTCTCGGGGCTGGCGGTGCCATGCTGTACCCATGGTAATTGGGTTCGTCGGTGCTCCCCACCTTTTCCCGCTGATCCAGAAAGGATTAAACAGTGGCGTCTGCGGAGGCTGCAACCCCGCTCTGAGAATGAAAAAAAAGTTTGAGATGACCCGTGAAAAGCTTTTCCCTTTGGCTGAGGGCCGGGCTCGGCTGCCGGCTCTGCTTTGTGCCAGGGCACGGCTGCAAAGAGAGCACTGGGAGGCCGCAGCGGATGTCCCGGGGGGGGGTTCTGGCCCCACTGGGCTTCAGCGGTCCCTTGGGTGCTGGGGTACCACGCAGAGACCCCTGTCCATGGCCTTTTAGCATCCTTGTGGCTGTAGGCAGTGATGGCAAAAAGCATTTGGGAGCAGCTCTGGTGATCGTGGCTGACAGCGGGAGGCTTGGCCCCGGTTAGTGTTTTGCCTTGTTTTGCAGGAGGGAGAGTGGGACATGTTGGAGCTGCAAGGGCATTGCCGGTCAGAAGCTTTGCTGCTGCCGAGGGTTTTTTTTCCTTCCTGCTGAGCCGGAGGAGAGGTCAGCTTTGAAACCAAAAGGGCTTGTTGTCAGGTTTTGCATGTATATTACTGGAAGTTGTACCAGGAGATTAAAAATCAAAATTAATAGGAGCCATTAGGCAGTTTCCTTGATAAAAATGCACGTTGCATTGGGGTGGTGTGGGAACTGGTCTGAGTGCTGAGCCGTTTAGGATCCCCGGGACAAGACTTGAATCTAGAGCAGCCACCCTTGGGTAACACTTAGATGCCTGGATTTTGACTTCATGGTTTTAAAAGGAAACAATGCGTGTGTAATGACTGCGTCTCTGTTTCAGAGACAGTTTTACATCCAAAATCTGCGCCGCTTTGAGAAACGGTGCCAAAGCATCGTCTGCTGCCCTGGGACGGGGAGCAGCCCCCGGGGCACGGCAGCTTGCTCTGTTCCTCGGTCTCGCTCAGGGCCAGGGTGGTGGCCGGTCCCTGCCAGGACTCGGCATGGGAGAGGCAAGGAGTGTGAAATGGGAGCGAGCCAGCCTTGTTTGAGAGGTTGGATGTCCAAAGGTGGAATTAGCATGGAGGTTCCAGACCGACTCTCTCGGGGGGGCCAGAATGGCTCCATGGTGGCAGCGGCAGGGAATGGCCTTCCTCTGGTGCTGCTTTGGTAGGTCCCACTGGAGAAGGTCAAGGTGGAGCAGCCGCTGATCCAGCGGGACTTGAGTCCTCCCAGGACCCGCATGCCCGACAGCTCCCAGACCCCGGTCCGGCCCCGGCGCTGGGGGGGCTGTGGCCGTGGTGATCCGCCGCCTCCTGAGCTGGTGGCCACCATCAGTAAGATGGGGAATTACTGGGTTTAGTGATAATCCTGGTCTAATCCCTCAACCTTGATACACTCCCGCGTAATCCTCACTCACACTGATTTCGTTTGGGCTCCTCATGGCAGCGGGGATTATTTGAGCGAGGAACAGTTGCAGGATAAGGCCCTGTTGGTTTCAGATATGCTTTTTACTACCTGGAACGCGTTCTCCTCACTGTAGGAAATGGTTTTCTAAGCACAATAGAGCAATTTTCGTTTCAGGCGGCACCGGCAGTTTTTGCTCTGGCTATCTGGCGGTGTTAACTAAAGCACATTTCTACAACACACAAAGATTTTTGTTTTGTAAGAAATGAAATCAGCGTGGCTGTTCCTCTTTCTCTGTCATTTCTCTACTTGTCAATTCTTTCTTCCCCTCCAGCTTATCTTCCTCTTCTCTGCTAGCCTTAAAAAGCCCCCAAAGTGTCTGTTATAATCACATTTTGTGTGTTACAACCAGAATGAATGTACTCACTTTAATATGCTGGGTTTGAGGAAATCAGTTTCTGTCTGGTATAACAGACAATTTGTTATAAACCATGCCATTTAGAAGTGAAGGGCCTTGCTTTAGAGTAACGCTGGGGAAACGTCGTGATACATAATTGGAAGGGATTTGGCTTGCTTCTGAGTAATACTGTGTATAGAGCAGGGGGAAAAAAAAATAAAAGAAAGGAGATAATTTCCAACCCGGCGAAAGTTTGCGGTGCTGGGACATGCCAGGCTGTTGAAATAAGGCTTATTTTCAGCAGAGATAATAATTAAAGCATTATCAGCGATGATGTTCGACTAGTTGGAAGGCTGACATTGCAGCGAGCGTTGCCAGTCTTGTTTTCTCCTTGGGAGGTCACTGTAACTCAGCACTTTTTTGTGCCTGTGATGCGCACCACGATGGGTAAGCACAGGTCACGGCTCTCATTAGTGTCTCTGCATTTCTGTGCCTGTGCATCCCTGTCTGGGAGCTACAGCAGCCTTTATCCTCCGAGAGCCTGCCGGAGAGGAGCGATGCTTTCAGCTTCAGGTAGCAACTGGTTATCTCCTCCCTGGGGAAAGCTCACCGGTCCCTGCCAGGGCAGCCAGCGGGCTCCCAGGGCCCCGGAGCCTCCGCGACGGGAACCCCAGGGCTCCCTGGATGCTCTCCCTACTCACTCCAAAAGTGCCTTGAATTCGGAAGTCCCAGCGAATCCCTCGGCTTAACTACTCCCAGAGTATTTTGTGTATCGCTGCACGTTCCCTGACCTCTCTGAGCATTGGAGGCCGACATTATGGAAATCAGCAGCTTTTTATTCCATTCCGAGGTCAGCCTAACCAAATTATACATCTCCTAATGTAATCGCTCCAAGCTCTCTGTTTGGAAAAATTAATTTGAATACCTTGCAACAGAGATAACAACACCAGGTCCCATTCACATTTAACCACGTCTCTCAATGATGGCCACGCTCGATGCGCTGTGTCTTAGGCAAGCTTTTAGTTCAACACGCTTTGGCTTTTCCTAGAATTATAGAATCATTTCGGTTGGAAAAAACATTAAATATCATTGAGTCCAACTATAGACCTAACACTGCCAAGTCCACCACTAAACCATGTATGTTTTGGATGGGTGATGATACGGGGCTGTGACCTCATTCTGGCACCTGTTTGGGTTTTCCAAGGGTTTTCCAGCCCTTGGGGTTGGACCCAAGGGTTTTCCAGCCTTTGGGACAGTGGGGTCCCAGCTGGGTGGGATCAAGGGGGTTTGCTGCAAGGGTCCGTGGAGAAATTGGGGCCGGTGTGTGATGTGGTGGCAGTAGCCAAGATGTATTTAACGGTAAAAACCCTCTCCTCTGATGGTAAGGCCTAGAGTGTTCAGCATGGAGATGATTGTATCATTATATATTACGTACTACAGATTATATCTTATATATCATGTGTTACATACTATACGCTGTAAGATATACATGATATATTTATAAGCATATAAAAAGTGTGTATAGAATTATTACGTATTGTACCTAATTATGTAAATAAGCATATAGTATATCATATAACCATATATGTATCTCATTTGTTTTTATGCTACTGGTTTGGGTTTTACGATTCAGTTTTACTGGAAGTAGAGAGGCTCGTCTTGTTTTCCTTTTAGTAAATTTGAATTTCTGATGCGTATTTCTGATGCATAACTCCTACTTGTTGAGTCTATAAAGAAAAGCTCCTGCAACTCTATTTACGTGGCACTTAAGAATTTTCCCTTAAATTAGGAAAGATTCATGTAGATTTTTTTTAAATTACATCAAAAGCGTGGTCTTGCCTGCTACTTATGGCCTTTCTTGTAGTAGTTCCCAAATGAACTCCTGGTATATTGAGCGATTTGAACTCTGTGGTTTCTTCCCGTCGTTTACTTTGCATAAAGCACACGCTGCCGGCGAAGGCATCGGTAAGGCCAAGCGCGTGTAGCCTTTGAATAACCTTACGCGCATCTGCTCGGCTCTGGTGGAAGAGACGTATTTTCCAACTGAAGTTCCTCCTGAGGGCTTTGAGCTGGAGCAGCTCCCCGGCCAGGTGCCCTCCCGGCTCCTCGGCCTTCCGAGGGTGCCCTGCCCGGGCCTTTCCTCAGTTCCCCTCGGGCGGCCAGGACAGAGCCCTGCGCGCCCCTCGTCCCCGGCCCGCCTCCGTCCATGGGCTCTGCCTGCGGGCCCTGCAGCCCCGAGCCCTCCATCTCTCCTGGGAGACCTCTCCTCTTGCCCCCCTCTCCGACGGCGGGTCCCGGTCCCGTGCGAGGGCTCGGCTGGGGGGACCCCGGCCCTGCCTGTCGCCCCTTCCCTGCCGGGCTGCCTGCGGGGCTGGGCACGGCCTCGCTTCAATAAGTGATTAGATATTGTTCCCAGCAGAGGCGACAGTTGAGTTCCAATCATTTTCTGTTAATTAAAATACAGGATGGTCTTATTTGTAGCATAAATAGTTGTAATCTGTGTACTTATAAGTGTAATTATAATTTAAATCAGAGCGTGCTCTGAATCGGCGGTGGATGGGGTGCTCTGCGGGCAGCGCTACCCTGGCAGGGCTGTGGTGTGGGCTGTCTCCTGGGGTCCCCGCTGTCTCCTGGGGTCCCCGCTGTCTCCTGGGGTCTCTGCTGTCTCCTGGGGTCCCCGCTGTCTCCTGGGGTCCCCGCTGTCTCCTGGGGTCTCTGCTGTCTCCTGGGGTCCCCGCTGTCTCCTGGGGTCCCCGCCGTCCCCCGGGGAGCATCGCCCAGGGCTCGGCACAGGGACGCTGGGGCCGTTGACGGCTCCCAGCTTGGCTCTTCCCGTCAGGGCAGAGCTTGCCCCTGGCACCCGTTGGAGGGTTTGCTGGAGAAGAGACTGCAGCATCATCGTTGCTTCAGTGTCTCCCTCTAGATTCTAGTCTAAATTGGGAGTGAAGTCATGGCTTATGTCAGCCGGACGAGTGATTAGTACTTAGCCTCGAAGCGACTCCCTGTTTCACACAGGGTTGCGGTGAGTTCTCCTTAGGCTGGTGAAGGCTTGAGTGCGGCAACTGCTGACGCTGCAGCGGGCAGATGTGCACCGCAGGTATTGCGCTCCACACAGCCTCCGCGGAAACCCTCAGCACACTGCAGGTAACCCAGCCGCTCCTCCTTCCACCCAGTACGTGGTGCAGGTCTGTGGTAAGAGCTAGGTCTGTGTGCGTCAGAGCCGTGTAGATAAGGTCCTCGTCTCGACGCCCTGTTGGCCACTGGAGATCTGGATGTGAATCCTTCATGGTTCTCACGGGGATCTGGAGCTTGTCGGATTATACCATCTTTTGTAATGGCAGGTGTGTGCCACAGGGCACGTTTTAAAATTCCTGTGTTGGTGGATTGCATTAACCCATCCTAAGTCAGGTATGTAAAATTCCATTAAGCAAAAACCCTCTGGCATTTTCTCACCCGTGCTCGAGCTCTGCAGGCTATGCTAATGCAGTGCGTTTGCTCATCTATTAGGAGGATGATGGCTTTAAAATAATAACATTTATCTTTGGCAGCGGACCTACAATAGTGCACGCTGAGTACAATTTTGTGAAAGGCTCTGCAGATGTTGCCTCATTCAATCTGGGTCAAAAAGAGTGCTTAGAATCATAAAGGTTAGAAAGAGATCAAATAATTCGGCAGTTTTATTGCTGAATAATGTACTTGGAAAATATCATTCACCATTATTAGACTAAGTGAGTACAGAAAACACAGGACTCAATAGTCATTTCTCAGTATTGGCTGATTTTACTGTTTTTATAATGTAGCTAAATTCCCTGTTATTGATTCTAGCATTGATTATCGATCTGGAAATCTAAATGTATGTGCTGGTGGGAGCACACAGGAGCTGGACCTTTAGGGAATTAGGCTTCCACACCTCCCTGCAGTGCCTGGCAGTAGGCAACACAACTGTGGGGCAGATCGATGCTGCTTCTGGGGAGCTGTCAGGGTTTTGGGAACTGTCTTCACAGATGAAGAAGAAAACACCCATTTTATGTGTGTTCTTTTCCATGCCTGCGAGTTTATGTAAACTTGGTCCCGCAGACCCAGATGAGCTGGGACGCTGGCACCGGGATGGGGGCTCAGTTGCCCACGCCTGCAACTCCCGTCACCTGCTCCCTCCTGCACTTTTCATATTCAGATTCACATCTGGATGCTCTGGCAGGGACCCAGCTTCAGTGACATTTAGTAATCAAATCCACACAGCTCCTGGCTTAGAAACATCATCCAAACCTGTCTGCCCGGTGAAGCACTTTTCCAGACGTTTGCAAGTGGTTGCTCTGCTGTCCTGCTCAGCCCCCACCATGGCCGTGCCCCTCTTTGGGGGATGTCGCTGTTTCAGCGCAGCTGCTAAGGAAGCGCCACGCAGCCGCCTGCTCCCTTCGCTGGGATGGGGAGGAGAATCAGAAAGGAGAGAAAAAAAACCCCAGAACCTCGGGGGTTGAGATAAGGACAATTTACTGGGACAACACAAAGAGAGAAGTTACAACAACGGTACTAATAAAAGAATATACAAAACGAGCGATGCGCAGTGCAACTGCTCACCACCAGGAACCCGACTCTGCTCCACTTGCCCCACCGAAAGCCGAGAGACCCCCCCAGCCCGTTCCCCATTTATATACTGGGCATGACGGCACATGGTATGGAATAGCTCCGTGGCTAGTTCAGGTCAGCTGCCCCGGCTGTGCCCCCTCCCAGGTTCCTGTGAAAATTAACTCTAACCCAGCTGAACCCAGGACAGGGGAAATACTGCGCTTGGGCTGAGCTCCTTCCCTCTATGTCAATTAATTGCAAGGGTTGGGTTAGGGAGAGCCCAAAGCCATGGTTCCGTGCAGGCTTTGCATCCTGTGCTGAGCCCATGGACCAGAGCCCGGAGCATCGCTGTGGGAGCCACAGGCTCCCGCCAGGCTGGGGCTCGCTCAGCTGCACGATGGATTCCTTCGTTTGGAAAAAAAAGATGAATTTGGAATATGTTCATCTCTTGTTCTCTGCACTTTGTTGTTGTCAGCATTAATATGCCATTAACACATGCTCATTAGAAGGAGAATGATTATACCCTGCAGAATATGGGGGAAACCTTCATTAGGCACTAACATATTGAACAGAGCTGCAAACTTCACTTGGGAAAACTGGGGAAGGTTCTGCTCAGCATCAGGTTTCCCTAATTTCTCCTCATTGGTCTGATAAAAGCACCTCGTCTTCTAGCACGTGCTTTCGGCCAGGGCTGTGGGTGATGCACAGGCGAGCCTGGACTCAGGCTGCAGCACTGAAATCCTTCTCGGGACCTCAAATCCATCTTCCCCCAGATGGAAGATGTCCTCATCAGAGCTTATTTTGGCACGCAAAGAGGACGCGAGCCTGTGTCCCCCCTCCAAGGGCTACGCTGACTCTTCAGGCTTAACGAGATGAAATCTCCGCAGAGCTGGGAGATGCTCCGGGAACAGATTTGTTGAGAAAGGAGGTGTCATTTCTACATCCTTGCTTTTCACACTGTAACGACGTTTTAAGCGTTCATCTGGCCTTGCTGCCTCCAGTCTGAAGCCATAACCTGCCATGTGTGACAGGGCAATTGCTCGCCCCGGTAATGATTACAGCGGAGCCCGGCGTTGCTCCCTTGTTTGCTTGGCGTGTGGCAGCTCGAGGCATGTGCATGGTGCTCTCTTAAAGTCAATCAATAAGAATAATTGGAAGTTCAGGTGGGGGTGAGGGAGGAGAGTGCTGTAGCAGACAAATATTTGCAGATTAAGACCCTGTTTACATGCAGATGCTTCTTGTGATAGGTAACAAGGGATGGACAATAAGGACCATATGTGGTATTTAATCAGAATTTATTCTAAATGGCGTGATTTCGTAGATTTCCATGGAGCTGACAGCTGTCCTCTGTATTAAATACGAGTGTGCTCCCTCCGTCCCTGCCCCGCTGCCCTGCCTGCCCTGGTGTTTTGCAGGATTTTGCACTGTTGGCTGTGGGGCATTGCAGTCCCGTCCCCCCTCGCCTCTCTAAAGGTGCAGCCAGAGGGAATCACACAAATCAGTTTTCACCTACAAACCTCAGCAAAGGAAAAATGGCATTTGGCGGGCCTGGATTTCCCGTTGGGAAGGTCAATGAGAGCATAGCCACGTCAGGAGCGCAGGAAGGCACTGGGGGAGGTAGCTGTTTGTTCTCGTGCCCACAGTGGCCTCAGGAGGAGTGATGTTGGGCTGAGCGGTGCCTGCTGCCCGCAGGACAGCCAGCACCCATGGGATATGCTGGAGTTGCAGCTGGTTGTGGGGAGACCCAAACGGCAGGTTGGAGGGTTTCTTCCTGCAGAGAGGGAGACAGAGAGGGCTGGAGCTGCCCATCCCCGGCTCGCCTTGCCTTTGGCGACCTGATCCCCTTTTTGTCGTTGATACTGAAACCTAATAATGAGGAAGTACGCCAAAACCAGAGAGGTGACCCGTGACTACCTGTCATTGACAGGGAGGGAAATGAAGTGGCACGGTGAGATACCAACAGGCTTGGAAGCTTCTCAGTATCTACCAGTGCCTTCATTAGAAGTTGAGTGCCATCTCCTGGCTTGTGGTGGCTGCATGGACGGACGGATGGACACCCTGGCTGCTGAGGAGGCAGGTCGATGGCCGTCCCAGCTTCAGCCAATTTCTCCTTGGTTGTTTCTTCTCTGATGTTAATGACTTCTTCCTCTCAGCCCACTGTGCTGTCCGCAGGCAGAGCAGCCACAGGCTCCCATCTAATCGCATCTCGCCACGTTGGAAACGTGGCTGCGTCCGTTTGCTGGATGCTGCGTGACTCATGTAATCACCATGCGAAATGCATCATTCATAAACTGTTTAGCACGACCTTTTGTACAGTAGCACTAATTATTATTATCACAGAAGCCCAGTAAACTAGACTAGTAATTATCAGGGATTTATTTGAATGGACAGCTAAGCTATTCTTGGCAAGTTAGTCAAAGCAGTTGTCATGACAGCCACACAAATGTGTCTTATGAATTGGGTTAATTAGGGTAATTAATAACTGTTGTTTTGCCCTTTTTAACAAGGTATTGCCTAGACACTATAAAAAAATAGCAATTGTACCCAACAGAAAGAGTCTTCTTCTAGCAGCAACCTTCAAATCACAAAATCAAAAAGTAGTAAATACCCGTTGGGTTGTCGTTTCACAAAGAAACGTGTCATCCTTCTTGCGCAAAAAGCAGGGAGTAAAAGGCTCTGTTGTAATTATTCTGCTGAGCTTCCCCTGCTGTGCAGTGTTATCTAGAGATTGGTCATCATCATTATTGATATTATTATTATTTATTTTGATGCCGTGCTGCTCTGAGCTGTTGTCGCAGAGGGGTCTCTGCTGTGCCCAGCTCCGTGCGAGTGGTGAGGGCAACCCCGAGGTGCTCCCATCGGTCGGAGCAGGCTCTGCAAGAGGCAGGACTTAAAGCCAATTTTAAAGTCATGACCGTAAATTATTGTTGTTTTGCTGGTGCATCATCACCATCCTCATCAGGATGGCTGGTGCCAAGCAGCTGAGTCCTTGCTTAGCAGAGCACCTGCTTCTTTTCGAAAGAAGGGTTTTCCTGAATAAATGGCTTGCGTTTTGTCGTGGTTGTTGCCGATAGTGAGCAATGGTGCTAACTAAAGCTTTTAATAACCAAGTAGCACCAAAGAGACTCAAAAAGATCAAAAAAACCTAGTTCCCATGCCAGGGAGCAGCCTGGGCACCCCGGCTGCCTCGTAGGGGGGTTGCAGCCGGCGATGGTGGCACTCCCCGTCCCATGCCGGTGGGCTGGCTGCTTGCTGGCACAGAGCACCGTCTCCCCGAGAACTGCAAGATTTGGTGCTGATTATTGAAAATGGCCCAAGATTACGGATGCGACTGAGGAACATTACGTAAGTTTTGTAGAAAAATGACCTGAATAGATGAGTGAAGGCTCTGGCTGGTTCTCCAGCTGCACTGAGCCCTGTCTATTTATATCACCTCTGGGCTTGCGAAGCCCTCTTTTAACTAAAGCTTATTTGATAACACATGTCTTTTCAAAAGAAAAGAATAAAAAAAAAAGGAGGAGGAAAGGGGGAAAAAAACCCCTAAAGAAAAACACCTCTATGGAGAAGGTAGGGTTTTAATGAAGAAATATTTTACACCATTCTCCTACAACCTTAGGGCTAATAGCCTGGAACTGGTACTTTGGCTCCTTAAAAAGCCCAACAAGACAAGCCAATTACGGCCTCTGAAACATTTTTATTTTTAGTTCCTTGTAATAGCAATTCATCCTCGGCTATGGTACATTAACTGGAAGGAACAAGAAGTAGTAAGGTTTTGGCATCTTTGTAATAACCAACGGGCTGTGTTTACCAGGCTGTTAATAATGTGGGGTGGTTGTCGGGCAGAGGAAGAGGGCAGCGCGGGGATGGAGAGGGGCATCCAGTCAGTGCTGGAGCAGAGATCCCTTAACCTGGTGAGCGCTTTACTACCATTTATTTCCCTACAGTTTATTCTGGGAGAAAACAGGCTCCTGTTGGGATAAATTCCTCAGTTTCCTGACACCCCGGAGCTGGCAGCATGGCTCAGAGGGAGGAAGGGCTCTTTGGAAGGTGCTGGTGTGTCCCCAAGGATGCTGGAGCCAGTGTGGCACCTTTGGGAGGCAGTGGGTTTCGAGGGGAGCCGAGCTGAGCCGAGCCAGGCTTCGCATCCCGCTGCCCACCCGGGCTCCGCACGTGGTGCCGCGGCCGCCGAGGACAGCGATGGCAGCAGGGAGGAAGGCCAGTCCTGCTCAGGTTTGCAGTCGGTCTCATGGCTGCGGGGTCATTTTCTGGGCTGGAGAGCTGTGTTTTCCTGGCCAAGTAGGGAAAAAATTAAAATAGGGGAAAACTGGTTTTGATAAATAATTGTGTTGTGAGCAAAAGCCCTTTGAGGCTTAGAGTGGGAGCTGGCCGAGGCTATCCTGATTGCAGGCCTTCCTGTGCAATTACAGATAAACAATGTAAACGGTAACAGGATGAGCACACGGGGCAGTGTGTGTTCGCCTCCGTTTTATTATCCAGCATTGCTGGGGAGTTTTAGCTGAAGCCAGGTGGGAGCTGCTGGCATGGAGGTTTCACTCTGGAGCTGGACGCGGATAGCGCACGGCTGTGTGCCGGGACACACGTGGGACCGGATCAGGCCTCTGGCGAAGCAGTAGGATGAAAACGTCTGTGGGGTGTGTAGGTGATATAGGAAACGCTTGCTGCTTGCCCAAAAATCAGAAGAAATGGGGCTTGCGCTGAGAGGCAGGGCAGGGCTGGGGTCCCTGTGTGCCCGTTCTTCCCTCTCCGTCTGCTCCTGGTCTTGGTACCCCCCAGCCAAATTTCCCCCCCGCTAAGCCATAAAGCGGGGAAATCCTCCGGCTGCCGCCACGAGCCCCCTCAGCCACCGCCCTGGGGTGCTCCAGGAGTTCTCCCCATCTCCTCCGGGATGCAGAAGCGGAGCGAGGTGCCCCCCGGGGTGGCCAGATGGCAGCTGAGCCGGCCTGCCCGTTTCGGTGCCCGGCCCTGTTTCGGTGCCCGGCCCCGTTTCGGCGTACCCCCGTGCCCCCCGCCAGCCCCGGGGCTTGTGCACGCTCAGGGATGCAGCTGGAGGGGCGGCCGCCCCGGCATCCCGTCACTCTGATGTGCCGAGCTGGTGGCGGCATCTCACGCCTTTGCTATTTTTAACTCAGCTGCAATGATTTTTGTTTTTTTTCTTTTTCTTTTTTTCTTTTTTGTTGCAGTGACAAATCTGTGATTTCTCCTGTTCCCTACAAAATGCATCAGTCTGACCTGCCGCTCCAGAAGGTGAATGACAAGGAGTTTTATTTAGCCCTAGCGATGGGAACATTTAAAAAAAGGTTCCTCTGTTATATTTGTTTTCATTCCTAATGGCAGGAGGCAGGGAAAGGACAGTTCTGAAAGGTTTTTTAACAAATCTGTAAGTCATGCCCCATTACCCTGGGACTGCTGATTAGATCCAGATTGTTTCTCGCACTGCTTAGGGAGGGGTGTAGTCCATGCTGGAAGCTGCATGCATGGATCCATTACACATCTGGAAGTCCCACGCATAGGTGATGGGAAAAAAACCCCTTTTATTAGGTTTATTGGCTATTATATCCCCGCAGGGAATTTTCCTCGGTGTCTCGAGGCAGCACCCCTCCCTGTGCAGAAGGCTGTGCCCCGGGGGGGTGGCGAGCTCGGCCCCGTGCCGTGGCACACGGGAAAGAGGCATTGCCCCCGCTGCCCCAAAATCCCTCCTGTCCCAGCCCCGGGGGGGACACTGGGCAGCTGCCGGGGCATTGCCAGCCTGCTGGCTGCTGTCGGTCCAGGGAAGGCATCTGTATGCTCTCCTCTAGAAAGCATGCCCCCCTTTTGGGTCACTATTTTGCTTTTCGATGGATCTTGTGGGAGCGGTGCCAAGCTGGTGCCTGCCCCGCCGGTGCTGCTGGAGGGACCCCTGTGCCACGGCCACCAAAGAGCTTTTGCGTTATAGTTGCCATCTGAATGTAAGGCAGGTTTTGTATTATTGCGTTTTTGCTCTTCATAACCATACTGCAGATTTCTAATATGTTGACAAATTCAACCGGGTGACACTATTTGTGGCTTTCAGGAGTGTAATTATGGCTTCATTGTGTGTTGCCGCTCTCGGGATTCAATCTGGGTTTCTAATCCTATACCCTTTTTCAAAATCACATCACAGCAGCTCCTTTCCTCCTGCCTCCGATCCATTTTCAGACAAAAAATGACAAAGCCTGTATTTATTTGGGGAGGGAACAGGAGTTCAGCATGGATTAGTGGGCATGCCTGCGCCATAATACAATCTGGTTTGATACTTCTGCTCATTCTGATGAAGGGGGTGATGCTAAAGGATGAACTCTCCAAGTGATTTCTCTGCAATGCTTTTTATTTCATCAAGAGAAAATGGAGGCTGAACTCAGTTCCTTCGGTGTTTAATAATGTCCATCAGAACCAAATGCCCTTTATTTAAGCTACAGTAGTAATTAGAGGGTCGGTGGTGTTAAGCAGCCATGGAGTCTGGCTCTGAGGAATGTTCATTGTGCCTCATTAAATTTGGAATTAGTGCTTAAAAGGTCAGAAATAAATATTCTGTTTATATTTCGGGGATAGTAAATCTAAATGGATGCTGTGTTTGCACATCCTCGTCTCTGCTCGTTCCTGCTGAACCGAGCAAGGCACCGCTCCATTTGGTTTAGGCAGCAATCAGAGTGTCTGCAAAAAAGCCCAACCCCAAAACCAACCCTGGTTTCATTGATCAAGGGCAGGAAAATGATGTGCTGTATTACATCTAATTATAAAACATCAATATCAGATGCTAAATGCACTTACTTTTTCAGAGACACTATGTTGCTAGTTTACAGTTTGCAGTCTCCTGTATTATAGGCTTTAGCAGTCAGCTGGGGTGTGGGGAGATGGCTGCGCAGGGAGATGCCGGAGGTCAGATCCTTTTAACCTTTATTGAACTCCTCCAGGTGACTGGCTCTTAAATGCTCCTTAATAAGAGCCCATTGCTTCACGTTTTCCTTCCATCTTGCCTGGGGCTGTTGACACAGAAGCGGTGCATCCCTCTGCCCCGGCTGGAGCTCCGGCTGGAGCTCCGGTGCCTGTAGAGCAGGCTGGAGCTGCTGATGGGGACCAGTGGCCAGCTGGGTCCTTCCCAAAGGCCCTGACCCCGCGGGGGTCTCCGAGCCACAGCGCAGCTTGGCTGTCGGAGGAGAGGGTGGTGGGCTCCTTGGGATGACACAGGCATCGCTCGCCCCACCGTGCTCGTCAGCATTTGCTGACTTTCCCCAGTGCTGGAAGCACCACTAGCTATTTGGGTACAGTTTGCACGGGTATTTAACCCAAGATCTTGCCTGATGCTGCTCTGGCATGTCTCATACCCACCATGCCGGGAGATGCTGACGCTGGAGAGTGAGGAACTGGGAGTACAGGTCTATCTCCTGCTGCAGAGTCCCAGGCCATGGCCGCGGTGCTCAGGACCCTCACGTGCGGTTGCAGAAGTTGCAGATGCCATCAGTGCCTGAGCAGAGCCGGTGGCAAGCGCAGGGAAGGAGGAGCAGAGCTCCTCAAATAGGTCAGGCACCGCGGGGCTCATCCGGATTGGTCTCCAGCCACCCACCGGTCCTGGCCTCCGACCGATGCTCCGAGGCAGCAGCGTCCTCGTCAGCAGCCGGTAGCGCAGGGGCTAATTATATGGCATCACACCCAACAGGGGAAAGTCTCTCCTGACATCGTTTGGGATCCACTCTCAGCCCGAAGCTGGATCTGATGAGTCTCCTGCCGGTGTGCGGAGAGATACCAGCAATGTTGCTGGGTGTGAGAGTGTCCGGACAGGCCTGGTGGTTCCTCTCGGGACCGTGGGGCTGGATTTTGGTGTTGGGTGGGGTTTCGTACCAGGCCTGCTCCTGGTGGGAAGGAGTCTCAGACTACTGACTTATTTCCCATGGGGTAAATAAGTGGCTTGCTAAATGATAATGACTTTCCCTCATTGCTGATGCGTACTTCATTTGACCTGGTCCCTACTTTGAAATTTCCCCTGTTTCTCAAGTGCGGCTGAGTGGTTTTATTTAATTTGCATGAATTCTGTATCACCTGCAATATAGTTGAAACCAAAAGAATTAAGTGCTGGCGAGATCTCCTAACAGGCAGCAACAGTTTTATTGCAGATGCTGGAACCTGTGATTGAGTGGCCCAAGGAGAACAGGACCGAGGATCCAGGAGGACCAGGAGAAGCGGTCTTACAAGCCCTGCTCTTCCCACCGGGGAGGCCCAGTGGATTTTTGGGAACAATTTGCCATTTCTGTGGACCCTGACGATGCCTGCAGCATGGAGGGAAGGTCAGGAGACCGGTGCTCCTGGTGAAGACATGCAGCTTGATGCAGAGGATAAGAAGCCGTTGCATGTTTTGGGAGGATTTTCTGAAACCCAAAAGGAGAGATGCACATTGCAGCTTTGGAGAAAGGTCCGCTTTGTTTTTTAATAATAAAGGGTGACATGCAAGCTTTATTAACAAGGCACGTAGGGGAAAAAAAAAAGGCTCAAGGGATAACCCTGAAAAAGTGGCGCTAAATGTGTCATTTTTATGAAGCTGATTTTGTGAAAGGTCCCTACATGCTTTGGCAGGAGGTTGCAGCAGGTTTACAATAATTTGTAGAAAGATAGAAATGTTTTCACCCTGAAGTGAGAAGAAGGGCAAAAAAACCCGTGTTGAGATGCTTGAGAGTCATCTTCTGAGGCGGAGGCTGGAGGAGGGACGGATACCTGTCACTTCGGGTCGGGAGAGATGGGTCCAGCTTCAAACAACCATGGACTTTGCTGGGGGGCTGATGTGCAGACCGTGGAGCTAAACCCTCCATCGAGAGCCTGGATCCAGACACAGCGGGGAAAGCTGGATTTTCACCTCCATGGAGTTTGGTTTGAAAAAAACCACATTTGAAATAGCTGAAAAAAGAGGGAAGAGTGAGAAAGAGCCAGATCCCGGGCATCTGCTCCGAGGCAGGCAGGCTGGCAGGGACATGGCTGCGCCGATCTGAGCCTCCTGGCACGGCTCAAGACACATTCCCCCCGCCCCGGGGACCGACCCCAGCCAGCATCCTCTGTTTCTCCATCAGTCCACAGTGGTGGTCGTGCCCCGCGTCGCCACAGCCCGCTGACCTTTCTGCTGGCACTTGCGTTAATTGCCCTTAAACCGCCGTTGGATCCTCCGGGGTTTACTTCTGTTTCTAAGGCAGAGAGTGAGCAGTCGTTAGAGCAGTGCCCTGTTGCTAACGGACCTTTTGCTAATGTGGAAGTCACCCCCCTCCAATGTCCAGGTCAAGAAGAGTTGTACTGACGTTTGTACATCTTTTTTTTTAAATTTAATGGAATTGGCAGTCCTCAACTGAAAGTAACCGCTGGGGAAAAAAAAAAAAGTTTCAAATTTCCCTGCTGATTGCTTGATTCCGAGTGTGTCTGTTGTTATATTTATATTTGTGTTGCTAAGGCAGCAGTTAAAAGCATTTTTCAAATTAGGCACTGGTAAGCTGCATGCGGAGCCAGGGCTCTCTCTTTGATGGCATTGACACCAACATGCCCGCATCTGGAAAGCAAATCCCGAGCCCAGAGGACAGCAGGGTTTTTCTCCTGTGAAAGGAACTCAGGCCGAGACCACAGACTTTATGCTAGGTGTCACTCGGCGCTTCCCAATGGCTTGAATGTATTGTTTATGCGTGGCACAGAGGCCGAGGGTCTGATCCTGACAAGCGTGAGCATCCTTTATTCGTGTTACGATGAGCAGGAGATAAGAATTGGCAGCGCCGTTCGGGAGGTCCTTGCCGTACCCGGCTCTGGACATGGAAGGAGAGGCTGGGCTTGAGGCTGGGCTCCCCTTTGATTTCTACAGGGGCGATGCTGATCAGTGAGAAAGTAACGGTTGGTTTGCTTCTGCCAAAATAATGAAGAAGATGAGGGCTGGCCTTCTCGATGATGCACTTTATGAAGAGCACACTTTCATCGGTGCCTGCCAGCCTTACCTTTTCCCTCTTTTTTGTGCTTCGACTTTGTTCTTTGGGCCTCATTAAGAGAGGGAGTGGATCCTTTCCCAATTAAAATGTTGACATGTCGGAGACGTTCCCCTTCCCTGTCGTTTTGCCTCTGTTTGTGAGTGATTGCAATTCGCAGGATGAACCAGAATTAAATCAAGTGATCTTCGATTGAATAATGCAAGCTATAAAGCAGCCCTTCTCCATGAAAAATCTCATTTCTTTTTTATTTTTCTGTTTTGATCCCCTAGCCTGCATGGAGATAACCTTGACGGATAATCCCACGGCTGAGGAGAGGTCTCGTAAACTGCTGGGCTGCCTCGTGCACTGGCGGGAGCGTGCCGGTGCGGGCAGGGCAGGCAGCTCTCGCCGAGGCTGTAAACTCCCAGCCCCAGGAAGCAGATTTCCCATCCTTGTGGCTGTCACACTCTTTTTTTTTTTTCTTTTTTTTTTTTTTTGGTCCGAAATCTGGAAGTAATCAGCATTAGTTGTGCTGCTTTTGGTGGCGTGGGGGATTCGAAGCCTGGGAACGGATGCTGTGACCGACCCCGCGGGAACCCGCTCGCTTGCGTGTGGACTTAGAGGGTCGCAGTAGTGATGCGGTGCAGAGCATCCCGAGCCGGGGGACACGTGGACCAGGGAGTCCGCACGGGAAGGACATTACTCCAGTCCATCAAACGTAAATCATGGGGAATTTGCTCATTGGTGAATGATTTCAGTTCAGCCAGGATTTGGTCTTTTTTGGTCAGTAATCAATAGCAAAGCTGCCTGTGATGTTGGTCAGAGGGGGATTTAGGGTCAGGTCCGTACCTGGGCTGCGGCGGGAGGTGCGATGGCAGTACGCGTGGCGTTCCCTCAGCCTGCGGGGGGGCGGTGGCACCGGCCGAGTGGTCCCTGCGGATGGCCCTGGGTATGCCTTGGAAGCCTGGGCCATGCAGTGTCAGTGCTTTGAGTATTTTAAAGCTCTGTGATGTTCCTGTATATATTGAAATTGGCTCTCTGGGTCCTCCCACCCCTCCGCTCCTCTCCTGCTTTTCCCAGGGCTGCGGCGGGCGCGTACTGGGATGAAGCTGGTGGACGTGGTGGTGGGCGCAGGGGGTCTCACGCTGCTGCTGGGCACCGCAGAGGGGCTGGGGACACGGGGACAGAGCCAGCCGAGGCTCCGGGCTTTCTGGAGCTGTTCCCACGTCTGCCAGCACAGGGTGATGGAGGGGGCTCCCCGCTGAGCAGGGATTGCTCCGAAACCTGCTCCAGTGCTGGCTGCCCTCAGAGCCCATTTTGCGGGGCTGGGATCTCCTGTGGGACCACTAGGGAGGGACATGCCGTGGGATGGCATCCCTCGTCCCAGGGCAGCACCAGGATTCATGGATAAACACAGGATCAGGCATTTTCTGTGGCATTTAAAGTCTTGAGCGTCGTGTATTTTAAAAATACATGTGTCCGTTTCCTCCCGAGCTCTAACCATCAAAGTCGTCTGCAGGACGGAGGATGCAGGAACTGCAGGGACCAGTAGTTCGTGCAGTAAATCTCCTGCGTGAGTCTCCAGCAGTAATTACTATGTGAAAGTAATAACTGAGCTGTGCTGAGTGCTAGGCCAACTCCCCCGGCTCGCAGCTCCTTGCATGTTTCTCTCTGGGAGGTTCCTGTTTGGTAAATTAGATATTGTGCTGTATTTCAGAAAAGGTCACACTTAACCAATGCTGCCTTTGCTTTATTATCTTGGTGGAGCAGTGTAACCTCTGCCGGGGTACGATTGGATTTCACATTCGGCTCTGCTGCAGCGGCCCCGCTCCCTGCATCCTGCCATTGTGATTACGTTAGCAGCAGACTCTGCTTTCCTTTATTTATTGAGACATTAAAGATGCATGCATTTATTTTTACCATGTTCATAATTGCCATAAAAACAGGCCATAGTATCCCAGAGAGGCTCTTTGGGAAGGAGAGCGGCCCCGAGGCTGGGGCGAGGAGGAGCTGTGGCAGGACGGGGCTGCGGGCGCGTGGCTGTCTCCGGTCCGGTCCCGGTCTGGTCCCGGGAGGATGCTGCCGTCAGCCCGGAGGAAATGGGGCAGAGCAGGGTCTGCCCCTTCTGCTGCCCGGGGTGCCTGGCGGGGGGCAAGGAGCGTCCCCCCCGGGCCAGGGGTGATGCTGGTGGGAGCCCAGGGGGGATCCGTGCAGACCTGGGGGCACTTTGGGTGGGTGGATGATGGACGGATGGATGGACGGGCTGGGCTGTCTGACTCATACAGACACCTGCATGCTCATGGGGCCCTCAAGCCCAGGAAGGATCCTGGCCAGGCCCTGCAGATGCCGCCATGTCCCACCACATGGCTTCCACTGTGACTCACCGTGTGTCTCCCACCACGTCCTACTATGCAACTGCCACTGCATCCCACTGCACGGCTCCCACCATATCCCACCACGCAGCTGCCGCACATCCCACTGTGCAACAGCCGCTGCATCCCACCAAACAGCTCCTACCATGTACCTCTGTGCATCCCCCGCTGTGTCCCACCGCCTCCCACTCCACGGCTCCCACCATGACCTCTTCCTTACCTTCTGGTTGGTTTTTTTTTTTTGGTTCCTTACCTGCTGCAAGCACCAGAAATCCAGGGTTATGTAATCAGAGATTAAAAGACGGTGTTTCAAGTGCAGAGCGAGTTCGGGGGGAAATGACAAATCCATTGACTTCTCTCCCCTGGTTTCACTCCCCTCCAACTTTTAAGCATGTCACCCATTGTTTGCTTTTTTATTAATAACAGAGCCCACTGTCTCTGCAAATGAAATGATGTAAAACAAAGAAAAGTGCCCACATTAAATTCTCCGGCAGGGGATTACCTTGCTGGCATTTACATATCTATGCAATAAATATTTTAACATGTTAATTATACACTAATAAGAAAAATACCTTTTGAACTTTCAGTCAAATTGACACACACAGAACTGAGTCCATCAGGGAATTAAAAGCAATTAGTTTTGTAACAGAGCATAGTCACATTGTTTCTTCTCTGCAAATTGTTCTGTGGTCGCCAGCCAGCTTTTTTTTTTGGTGAAAGCTGGTGGAAAGAGCGACCGGGACTGGAGTTTTCTGCGCCCAGCTCTGTCCCGCTCGCTGGGATCTGTCCCATGCCGGGATGCTCCTTCTCTGCTGTGGGGTTTGCTGCTGGCTTTTGTCCTGGCCCTGCAAACCTGGCTGTTCCCAGGCGTGGGGAAATCAGACTTGTAACCATCTCCCTTTTGTTTTCCTCCTTCCAGACTGAAAACTACTCCTTTGATTCCAACTACGTGAACAGCAGAGCTCATTTAATAAAAAGGTACGTAGGCTTGCTTGAAAGCACTTGGCTTTGCCCAGCCAAATCCTGATTATTTAATGTTCTTCCTTACTGCGTTATATACTATTTGCTTTTTTTAATATGCAAAATGTTTCAAGAGTAATCATTTGATTTTAAAAACAGTATTTAGTTCCTATTAAGTCCTATTGCTCTTCGTTTGCAATAAAGGAAAGTCTTTTTTTCTTTTCTTTGGCTCCTTCGCACCGGGAAGTTGCAGCGAATGAGGTGGAGTGCTGTTACCCTGACAACTTTCAAATTCATAGAGTTTATTCTATTTGAATGCACAGGAATGAAATGATAGATTTGGATGGTGAGATCTCCCTGCCATGTGGGGTGCAGGAAAAGGAAAAAAAATCTCGTTTGGGGGCAGGTAATTTGGTTGGATACACGCTCACCGTTTCAGTTTGAATACCGAGGCAAAACAGCACTTTGCTAGGCTTTTTTCTTCCATGGGTAAAAACGAAATCATCAGTTCAGTTGAAACCTGGTAATTACCCTTGGGGGAATTTAACCCTTTGGGTAAAGTACTGGTATCCTCAGAGCTTAGCGGTGGCAAAGAAGTGTCTCGGGGAGGTTAACGCCGGGGTTATCCGGTCGCATCCCGCTGGACTGTGTTAGACTAGAGGTGAGCATCGCCCCATGGGGCAGGTGGCCAGGCTTGCCTCGGCCTCCCCGGCTATTTCCGAGGCAGGGAAAGGCACTGACACAGCACAATCAATACTCATCAGGAGGCCAACACGTAAGGCTGGGGGGCCGTCTCCCGGTACAGGATGCGGGCGCAGGAGGTGGCCGGCAGCTCTCTGCCCACCTCCCCTCTTCTCCCCAGGCACCGGCCGAGGTGTGCGGTGAACAAGCCGCGCCGGTGCCGGTGCCGGCGCCGGTGCCCGTGGCCGTGGCTGTGGCTGTGGCCGTGCCCGGTGGCTCTGCAGAAGCCATCACGGTAGCAGGGGTGGAACGGAGAGCAGGAGCCGGCCCTGAACTGCTGAGATCTGATCTGAGCAGTAAAAATATCCAATTATCTGCCTGGCTGAGATCCCATTTGTTTACATCTTAAAAATATAAGGAGAAGGGGAGCTGTGAGCACGTTGTTTAAGCAGCTCGGGTTCAGCTAGCGAAGGGTAGGTGTATTTGCCTGCCTGGCTCATGGTGTTTAACGATGCTAATGCAATTGCGAGAGAGATGGCTTGCCTGCGCCACGCCGCTCTTCGCCAGAGAGTCTCCAGGCATACTGAAAAAACCCCAAATCTATTAATCTTTCCTCGTTCACACCTAAGAGGGAAACAGTGCTCCCGCCTGCCGCAGCAGGGCTTACTCTGTGGTTGTATTGTTTGGGAAATGCTGCTGCTGCCGATTCCGTGAGACCTGCCCATCCTTTAGAGAAGTGTCATCCGCGGAAACATGTCGTGTGGCGGCTGCATTACGGTCTGGTTCACTGCGGGGAAGATAAATGCGTTGTAACACGGGTTGCTTGCGCATTATGAACAGCAGCTCCGTGTAGGACAGCATTTCCCCTTGCTTTCTACCTTTGTCTTGTATCTTAAGTACAACGGGTGCTGGAACGCTGTGCAGACATCTAAGAACAAAAAATATTTTCTGTAACATACTGTGGCATCATTTTCATCCTTTGCCTTTATGAAGATGTTGTAGCTCTTCTATCTTTGGTGAGTGAATCTCCTCAAATCCAGCACTTTAATTAATCTATTTGTACTTTTCCTGTGTTGTCTGCCTGCCTCTCTCACTCATCTACACACACACAAATGAATTGTAGATTTGTAGTGCTTTCTTAACTTAAAATTCTTTGATGTCGCCTGGAATCAAAGTCAGTGGCTTCAACAGGGACATCTTTATTTAAAAGGTAATGTTTGAAGGTTTACCAATTTATATGTATTTCAGAGCTCCCCCCTCGCGTGCTTTTGCAAAGCATCAGATGGTAGGTGGTCTGTTTGGTTTCCGTGGAGACGCAAAAGAGCTTTTCAAAGTAATGAAAATCTCCAGCTCTTTGGGGCTTGGAGCACGGGCCCCTTCTTCCACCACCGTTTCACACCAAATCCGCCAGCCAAAAAGTTTGGTGCCCTGGGTGCAGGTGGTTCCCCGCAGCGGGTGTAGGTGTCCCATGCCAAGGCTGGGTGCAGAAGGAGGCCCAGGGTGGGTGGCCCCCGGGACGCCCCGATGGCCGTGCCACCGGGGCAGGAGCATCGCAAGCCGTCCCTCGGCTGGCTGCAGCCGGTGTCCTGGGGCAGCACCCCTCAAGGGCAGCGGGAGCGGCAGGAGGATCCCCGGTGCAGCCAGAAATGAAAGTCTTCTGTCCCTCCAGCCGAGGAGCTGGGTGCCGTCGGGGGAAATTTGGGAGCAGCTCAGCCCTCAGGTCCCGCCACCAGCAGTGGCTGCGCTTGCAGGGAATGTCAAGGAGTTCAACTGTCTGTCAGAGCTCCTTAAAGCTCTGATAACTTGGGCCCAGAATCACTGGCTTATTTTTTAAAATAAGAATGGCATTGTCATCGTGAAAAGAAGTTCCTGTTTCTAGGAAGACTTTTGTTTTCAAACTTTAAGCGATTAGGATTTGGCCTGTAACCTAAACAATTAGGGTTTAGTTCCTGTGTAACTTCAGTATGAGCTAATAGGACTTGAGAGAGCCTGGTTATAGAAACAGCTGGTTTAATGTATATTTTTAAAATTTTATTTTCACATCCTGCTTCACTCTCAGCTTCCATAATACCCACAGCAGCCTGACCCGCAGCCTCACGCCGTACCCGTGGGCAGAAGCAGCCTGCAAGGCGGTGCAGGCTGGGTGCTGTGTTTCGGGGTGCAGAGGTGCTGAGCAGGGGGTGCACCCCCCACCCCCCCAGCCCCCTTTCCCAGCCCTACTGCTGGGTGCTGGGGACGGCCGGGAACCTTCCCGTCCCTGCGGGGCGCCAGGCTGAGGTCTCACTGCGGGACCACCTTGTCCCACCCTGTAAGTCACGGCTCTGTCTCCCCCAGCAGCTCCACGTTCAAGGACTTGGAGGGGAACAGTCTGAAGGACAGCGGCCACGAGGAGAGCGACCAGACGGACAGCGAGCACGACGTGCAGCGGGGTCTCTACTGCGACACGGCCGTCAACGACGTGCTGAACACCAGCGTCCCCTCCATGGGGTCCCAGGGTCCCGAGCAAGGTGAGCCACCGCCACGCGCCCTGGGGGGCTGCCCGCCACCCTCCGGCCCCCCCCACGCCCCAGCCGGTGCCTTTGGTGCTGCCTCGGCGGGTGCAGGATAAGGATGCTTAGCGCTTGCCGGGGATGACGCGGTACGTCGTCAGAGTGCTGGCTAGATAGAAATTAATCTTCACGCCACAGCTGTCAGGTAAGCAAGCGGTTAGGCTTATCCTTCTCCTTCACAGGCAGAAAACCCAAGGCCCCGAGCATCCGCCTGACAGCGGGCAAGTGGTGGAGCTGGGATTAGGGCCGGAATTACCGGCGCCGTGCCCGGGGCTGGTCCCTGCCGGCGCTGCTCTCCAGAGCACCGACGGTGCGCCCTTCTCCGCGCGCTCCGCTCGCCCTCCCAGGAGCTCGGGCGCAGGCGCTGTCTGGGCAACTTTTCCAGAAGGTCAGCGGAGCGAGTAGGCAATTAGTCAGGCATCCCACAAGGGATTAGCTCAGGCCAGTGGGCGAGAGGGTTCGTATCTTTTCCCCCCAAATAGGCGGCAGGGTTTCAGCTCTTACGCATCCCCACATGCAGGGATGAAGTCTTGCTCTGAAACCAGACCGGTGTTAGCTAGAGGAAAGAAGTCAGAGGAGTTCAGCTGAGCCCAAGCCGTTGTTTGTACTTGGGCAAGAGTGTCGCTTTTAATGTCTGACGGATGCAAACATCCTATGCAAACATCCTGTCTTTTTCAATTAAGAAGCCTGAATGCGGTTTGGTGCTCGGGCGCAGGGGAGCCTCAGGGTGCTTGGCTATATCTTGAGATAAGCTGTAGCTGAGGCTCAACTGGAAGCCCCACTGCTAAAAGACTTAAGGATATGAAAACAAAATGCTGTGATTATGAACTGGTCTTCAGCTGTTTAATTCAATTCATGGTAAACATCATTAAAAGCCTTTGTTTTGCTGTCATAAAAGAGTCAAACGGGGGAGAGAGAGTTCTTGCCATCTGCGCCACCAATGTTGTTTTTTTTTTTCTGGAGAGAAGCTGATCGCTGTATTAATTCTCGATAGAGTCTGTTAAATGGCCATAGTTAACCCTGTAAGACTCCGCGAGTAGGGGAACGTGGAGGTCACCTACCCATTCCACGCTGCCAGCCACGCTAATTGGAGAGGGATGGCATCCGCAGCGATAATGTATTTCCAGACAACCCTACTGTGGCCAAAGATGAAAAAAATTAAACATTTATATAACTGTACAGTGGCAGTTTAATTCTCTGTGGACCAGCACCGTGTCAGAGAATGCAGGCTGATAGCTATCATTTATTATTCTTCTATTACAAAGAAATGCTTTTTCATTTCGATCAGGAGAGGGTTTCCTAAGATGCGTTTGCAGGAAGGGATGACTGTAGGAGCAAAAATGTTCATAATTGATTCCCATCCTGTTGAATGGTCTGAGCAACATCTGTTAATTTTTTGTCACATTTCTTTGGCAAAAACAACAATCTCAATGGACTGCAGATAGGGTTTTACAGAGATTACATTTCTGATAAGTCTGCGTGCTGGTTCTGTTGTGCACCAGATAACAATGCAAATAAGTTAAAGAGGATGAGTTGGAGGCAGAGCTCATCGGGGGACTCGGATGCCTATAAATAAGGTCCAATCCACTGAAACATGAACTCCTCATTGCATGTAAAATACCCCCTAAAAATCAGGAGTATTTCCAGAAAGTGACTTCCAAAGGCAACCTGTGTGTCTGGCTCCCAGTCCTGCGATGGCCAGGGGGTTGGTGCTCTTGGCTTTGGTTTATTTTTGGGAGGAAACCAGCATGCCAGTGCTGCATTGCCATGCAGCTGGACCTGCAGGCAGGCAGGCAGGTAGGTGTGCCGGGGGGACTGCTCTGCTGCCCCGTGGGACCCACGGTGGCTCATGCGGAGAAGGAGAGGAAACTCGCCTGCGAGGTTATCAGGGTGTTCGTGGAGCAATGAGAGGACCAGCGCAGGCAGGGATGTTAGCAGTTACTGCCACAGAAGCTGAAAAAAAGGTTAAAGAGAATATTTTCTGAGCTGATTTGTCAAGCAGGGACTGCAGAAAATAATCAGGACAATCAAGATGCTGAGATGATGGTGATAACAGCGGTTCCTGCATGATTAAAGTGATGGTTTTGGCATGGTAATTTTTACCCAATTTTGGGTCAGAGTGGCAGGGTGGGGAGGAAACACGATGAGTTCAGTGCCAAGGATGCACAGGACCCGTGGGCTGACCCCTGCCCTGAGCACGCAGTCCATGGCTGAAGGGCAGCCTGGCAGCTTGTGTCCTCGTGCTTTGCCTTCGCTCTCCATCCCTGCCCAAACTGCGTCTCATGTAATCCCAGAGAGGTGCGCTGGGAGAGTTGTTGGAGTTTGCTCGTCAATGCTAATGATATGCCTGGGAGCCTGGCGAGATGCTATGTGGCCAGGCTCTGCTGGGCTTGGAACTCAGCTTGTAACACCACGAGCCCTTTGTGAGTGGCCAACTCTCAGACATCGTCCAGAGAATTCAGGACTCTTTATCTGCTTGGTGGGTAATCCCGGACCTGCTGAGGCGAGACGCTGGTTGGCAGAAATCCTTGCAGCTCAGGGGTAGAGGACGATCCCTTTGTGGTGGCACTGGGAGGTTAGCATAGACCTGTCTGGCCAGCTTTTGCCTACTGAGATGCTGGATTTCCTGCAGAAGGAGGTAGGCATGGGGTAGGCATGGATGGGTCCAAGCTCCTTGAGTGTTCTTAGACCAGTGCATGAGCCCGGCACCAGTGGTGAGTACGTGGCCATGGGAGCACCAGGGACTTGCAGATGCTCAGGTGGCCCCGGGCCCTCTACCCGTTCTCTGCCCCGCTGCCACTCTTGGGTGGGAGCGACACCAGCTGCCAGCCCCGCTGGCAGGAGCCCTTTCTCTTCCTTTGGGAAGGACCTAAATTTCCAGAAAAAAGGCAAACTAGTGTGAAGGGTGTTGAGCTTTAGTGGGCAGCAGCAGGTCATCAGAAATACCACCTGGAGCTCAGCCACATCACTTATTTTGGGAGTAGGACTTCTGCCCAGTCCCTCTTTACCTCAGGATCTTAATTATTGATTACAAATTCATCAGTTGAAAAGATTGCTTTAATTGCTCTAATATGTACCCAATTTGGAGTTCATTATCACCCAGAATTGTTTTCCTTCCCCTGCTAATTGATACCAAATGGGATGCTGAGGAAGGTGGGCACCGGCACAGCTCCACCTTTTGCAATTGCCTCTCTGCCGTTTAATTGTTTGTTTATTTGTGGAGGTGTTAAGAGCTGCTAGAAGTTTATACGTGCTCCTTTGCTAACGGCGTCCTCAGATGAACTTCCTCGTGGATTGGTTTGAGAAAGGGAGGGTTTGAAGTGTCTGTTAGATGTCAGCAACTTTTTGGGTTGGCTGGAGAAGTCTGTTGGAAGATGGGGGTAAATCCCAGGGTCCCCTTTCGTATCTCGGCCTATTTCACTGCAATAGGGGGTGGATTTTCTCCAGGTCCTGGTGTAGCCTTGACTCAAAGTCCAGCACTGGAGGAAACCCTGACTTCCAGCAAGGAGGTGAACTGTGCAGTGGTGCCAGGCAGGAGACCCACCATCGGCATCGCCTCCGTGGGACAGCGGTGGGTGATGCTGGTTGCTGTGGGAGCTTTGCCGTTGGGTTTGAAGCTTCTGACGCCTGTTCCAGTAACTTGGGGAAGTCTCGGTGTGAAATGTTTTCCAACACTGCAGAGTGTGGCAGTGCTTTTCCCAGGAAATGGCAGCATGGACCAGATGTTTCAGAGGGTAATTGAAAATTCCATTTTATCAGAAAGCATTTGCTGTCAAAAAGTTTTATCTTTACTTCAACAAAGAGGTTGATTAGATCCCTCAGGACCTGAATTAGCATCTTTGAGGCTAGATACTCTGTTTTGTGATTCAGGTAGTTATTCCTCCCTTGGTTTTGCTCATACTGGGACTTTTTTTAAAAAATCCCTTTGCCCTCTTCCAAACGTAGCGTTTGTGTAGATTTGGCTTGTTTTCTTTGTGTGGATGTATACAGGCACCTAGATCTGCTTAAATGGTTTCTATTACCTCTTTCACCTTGCCTTGAGCCAGAGCCATACTCGTACTCTGTAAGTCACAGGAGCTCTTGCCAGCATAGAAATCAGAAAGGAACTATTTCAAATATGTGTTTCTAATGTTAGAAGCAACAGATTTCACCTTATCTTAATTCCCAGTGCCGGCCAGTATTTTTACCATCAGTTATAGAAGGAAAATTGTTGGCCCAATGAAGCAGTGATTCGCTGTTTGAGATAAAAATAGAATCCAAAAGAAAATATGAAAATAATAAACACACACTAATCATAAAAAAGCCAGTGTTAGAAATAGTCACCACAGCCATAAAATAGTGAAAAAGCTTTAAAATCAAAGTGAGAGGGTTTTTAAGCAATGTCAGTAATATGTCTCTACAGAGAATTGATTCTAAAAGCATCACTTCCATTTTTCTGGTGCCAGATCAGCAGTAAAGGTTGGCATGAAATGTCATCTGGAAAGACCTGATCCTGCATACATTTCCACATTTGAGTAATGTCACTCACATAGGTGGTTTAATTGTGTCTGAGTCTCGTAAACTCCAGCAAGACGAAGGGCTCTTTGAATAGAAATGAGTTATATTTAAATGCTTATGTTAAGTCTTCTTTATACTACTGCACAGTATAGAAATAGGCTTGGATGTAAAGGAGAGCCGGGCACATGAGATTCACTGAAACTTTTCTTACTGGTTGCATCCCAAATTATTCAGATACATCGTCACTTAGGGGATCAGGTTTTATCTAGAATTTTCCAACTGGTTCCTATGCTCATCTCCATAGTATCTGGGTGCATGTCAGTCGTGAATTGAGAACATGACTAATGGTATTAACTGGAGGCAAACACAGGTATTAGAAACTGTTGATTTTTAAGCTGATTTCCAGCAGTCGTTCCACCTGCAACTCCCTTTTGCTCTGCAGAAAAGCCTTTCTGTAGAGTTGTATGTACCCGAAGACCTAAGTGACACAGTCGAGGGCTTTGGAGGCTGGAAATACAGCTGCATTTCTCTGGAAGTTTCTACAAATTAATAAAAATACCTACTTTCTTGTATTTATATCTGCAGCACAACACATAAAGTATAACATTCATATGCGAGTGACAGCACATCCCTTAAGATGGATAAACGCTGTAAGCTTTCTTTACAGGGCAATGTCAATTATTACAGCTCTTCTGATTTCTGTATTATTGGATGGATGTCTCAGTAAAGCAGCCTCAGTGAGCTCAGTGGTGCTCCTGCAGTGGCCAGCCTGGAGGGAGCAGTCAGCTTCTCACAGTACTTTGAACTCCCGGAGAAGGATTTTTATGATGAGTGGGTAAGCTGGGCTTTGGGAAGAGAAGTTGATTGTCTTACGCTTCCTATGCTTTTAAATGATTACGTATTGAGCATCTAAGTCAGCTGGTGGATGCCTGCGTGGTGGTTACCGATGCTTTTGTACACGCTCGCTCCATCCTCCCCAAGCGCCTGCTCCTGCTAATGTTGCCCAACCAGGCTCACAGGGGACGCAATATCTTTCATGAGACCGGTGCATGTAACTGGAAAAAAAGCTGTCAAGCACTCGGACTAACAAGTCTTTCTTCAGGATGACCCTTATGGTTGCCAGGTACGTCGTGCTTAGCTCCGTCTTCAGTGGGTGGTGTGGATGGGCAGAGGTGGGCGGTGGGTCACGCTGCCCCGCTGACGGGCTCAGCTTCCTTCACCGCCGCGTTGCCTCGCAGCAGAGCCGGGCAGCGGTCGCTCCGGGAGGTTGAATCCACGCACAGACGCTCTGGCTGGCACGGGCAGGTCCCTCGCGTTGCTGCTTCCTTAGGTTCGTAGCTCTGTAGCATTGAGCACAGCTTGGAGAAGTCCTCGCTGGAAACTGATGGTGGGGCAGGGGTGACACTGAAGTCATATAGCAAGGAATGAACGCCAATCCCTTTCTGCAATAGCAGAACTAAATAACAAACAGATGTGGAACCTCCTTTGTTTGCATAAGAAGCATTATCATATATCCCACATTCCTGGCACTCTTTCATCAGTTTTCAGGTTCCTTCCATCAAAGATAATTCTTGTAGTGTCTCCATCACTGAAGTTACTCAGTCCAGGGTCACAGGAGTTACAACCTTCAGATCCTCAAGTCCTTTCCATCTAAGCACAGAAAACGCTCACCAGATGTGAACAGTTTGGCAACTTTGAGAGGAAAATTAAAACTTGGATCTGTGCCCTGTTGTGTAGGTTTGTAATGGATGAATAATCAACCCAGAAAGTTGGAGGGTTTCTAGTGTTTTATTGTACTTTTTAATGAGATTTTGTCAAATTTCATTATTGCTTACCCATATTTTTGCTGGGTGGCTGGAGAGCAATTTATAGGAGATGTGAACAAGTGATATTTCTGATTAGAGAGCTTCAGCTTCTATCTGTGCTTGGTTTTGTTAACTGCTCCTAACCTCCAGCCCAAGCAGGAGGTTTGCAGAGAAGATCTTTGTCAGGGTTCAGCTGAAGGACGGGGCGGTGCTAGCCCTGGCTCTCCCAAAGCATCCTTTTCCAAAACCACTACACAATACTTGGGTTTTCAAATATTTCTAAGATAAATAAACAGTTCAGTCAAGATTGCAGCTTCCTTTTCCCTTATAAACAAGCCAAAAAAAGGCTCACGTGAACTTTTTTTTTCCTCTTTGCCAGTAACCTCTAAGGAAACCATTAACACTTTCTGTCTCACAGCAGTTAAGACTAGCAAAATGGTCAAGGTAATGGCCATCATATTTAACAGTAGGGAAGGTATATGAATAAAACCAAACCTTCTGCTAACGCAGCAAGCCAGCACTTCCTGATCTCCTCCTGTAATCAATCTACATCGTTAATGACTCTGAAAACAGACTGAACTGCTGGGGCTGGCACTGGGAAACTTGCATTACAAACTAACCATCTCTTATTAACCTTTTGGTGTTTCCTTCACAACACTAATTAGAGCCAAATAAAACTACTGTTTGTGAAACTCTTAAGTTAAAATACAATTTTCAGAGGAAATATGGTAAACTCCAAGGCTCCTGTTTGCTTGGCCTTTCTTTTTAATTATGATGGAGGATGGCTGTTACTTGTTTAACAGAGGCTTACATGATTAATGCTGCAATGTTACTGTAATTAAAACAGCAAAAAAAGATGTGATTGGAGCCCGCATAATTTACAGACATCTCGGCATTCTGGTGGCAGAGCAGCTCTAAGTGTTGCAAAGAGGAATCATAAAAATTTATTCTAATTAAAATTGCCAGATTGACTAAACAACAGGTGACTTATGTAACTTCAGCGACTTGCTCTTGGGGTGAGAAATCATCTGAAATCAGTGAATTATACAAAGCTGTCTATTATTCTACTAAATGGGAAAGTGTGTGCTTACCATGGCAACCTGCATCAATTTTGCAGCCGCTGGAAAATACAGGGCCCTTTATTAAAGGAATAATCACCGCAAACAGCGCGCTGACCTTTGGCTCTGAGGGCATGGGGTGCGTGGCTCGGCGAGTTTCAGAGCAGCCTTCTGGGCACGGACTGTATCGAAACATGCACCCGCAGCTCGGCGGTGACTCCAGTTCGGCACTGGACCGGCATCTCCGGAAGGGCTGGTACAGGTTGGGTGCCTGGTTTTTTCCCCCTCAAAAAGTGGTGCAATTAACTTTGTGAGTGCACTAAAGAGAAATCGTTCGGACCTCTCTTAATGACGCTTGCACACGGCAGAGGGCTGTAGGGCAGGGAGCTGCACCTCCCCTGGGTGCAGGGGAAGGAGCCCATCTGTCTCTGAAATACCATGTATATGGGTGTCTTAAACTGCTCCGGTTGCAGCAGATAGCTGCTGAAGGGAGATGTACTGCTGGGTTTGTATGTAGGTTGTTTTACTAAATGATCTATGTAATAATATATAAGTCAAAACTCTGTAATAATTGGCACCAAACAGCAAAGAGAACTTGCAGCTTTTATCCGTCTTAAGGGAAGTGCTGCCACTCAAAACTCACGAGTGCTATATTTTATTTCTCATACAGCATACATGAATGTAAGAGAGTAGATCTTTTTAAATGGGTCACAGAATTATTAAGAAGTTTGGCAGCCTTTCCTCACGGTAGACACGCAGGTATGCAGCGCAGCGGGCTGGGCTGGGAAGCAGGAGTGCAGGGCTCTGCCAGGCTCTGGCTGGGTTTGTTGCCTTTGCTCAGTGATTTCCCTTTCCATCCTGCATTTAACCCCTACGTCTGTTTGGAAAATAAGTTCTTTATAGCAAGTATATTACAGATATATGCTAGCCACAATGTGTATAATCACAGTAAGCATAATGTGGCCCTCTTTTTGCTGAGTATCTGTAATAGTAATGATCAGCTTCCGCACTCTCAGCATTAGCTCTCTTAGTGTTTTTATTTTTCAGCAGAAACCCTTTTTTGTTCCATTTCCCTTATCGTATTTTCACCCTTTGTCAAGTGTGGAGAACGACTTGCTTTGTAACCAGCTTCATTAGCTCCTTGCACATTGTGTTTCCTTACGGATACCCACAGCTGGCTGCGGGTGACAGCACATGGCAGCGCATGACCGGCGGTCAGCACTGTGTCGCTTCACCTTCGGGCAGTGACAGTCAGCCTTGGGGCAGGGAAGAGGACTCGGGTTGAGCTGGGTTGGGCTCAAGGTCTGGGTAGAGTAAATAGGAGGACATCTGGATATGTGGAATGAGTAGCTGTAGCGAAAGTGGAGCTTTATCCCGAAGAAATCCTGGATTAACGTCAGTCCCTGTAGGAAAAGGAGAAAATTGAACCACACAAAAAAAAAAAAAAAAAGATGAAAAAACCCCTCTCTGAATTGAAGCAATAGGAAAGGAAAATTGCTGAGATATACTGTCATGTGGGTAGTGGTGCTACCAACCTTGTGCTGCAGTAATTACCTCTATGCATGCAATTTGTGCTCGGCTACGACTGATTTCCCACATCATCCGGTGCCCAGGCTATATTCAATCAGTCCCAGCTGGAGAAAACTATCTCGGATCATTTGGTGAGATTTCACCACAGATGCTACCTTGCGTCTTACGGAAGCTCTCGAGGGCTGTATGCCACGAACCCTCCCTGGCACACGGGTGGAGGTGTGGGGACAGTCACGGGAGGTTCCCTGCGGCGAGGGGGGGGCTGGCTGCAAGGCAGGGGGGTGCTGGGTCCTGCGGGATGCTGAGCACCTGCAGCTGGTGGGGCTTAAAGGCGAGGAGCTTCTGGCCCTTCCTAAGGAGAAGACTTTGCTCCGCTGGGTGCATGCTGGAGAGACGAGGTTTTGTGGTCGTCCTTGCAGTGTTTTATGTGAAAAATGAAAGAGCGAAGAGCATTGGTTGGGAGTTTTTGCAAGAAGCCCGAGGAAGGTGGGTGTCCTCAGTGCTTGCAAACCAAAATAGGTCGGGCACTGGATTTCCTCTGACTGCTTTGGAAATGTCGGCTTCCTTAAAGGGATGAGGCAGGAGAGGAGCTGGTGCGAGTACAGCAGACGGTGCTGCCTCGTCTGCTCAGGCACATTTTCATCATCTGGTTTAATAGGCGAACCGCCCCTGAGCCAGGCGAGGAGCCTCTGGATTTGCCCTGTGAGAGGAACGGCTTTCTCGATTCAACTAACTCTGCTTCTGGATTTGATACAGCTCAGTGAGAAGTTACGAAGAGGCATCTCTGGTTCGGGAAGAGGAATTTGGCTAGAAACCTGGAGCCAAAACTGTGCATAGTAGTAGTTCAGGAAAGGTCAGCCAGCCAGAAGCGTTTTTGGGAGCAGTAGGTGCATTAGTGGGGGGTATAAACACATTGGGGGGGGGGTCTGGCACACCCAGGTGGGTCCCTGGGTGGGCACTCTGTAGATACCAGACTTTCTTGGTTTTCACTCTCTGCGTTTACCAGCTGAGTTATCTGTGCCACTGACATTGCTGCTCACCAGCATGTTTCAACGGGAGCCCTGTCTCCTTGATGCTCCGCTCTGCCCGGCCTCGCCATGTCTCCTACGGCAAGCTGCCGAGAGGCCAGCCCTGGGAGCGCAGGGCTGCCGTCTGCCTCGCTGCGCGCTGGCCGCTTCCATGTCCCGCATCATCGGGCAGGCGGTGCCTTTGCAGCCGCTCTCTGATTAGTTTTGGTCCCTCAGATGCATTGATTTACAGACCCTTCCACTGCAATACAGCTTTTCTCAGTGACAGTCATGAAGCACATGATAACTCAGCAGCCTAAATTATTCAGGCAAATTCAATGTGTTAGGCTCGTTCCAAACTTTTGTTTCCTTTCAGTGCTGTCAGGAGAACAGGTAGCCGTGATGCTTGTATCCACCTCATTCATGTGCCAGGGAGACACAAAGAGCTCCAGTGTAACCCATGTTTTACCTCATTCGTCACTTATTGCCACCTTCAGCCATGCTTTTTCTGGGCACTTTTGTACCTCATAAAAATGCCTATCTTGCATCTAGGGCTGCTACCCTCTGGTACGCTGCTGGGCTCTGGGAAGTTACTTCATCTTGCGGCGGAAATGCCTGTGTAAAATCCGAAGAAAATTCTGTATCTGTTCCACCCTTTAGCCACGTGTCCTTTTGTGGAATTATATTCACTCATGCAAATATTTTGAGCCATTAGTCATCACTGTAGGATCCAGGAACCTCATATTAAAGAAGACAAGTAATTAAAATGAACAATTCTACCTGCAATTCCCTCACTGCCTGACCTCTCCTTTGTCAGTGTTCCTCCATTGTTATTGGGTAGGTATGTCCAATTAATTCACTGTAAAATCCATGCAAGCCCTTCACTGGGCAGACATGCCTTGCAGGGACCACCGAGCTCTGGCACGTCAGGTGGAGAGGAAATGCTTGGTCAGTGCAAAAATGACCTCTTGCTTTCTGCAGACTGTTCTGCATCAGGAGCTTCTGGGTATAGCTGAAGGCATTGGCTTTCACTCTCCAAACATGCGTCTGGAGATTTAGGACCTGACTCAGAGCCTGTTGAATCCGGCAGGACTCTTTCAGCTGAGACCATTGGGCTTGAAATAGGACCCACGAGAGGTGGCATCCTCGGGGGCCGTGCTCTGAACTTTGCTTGAGACATTGCTCATCTAAGCTGGTGTTCAGAGGTGAACTCAGGGAGAAGAGATCTGCTACTGAGCATCTCTCTAATTCAGCAAACAAGGCAGAGCCGCTGCTGGCGGATGGGGGTTTGCCTTGGAAAATTCTAGCTGCAAATGAGACGCATGATTTTAGGAATTAGAATAATTACCCCCTGGAACAGGTTCCCAAGGGATGTGATATATTCTGTATCACTTAGAGTCTTTAAATCACATTTGCATGTTTTTCCTAAAAGCGTGCCTAGTCACTCAAAGTGAAGGGCTGTTCTTGAGAAGCACAGCGTGACAAAGCTGAGCATCCCGTGATTTGCAAGGGAGTAGAGCAGGGAGTCACTGCGGTCCCGTGTGGATTCAGCTCTGCAGATCCCTGGAGGAATGGGTTTTGGCACATCCTCGAGGAAAAGAGCTCACAACTGTCCCCTTGGCCGGTGCTGGCTGCCGTGCAGGAATGTACAGAATTGAGCAAGTAACCACACTGGGTATGATTCAGGAGTGAACCCCCCCCAGCCAGAATCTGCCTTCCCTTTCCGAACACACACAGTTCCTTCTTTGCTGAATCAGATGTCCCCAGGGGCTGAGCAATCCTGGCTGTATCAGTGTTTCCAGGACCTTCCCTCCCACCGCTCCCTAAATGATGAGAGTGTTTTTGAAGACCTCATTTCCTGGCCTTTCCCTTTTATCTCTCCAAACAGCAAGTAAACGAGCAGCCCTTTAGTTTTTAGTTACTGCTTCTGCACCCGGTGAGCTATCAGAGGCTGTTGACGATGACTTTTCTCTTTTCCTTGCTCCTGCCTGCAGGATTTGGGGAGATAATTCATTTGGTCCTGGTGCTTTGTCAACTTTCAGCAGTTGTAATTGCCTAATGATCAGTGCTGATGCTGTTGTTAAGCCTGTTAAAACTTTGTCCTGCTGAACAGCCAGACTGTGGCTGTCTCATCATGTTGTGCCTTGCTGTGTCGGCTGGGGCCACCTTTGATGCTCCCTCCCTGGCCCCGGCTTTGGTTGCCGCTTCCCACCGCACCTCAGCTGCTGCCGGCGCCCACCAAGGGGGAGGGATGCAGCAGGGTGCTACCCACACTGGGCAACCCTGCCTGGGGGTACAAATAACTAAAGAATAACCCCACGGGGAGCCAGGTGCTTTCCAGGATGAATCTCCGCTCGCCCGCCCCGATGCCCGTGCTGGCCCTGAGAAGCCTGTGCTGGGAGGTGAAGGTGGTCCATGGCCCCGAGCCCTGGCGGGTGGGCAAGAGGAGCTCTCTGGGGGAGGCGGTCATGGGTAGGGCATTGCTATTGAGCAACCTGCATGCCATTTTTGCTCTTCCATCTCTCGGGTGCCTTTTCCACCTTTGTTATAATTTTTTTAGAGCTCTTAAGTGGCCGCATTTCGTGCTACCACCTTCTTTGCTATGCATCTGAGGTGCCCAACTGGCTGGTGCCATCTCTCGAAGCCCCCGTCGCTCATCCTTTCCTCTTCCAAGGCTGTTTCTTACTTAATGACACACGCTGAACATTAGTGCATTACCATCCCTTTTCCAAGAACAGTCTCCATCCACTCTTCTCTCGTCCCCCAGTGCCTCATCCAATTTAATTAATTATACTTAGTATATTACACATCCTGTCAAAGTTTTTCCTTTCCGAGGTTTAATGGTTTTTTAATTCTAATGCATGCTGCATGTGTAAGTGTTTTAGAAATGAGGCGAGCGTGCAGTGGCAAAGAGGCAGCATTACATCTGTGTGCCGCAGACAGCGAGGGTGGATCCTTGTAGAGAGGCTCCAGCAGAATTACTGCAGGATCGCATTGCCTGCCTTCCTGTTGCATCCACCTTCTTGTGCTCGGGGGGGAAATCAGGCTCATTCCCACTGCAGAGGGACACGTTTGGGTTAAACCTACCCGCTTATGGTGCAGCTCGTGCTCTTGCTGCAGGAGTGCCCGGCCGGCGGCTTGGCCCCAACACCGGCCGCGTCTTCTTGGCTGCTGCAGCCCTGTGGTGAACTCCAGTGTAATGAACTTGACTCTTCTCCTCACGCTAACTGTCTGAAAGCACCAAATTACATCAGTCATTTCAGCCTTGCTTTGTCCCTTTGAAGAAAAGCTGTGTTGAGGATGCAGTAGGGACTAGACTAATCGGGTAACACTGGCTGGGGCTGGTACCTATTGCTCTTTATTTCACAGTGACAGTTAAAAGATTTGGTCAGAAAGATGGTTCAGGAGGAACAACTTTGTGGGGTCTTATACTTACGAGCTTTGTGGGTATTTCTAGATAAAACCTGCTTAGACTAAGAGGGCTGTGGGTTGGTGGGGTTTTTTCCTTGCCTGTCAGTGTTGCAAAGTGCTTAGGTTTTGAAAATCCAGCTGGGGTCTGTCTGTCTGTCACACCATTACTGGGAGTAATGGTGCTGTGGTGCAATTTAGCTGACAGCCCTGTGAACTGGGGCCAGGAGCCAATACAATCCAGCCTGACCTCGGGGCAGCGCTGCAGAAACGCGCCTCGGAGGAGTCGGAAATCATCAGAGGCTGCGCAGGCAGAGGTTGGGCCAGAAGTCCGCCGTGCTCCAGCAGCGCCGGAGCAGCCCAAGGCGGGGAGCAGGAGCCCCTTGCCCGCTGCATTGGAGCCACAGCAAGGGAGCACATGGCAGGACCCCAGGGCGGCGTGCAGACCCCCACCTCGGACTCGGCATCGGTGCCTGGGCACCCATGGGTTGGCATCAGTGTGGCTGGAGCTGTGGAGCCGGCTGCTTTCCTTGCAGTACTTACACAGGTCATGCAAATATGGTTATTTTCTATTCCCGTTGTTCAGCCGTCTCCCCACGGCTTTTCAGTTTACAGCCCCAGACAAACTCAAGGGCTCGTTCTCCATCTCGCCCCTTTGGCTGTGGGATAGGACGGGATGGGACAGGACAGGACGGGATGAGATGGGATGGGACAGGACCCCACCTGCATTGCTGGAAATTGAGCTTGTCCATGACTTGCAGGTAATATAATTTCCTTAGGCTGATGAGACTTTAGATTTGACTCTTGACCTTATATTAATTTTATGTGTGTATTTATACACTACGATCACTCTCTTAATGAAGGTAAACTTAATTGCCAGAACGAAGTTTCGGCTGAATTAAATGGGCCAGATTCCCAGGCTTTGTCAATGCTGTGATCTCTTCTCGTGGCCATGGGCCCAGTCTAACCCACAGCTGGTATTTCCCTGGCATTGCTGATATCCCTCCTCAGTGTGGAGCTGGAACCTCATTTGAGTCCTCCATGTAGATCTGTGGCCAGGGCAGAGAGGAAAGGGAGCGTCCTTGTCTTGCCATGACTCATGGTGCTGGCTCAGACCACGGGTGCTGTTGGATGCTGGACAACGCAGAGCAGCTTCTGCAGAGCTCTCCTCATGGCCGTCCCGGTTCCCTCTGGGATTTTCTGATGCACCTACCACCTTAGGCCAGCATCTCATCCTGGGACATCCCTGTGCTTAAAAGGAGAGGATCCACCAGCATGGAAAAGCCCCATGTTCATCTGAGAAAGAGTTAAAGTATAACACCACGGAGGGGATAACGCCAGGCTCCAGGGTGGAGGAGCGAGAGGTCAATGTCATGATGAGAGCTGGCCAGCAACCAATGCTTTTGGTTTAAAAGAAAAAGGGGGGAAAAATTCCCTAGCTATCTCTCGATGGTGGGGAACGCCCCATCGTGCTGGGAAGCCTTCCAGCTCCCTCCGCTCTTCAGAGCTGTGCACTTTTAGAAAGTACAAAGAGCTTCTCATAATGTTTTGCCTTGTGGGTACGTCTATGATTAATTCCGTGCAAGCATTACTGGTGCAATAACAATACTGGAGGTCCTAAAACTGAAAAAGGAAACACATTTGGCTCGTACTTCATACACAATCACTTACACTTAAGCTATTGATAGTTGATTGGGATCTGTAGACTGCTGGGCTGGTGCCACTGGGTTTCTGAGCGCGTTCAATGGCTGGAACAGACAGCGAGGCTGTAGGTTTTGGCAAGCTGTAGGTCTCATTAGTCAGGCTGACTGTATCTGACACGAGAGATTCCCATCCACCAAGATGAAGCTCACTTCCCTAGGCTTTGGCTGACGTCCCAACAATATTTACATGAAGGACAACAGAGGATCAGTGTTAGATTAAGGCTGTGAGTTTCCAGTAGGCAGACAGTTAAATATTCTATTGAAATACTCTTTTGATTATTTAGATAATAATGAAGTTTATGCATGTCCTTGAGAAATCTGGGGAAAGGCAGTTGTTTTATGCTAAGCATGCAAAGATGTGTTTAATCTTGATAATAGGAGTAAATTATGTATCAGCATTTATAACCTCGGCTCCTTTATTTCTCACTTGTTGTGTGGAAGCACCAGAAACCTTGCAGGGAAGGGAGAGCCGCATGGAGCGGGTGCGCAGGAGGGGGCGGCGGGGTCTCACCTGCACCCCCGCTCCTGCCAGCACCCCGGCCCTCCGCATCCCTGTGGGGAGAGGATGACGATGGGCTGTTCTGCTTCGTCCTGTCCAAGGGAGGTGCCGGTTGTGGTTGCAGTAACACGTTCGCCATGAGCCCCCCAAGGGGTGAACATTGGTAGGGCTGCGGCGAGGGCCGGGATGCTGCTCCAACAGGCGCTGGGCCAGGAGCTGGCCTGGTACAAGTGGCTGTGGATTGCTTCTTGTCTCCCCCAACTGTAATTTCTGTTTTGTTGGATTTTTATCAGGATCGTTGAGTAGCTATTTTCTGAGCAATGCCTAATTTTGAATGGGACAGGGTAATAATTCGATTTATCGCTGCTGTTGGAATGTGGCTGCCTGGCTGGTCCTGCATTACCCTGACAGAATATGTGAATTTGTCTGTTTTGGATTTGATAATAGCGGAGCAAACTAACCTTTGGATTAATTTGTTTTAGCGACTAAAGTCCCATTAAATGGAAGGCAGCTGGTGTCAAAGGCATAAACGGAGACAAAGTTTTGCTCCCAATTGTGGGAAATGTGTTTAAACAGACTAGAAATGTTTCCATCTCTGCAGGGTATAATATACTCAAATGGTTACATTAACATGAAAAAAATATAAGAAAGAGTGTATTTAGGACAATCCCTCTGTATCCAGTGTTAATGAAATTGAATTCCAGTAATGAAGTCAAAGGGTTGTATTCTGCACTCATGCAGGCAGCACAGTAACTGCCATTAGCATTAATGGGAGCTGTGCCTATGAATTACGGAGCCGTAATGGTTTGAGATGGAAAAGGTCTACCGGATCCCAGAGTGCTCTCCTCTCCGAGGACCGGATCCTGCATCCTAACAGCAGTCAGGATGCTAATGAGCCCTGTATCGAGGCATGAGTAGCGGACTGTCGGAGGTGAAATCCCCGCCACTCAGGGGCCAGCACGAGCTCTGCGGACCACTTAAGAAAAGGATTAATTGGAGTTTAAATGGTGTGTTCCACCGATACTCTGAAAGGGAATTAATTTTGCCTTGCGAATGAGGTGGGGATTGGCCCACAGTCCTGGATAAAGGGGGGCAGCCAGCATTAAATTGCATTCCAGCCCACAATATCTTCTGGGTCTGACTCCGCTCTAGTGCACGGCATGCCCAAAAACCAGCTCCTCTTGCTTTGGGTGATTACCCTCCTTCCCACAGCCACCTTCCCATCCCAAAGGCTTTGACGTGCCCAGGAAGGCATTTTTCCAGAGGAAATCTTTTGCACCAAATCTGTCCTTAGCCCTCCGGCGTGTAGCTAGCCAGGCACCCCAGATGTGTTGGTGTGTCAGGCTTCATTCCTGACACAGGGACCCTTCTGCAGAAGAAAGGACATTATTAATGGTAATGCAGAGCAGGAGAGGTGAATGGGCCAATGCCTGGACTGGTGTAAATGAGTATGGGTCCTTGGTGCTTCTTGGGAGCTGTATATGTCTGCAGCAGCCGGGAGCGAGCCCTGTCACATCTCTCCATTGACCATTACAGAAGCACACTGCCCATGAGCTGCATTCAGCCATGGGTCCTTATCAGCAATTGCCTGATAAATTAAACTAATTCGCATCCCTCGTTTCGTTAAAATAATTCCTCGCAGGCATTTGCTTTGTCCAAGCACTGTTGACCTCCTGTGTCGGGACAGACAATCCAGGATTAAATATACAGCATTTTTTTAGCTTGCATAAATCCTGAACAATGGCGAAAGAGAGGAAAAGAAAGGCTCCTCGTTGCGGTAAAGAGCATTTGTCACTGTCCCTGGTTATTAGTATCCTCTGAGCATTGTGCAAGGGAAGCCACGCCAGGATTACATTCCTGCATTGACTGGAGATTTCTTATTAGGAAAGGCGAAGAAGGCTCTGTAAAAGCCCATAGGTCAAAAATATAATACACTATTCCCCACCTCTTGTTTCCTGATATTATGCTATTACAGGAGATAAGGGAGAGGTGCAGAGTCTTAATTTACAAGCAAATGATGAACCATGGCTAGGGACTGTTTGTATTTTGCTTGAGCTTATTATTTTATCTGGAGTGTAATGCGGTGGATCGCTGCTCCCGAGCCGGGAACAGCCGCTCCTGGTGGGGTGGAGGGGCGGTGGGCTCTGCCGGCGTGCCGAGGGCGGTGGGTGCTGCACGGGGGCTCGGGGACATGCCTCGTGCCTTCTGGCATACATCCCCCAGAAAATTAAGGTTGAAAAGAAACCCCAAAGTAGGTGGAAGAGGAGTGTTAAATAATGCAGTTGCGCATTGTCCATGAAAGATGGCTAACCATGAGTAAACATCAACAGCAGTGTTTGATCCCTTCATGTTTACTATTTATTCATATTTATTATTCATAAATTCCGTCACAAATGTTAGGCCCGCACCCCAGTGAGACATTTGCATTTTATTTTAAGTTTCATTCCCCCCCCCC
>JANZLQ010000040.1:17163242-17281849 GCA_026212715.1 Elanus axillaris
TTATTGTGCTTTTGAATAACTTAAACCTGTCCTCAGATTTGGTTTAGGAAAAATCGCTGGGATCTGTTGGTTTCCTTCAGGCAAACTTGCTCTGCTCCCCTGTTTATCCCCTGTTTATCCAGGAGAGCAGCAACCACCCGCGATTCTCCCCCCCAGCATGAGGAGGACCCCACCTGGAGCAGCCCTGGGGCTGGGGACCCGGAGGGACGAAGCCCCCCTGTGCTGGCCCAGGGACCCTTCCCTGCTCCCTGCGGAGCCCCCGGCCTTCCCACCTGCGGGGCTGCGCCGGGAGGGGTGATGGAGGGCTGGGGGGGGACGACTGGCGGCTGGAAAAATACCCCCCGAGCACCATCCTGCTGAGGTTGTTGCCGTTCCCTGTTTGTTGTGAAGCTGGAGGTGGCCTGTGGATCACACGTTGTGCAGAAGTGAATTCCTTTTTTTTTTTTTCAAATAGGAAACAAGTTGCTTTTGTAAAGAACACACTGTCTGATGAATATGTTGAAATTACTCTTGGGGGAAAAAAAAATCTAATTATGAATGGAAACACATTTGTCTGTCATTGGGGAAAATTGATGATCTTGTTGCTACAGCTGCTTTCGCAGCTATGGGTAATCTCTGATCCAACCTGTGAGTTGCGGTACCCGTTGGGGAGAAGCCCAGCCGACCCTGCTTGCGAGCACTGCTGAGACGGATCCTTTATTGGCATCAGCTGATGTTCAGCTGATCTAAGCTGGGATATAATCTTCAAACACACCCAACGCAAACTGGTTTTCAGCAGCACGCGCCTCCTAGCAGGGCGGCAGGTACGAGCCGCGGGTCTCGCACCGTAACACCGGTGCCTTCCCATCGCGGGAAGAGCCGGCGGCGGCACCGTCGCCGCTCGCCTGCCGGCAGCGGGCAGGGCTGCCGCGGGACTGCGCGCGGTATGTCTCGTCATGGTGTCTCCGTTGCCGAGTATATGAAGAATAAATTGTTGTATATGCTGATATGTATGTTATGTACATTTTCACAGTGATTGAATCATTGTAAACAACAAAATGGAAAAAGGAAAAAAAAAGAATCACCATTCTGTCTATTTTATGAAGATGATAAAGCAGCTTTATTAAATTATTACGAATCTGTTTCAAAATGGTGTACCTGCCACGTTGGGTTTTTTTCATCTGATGAGAACTTTGTTTTCCACCTAAATGTGATTTTTTTCTTTTCTCTGCTTTGAGCATCTAATGCATTTTAGTATTAAAGCAATTATTGAATAAAATGGAAAGTAAGTGTTTGGTTAAATACGCCTAAGTGGGTTTGCTTCGACGGGCTCCAGGTGCTGGTCCTGCAGAAGCCAGCGCACGGCTGGGCGCCCGCGTGGTCCCCCGGGTGCCACCCCCAGCCCTTTCCCCAGCCCTTTCTCCCACAGCTTTGGCACCCGAGGGGCTGCAAACCCCAGGCAGGGCAGAGCTTTCCTGGCCCTCAGGAGGGGACATCACTGTCCCCACGGGTGACCCACTGGGGCGGGCAGGCTCTGAGCCCCGTCGTGGCTCTGGCCACGCTCTCCTTGCTCCCACGAAACTGGGCACGGGGCCAGTCCTTCGCACCGCCACCCCCCCACCTTCGGGGAAAACACCTCCAATGCATACTTCTCCCCTGAGGAATGGTAGAGAAGACTTTTTTCCCTCGTTTTCAGGAGGGCACTTCGGAGGCTCCGAGAAGATGGTGAGGAGCATCCACTGCCTCTGAATTGATGGTCTGTTCAAGGACCGCTCTTATGCTTGGAGTATGCGAGCGCTTTGTGGTTAGCAGGTGTAAATGCCCTCCGCTGATCACTTCTGCTTGTTCAGTGGCTCAGCTGAGGTGATACCGAGGTGGAACTGGAACGAGTGCCGTGACACGGGAAGCTCCTTCCCTGGGGCTGGAAGATGCTTGAGCCGCATGCCCAAGTACCACCCCGCGTGGCTGGGGCACACGAGGAGCGGGGGGCAGCCGGGGTTAACCACGCCTGGATGGGCCCCCCACTGCTGTAACCCCACGGCAAAGACCCCCGCGATGCAGCGGGGTCTGGCCGACTGCCCTGGGATCAGCTCCGGCACAGGCGTGTGTTGGCACAGGGCCCCTGGGAACGGTTTGCAGCCAGCCCAGCACCAGGACCCAGGGCCCGCTTGCACCCTCATTAGTGACTCGTTTGGCAGGTGGGTAAAAGGAGATAAAGCCAGGCTGTGGAGGTTATTTGGAGGTTTGCAGCCCTTGCTCTGCCTGGGCTGGTTTGTGGCCGGCTTGGGGAGCAGCGGTGCTGCTGCAGACCCGTGCCCATGCCGGAGGAGGTGGTGGGCTGTCACAGCATCCTCGAGCCGTGCCCCTCGCTGCACTGGGGACTCGTGCCGGAGCTGTGCTAGCACCATGGGCTCACCTTCCAGGTAGGCACTGACCCTGTTTTGGGAGGGGGGGGGAATGGTGTCGGCGACCTGCCCCTGAATAGCAGCGGTGGGTGGTGGAGGAAGGAAGACGGCGGCCGTGGGGCTGCCCAGGCTGCAGTGGGGCTGGCGGTGGGGTGATGCAGAGCCCCAGCCCGGGGAGGCCAGGCATGGGCTGACTGCAGGCTCAGAGCCAAAATGGGGCTGAAACCTCCCTGGAGGGAGGACCCCCGCCTTGCGACATCCCAGACCAGCTCTCACCCAGAACCCGCCGGGACCCTGCGGGTGCTGGGCTCGCTCCTAATTTAATAAAACCCCTCCGACGCCAGTCAGCTCGCTGTGCCGGCTGCGGGCTCCCGCTCGCAGCGAGCTTGGGGGCTTGGAGACGTCAGGTTGGTGACATGTCCCCGCCGTGCTCTGTCCCCGCCGGTGCACCCCAAAGAGCTGCAGCATCTCCTCTGCCGAGACAGCAGCAGGAACGGCGGCACTGAAGTTTGCATAAATAACAGTGCCAGGAAGGGCCGAGGTGGGCGGCGGGAGGGAGTGTGATTGAGAGGCTGCTGCAGATAAAAAAGGGATTCTTCTTTCAAGCGTGCCTGTCTGGAAACGCTGCTGGCCCATAAGGGTGTGCTAAATCTTACTGCTCGGCAGGCTTCTTTGCGCTGAGGGCCAGATTCAGAGCTGATGCAAGCTCCGGCAAGGTCCCTGGGGCTGGGCTGGCTTTGGCCTCTCCCTGGCGCTGCTGGGCTTTGGTCTGTGCCGCACATGGCTGATAAAACAGGAGCACTCGGTTCGGAGACGTGGGTGCTGCGGGTGGGCTGGGCTCCCCTGGGAGCTGCTGCTCCCCCCTGGACCTGGGGGCACCCACCCGTGGTCCCAGAGCTCCCCAGCATCCCGAGGAGAGGCTCCCCGGGGCTGTGCCAGCGGCCGGCGGTCCCTGCTCTCCCATGGGAGAGAGCTTCTAGGGGTGCTGTGCTGCACCCCAAGGTGCGGAGCCCCCCGCCCCGCTGTGCCCCCGGCTGCAGTGAGGGGTTCAGCCATGAAGACCATCTCGGTGAAGCTTGAGAGAGAATAAATTAGCAAAGAAAGCAGCCAGCCCTCACTGGGCAAGGTTCAGAGCTGGTTCATAGACATGGATCTCATTTCTGTTTCTTCTGGACATTATTTTATATTATATTTGATGTTAAACTGGAATATCTAAATAGAGCCAAATTGGATTAACAAGCAATGAATTATCATACGCTTTGACTGTTAAGTCCACAAAGACAAGAACAAATAAATTGGGGGGATCAAAGGCCTGAAAGCAGAGAGCAAAAATATATATATTTCTGTTTGAAGCAGGGCTTTGCAAACACAGAGTGTTGAGGGCAGGGCAGGGAAGGGGGGAGTGGAGGTCCCTGTCCTGCATTTCTCTTGCTCCTGGATCTGGGCTCTCTGCTCCCATGTCGTGGTGCCGGTGGGAAAAGGTGTGGAACCGGCTGCCTGCCGTGGAGCTGCCTGCAGTCGCTCGCCTGGGGCAGAAACCAGAGTCCAACTTCACTGGCAGCCCCAGCGGGCCTTCCACTTGTTTAACTTGCATCTGGCTTTTGTTTTGTGTTGTTGTCCTTTTCTTCTGAGCGTGATGTAACCGAGCGTCCCCAAAGAGCCATCAGAGAACAAACACAGGCAGGTGTACAATTATAGAGCTCACCTCTGCTGCGGCGCGCGGCCCTGCACAGCTCCGTCCTCTGCTCCCGGCCCTCGGTGATGGGAACGGGCTGCGGCAGGAAGGATGGCTCTTTGGGGACAAACTCTGGGCTTTAGGGTAGACTCCATGCCGTTGGTGGGGCTGTCTGGGCAGCTTCTGTGGGGACGTGGTTGATAGCTGCTGTGCTGCAGCATGCTCCGTCATTGCAACCCAGCGTTTAAAAAAACCCAACAAAAAAAACCTCAGCCAACAAAGCACCACCGTAGTACTGCTGTAGAAAACCCTGCCGTGGCACTTTCCATTAATACAGATAAAAAATTGAGACACAGGGCAAACAATATTAACCCCATCACTGATCAAGCTTAAAAGCTTTTCCCAAGAGAAATTGTCTTTGGATTGCAGTTAAAATAACGGGCAGGGGGATCGCTGCCTGCAGAAGCCTCTGCCACGGGTCCCGTGCTGCTTGCAGGTGCTCCTGCCCGGGGCGAGAGAAGGTGGCTGCGAAGGCAGCAGAGGGTCCAAGACCAAAGTGAGTCTGATCCCTTGCAAAGCTTTAGGACAGAAGAAACTCAAGGCTGGCCTGGTGCTTTGGGGGAGACGGCACAGGAGCAGAGCAGCAGCCTTGGCAGGGGCCAGTCTGTGCTACCTGAGGGTGATGAATTGTCTTCCAAGGCCCACATAAAAAAGAATTACAATAATAAAACCTCCAAGAGAGAGAAGCTCAGTGCAAGGATTTCCAGCTTCCCGGACAGGAGGGGTGGGAGTTGCTTGGTAGGAGCTCACGTTCCCCAAATGTGGAGGTAGCTGGGGCCGGGGGTCCCTGCACCCCTATGGCAGAGGGCTCCAGCGTGGCCCCGCTCCCCTGCTGCGGCAAAGCTTTTTTCCCCTTTCCAGTCCCAAACCTCTGCCTTCCTCGCCTTGCCCTCGCTCGCCAGCCCCTTTTGCAGGCGGCTCTCCTGCCCATGCCGAGGGATGCTGTTATCGCCAGCGTATTTCGTCACCTCCTATCACTTATGGCAGGCTTTGCCGTTGTTGGCCCCCAGCATGTCAGACCCACTCGGGCACCGCAGTGCTGAGGCAGCTTCCCGGGGTGGGGGAACCAGGGCGGGGGGGTCCAGGGATGGGGACTGCAGCAGTTCCCTGCCAGCCCTGCTACGAGAAACCCTCCACTGCTCTGCTCCCTCGGTGCCCATGCAGAGAGCAGACAGAGGCGGGGTTGTTTTGACTGGAAAAGGAAAAATGAGCAAACAATATTCTCCAGGTTCCTTTCTATCTTTTTTTTTTTTTTTTTTTACTTTCCTGATAAGGAAAGAACCTTTCTTTTAACTCCCCTCTCTGCCTCTGCTGTACACTGGCTCAAAGGCTGTTCTTTATCTATTTGATTCTCTGTAAAATTGATCTTATTCTCTTTGGAGGAGTTAGGTTTAAATCACAGGATGAAATCCTGGCCCCAGTGAATCAATATCAAATGTCCTATCAACCTCAGCCTGGGGAGGAGATTTTGGCCATAGGGTTTTGGTTCTCTGGTTCCCAGTGGGAAATGTCATCTGTTGATGGAGGACATTTTCGTCCCTGGCCAGCAAGCTGTTCCCAAGGTCTCTATTAAAGCACATTGCTTCTGCTGCCCTGCTGCAGCCCCAGCTGCCGATGCTTGTGATCGAGACAAGGGCTGAAGTCTTCTGCTCTAAATTTTGGTGGAAAGTCTCTGACCCCCCTGCTAATTACCTCCCCAGCCCTCCTCTTGCTCCCTTGCCACCTTTCTTGGGAAGGTTCTCATAGGTGTGAAGACATAGCGTGGCGATGGCCGGCCTGGTGGGGTGAGGCAGGAGATGTGCTCAGCAGGGAACGAGCTCTGGCTGGCTGCACCATCCCTCCTCCGTTGTTTGTCCCAGTCTCCAAACACCCCAGCGTGGCTCCGGGTCCCCCAGTGCTCCTTCCCTCGCCCATGGCACAGGGAGGGTGCCCGGTGCTGACACCCACAGCCATGCCCAGGGCTCCGGTGCTTTGCTCCCCCGAGGGGGAACCCTTTTTTATTTGTTTTGGTTTTGGGTTTTTTTGGTTTTGTTGTTGTTGTTTTGTGCAAGGTTCGGTTCCCCCGAGGCAGACGGTACGGCAAAGCTGTGCCTTTACCAGAGGATACTGGTAGCATTCCGCTGCTTTTGAAGTCTCCAAAGAGAGCTGGGATATTTCTTGATCTGCTCTTAAATAAGTCATCGCCACTGCTGTTAACTCGCATTAAGCACAGGAAGATGCCGGGTGCGCGGGGAGAGGCGAGGGCAGCTCGGCGGGGCAGGAGCCTGTCTGCGTGGGGTACGCAGCTGCGGGGTGCAGCCGCGGGAAGAGGCTTTGGGGTATTAAATATTTGATGTGCAAAGTTTATTTTAGCCTGAGCCAAACCGGAATCGCTGCGCTTCCAGAATGCAATTGGTCGGAGGAACAAACTCAGCTGGTTTTGTGTTGCTTTTGCATTGGTTTTGTGTTGGTTTTGCACCTTGATTTCTCTTGGTGCTGCTGCGATGGCATTTCCACGGCCCCCCAGCCCCAGGGTGCCCGCGGCTGCGGGGGGCTGTGCCCGAGCCCTCCCTGCTGCCCGCAGAGCTGCTCCCCGGCAGCACGCCCTGCCTCTGTGCACAACGTGTTGGGGCATCTCATCCCTTTCAAAGGCACTGAAAAAGGCATGCCTTGCTGTTTTGGCTTGAACGCCCAACCGTTTGCACCCAGATACCCCTTTTTTTTTTTTTTTGTTCTTTGCTTGTGCTTAGCTGTGGGGAGGAGGGGGGGTTGCAGAAGGCTGAAGCAGTGCCTGGTGTCCAGGAGGTATTCGGTGTTAACAGAAATGTTGACAGGTCAGACTGTGTTTTTTAAATGCTACTTTTTCACTTTTGCCCGTCCCCCTCGGACTCTCTTACCACCAGCAGCACCTTTAGCGTTTATCTCATTCGAGCCCTCTAAGCAAATCTTATCTCTACATTTATTGCATCTTTGGGAATAGTAATTTTCAAGTCAGCTTTCACATTATTCCATATTTGTTACTACCCCTCTGTCGAGGGAAAACCTGGCTCGTTATTAGTTCTCTGCCTGATACAAAACATTTAATTTGAACAGAAACCACCAAGAGAGAGATACATATTGCTTTTCATAACCAAAGTGTCAACATCTTGACCAGACTGTAGCTGAAGCAATCTTTACCATATGGTGGATTTTTATACTTTAACGTCACATCTGCATCCCCGCTGCCTCTCCTTTCATTCCGGAGATGCCGTGCTGGTGATAAAAGGCGCTGTCTGCATGTCCTTCCTCAACACAATCACAAAAGGACCCCTCAGCAGATAAGAAACTAAACCAGAGATACAATAGCTGTGGCTTCCCACTGGCTTTCTACTCAATAGTTTTCTGCTATGCAGTAAAATAAAAAAAAAAAAGAAGAAAAAGAATAGCAATGAGGGAGCATGTGTTGGGAAAAAAAGTCCCTGTAAATCCCAGGGAGGGCATGGCTGCAGAACATGCTAGGAATAGCGACTAGAACAGGGCTGAAACAAGATGAAACTGTTTTTTTCCAGATCCCTGGTTAATGGGATGCTATGGACAGCTTCACTGAAAGCTCAGGGGCCTTAAAAGCATCCAGATTTGTTTTTTAGGAAAAAAAATGGGGCTATATTAGTGTTGGGCTTTATTGCAATCTAATGCAAAAATGAATTAAACTCTGTTGAATCCTGGGAGGGGTGGGATGTGCGAAGCTGCTAGTTTAAAAGCTTGTTCAAAGCCACAGTGCAGTCAGAAAGCACCTGTACCTGCCACCAAGCAGCAGACAAATGTTTTGCACAAACTGCTGATGAGCTGTGGTCGGGGCCGTGATGACGGTGCCTGAGACGGCTCAGAACATCACCTCTGTTTTCGGCTTGCTCAGGCGCTGCCTGCCCCAGCTCCTGGCCGAGGCGCTGGCTCGATGCCTGTCCCAAACCCTTCCACTGCCTCTTCCTTCTGAATGGTGCCAGGAGCTTCATTCCTTGAAGTGTGCTGTGAGCATCAGTCCTCCTCCTGGCAGCTGAATTTCTTGGCACGCTCTCAAAATTGGCTCCAAATGCCGATGCTGATTGTGCAGAGGATGCACAGTCTCTGCCACCAGCTCTTTCCTCTTCTCACCTGGGCTGGCCCAGAGTCCTGACCTGTGAACGGGAGAAACGGGACTCCCATCCCACTCCACTTCCACGATGGGCGTTTTAACTCTTGCATTTTCTTAGACTCTTGCCTGTCCTTTTTTCTACCCCCAGGGCCTCAAGTCTTGCCCGCCCGCCTTCCCACACCTCTTCCCATGTCCCCGGCAGCTTCACAGGGCCTGAGGACTTTGCTTGGGTACAAGGAAGACCGGGGTTGGGTTCTGTGCTTGGCACGTGCCCTAAACTCCTGCCTCAGCATTTTGCATGCCGCATAGGATTTTATTGTATTGCTTTAATGGGAAGTCATGCAGCTCTGAACCCCAAATACACAGCTTTGTAAGAGTAGTGGCTGGAAAAATCCGCAGATAATTCAGTCCTGCCTCTCTTAAGTGAAATAGGATGTTAATACAATACAGTGGAGAATCGCTAATACAATCCTATTTTTATACTAGCACTTTCATGTCATATTAGAAGAAGATTCGACTTTTAGATCTTTTTTAGCAATTTAGCACAGTGAGGATTTCATTATACTGACAGAACTATTGACAAAAAGAAACACATTAGAATTGGGAGGATAATGGTCCTTGGGAAGAGGAAGTTTTGCAAGGCTTTTCATTTAAAACTGGACTGGACAAAGTAACAGGCACTGTGCTGTGGGGAATAATCCTGCATTAGCAAAGGGGTGGACTAGATGACCTTTTAAGTCTTGTCACAGACTAATAGAAGTCAGAGATGGAAGAGACTTTGAGGTCACATCAAACGCTTCTTCCAACCCAGTGCAAGATTATTTCTTGATATATCTGATGGTGTTTTTTTCCACTTCTAAAAGTTCCAAGTCACGAAGCTATCTCTCCTGAAGAGCCTTGTTCACACTATTTCACCTAGTAAGCGTGCGCTTAACTTTGCGCGCTATCATTAATTCCCCTGAATTTAAGTCTCTGTGGGATTTAACAACTTTAATTGGATTACTCACAGCCTGCAAAGTTAAGCACCTGCATAAGGCTTTGCAAGAGGGAGGTTTAACAGATCTTAGCATTAAGTTCTTCTCACTTTTCCACCTTAATCTTTATTTTGCTTCACAGTCCTCTCACCTTTCCCTTCCCTGGTTCAGCTCAGTCTCTCCTCCTTCCTCCTGACACGCAGACAGTTCTCACCTTCCCTGATGTCGGTGATGCAGACCATGCAAACCTCTCCTCACCAGACTGACTGCCACTCCGCAGGCATGCGGAGAGATGGAGAACTGCGTCACCACCAGCGGCATGGCTTCTGGCACCAGATCTAAATCGGGTTTGCTCTTGCTGCACTGAATGATTAAAGCCCGTCCCCCCCCCCCCCCCAGCTCCCTCCCTTGCCTGCTTTGGAGCAAGAAGAGAAGAAAACATGGGGATGCAGCCCGGGATGGCAGCACCACCCAGCAGGCAATCTGGTGAGGTGGTGAACCTCGCTTGCCGCGGCTCTGCGACAAGAGGAGGAGAAACTTTCCTGTTCCATCTGCTCCCAGCCTTCTCGACTAGGTACCCGCTTTCCACGCCGAGAGCAGATGTTCCTGCTGGAAATAGGCTTCCCTTCTGAAGTTGGAGCCATCACTTTGCATTAGAGCCTGCAAGCCTGCTTTTTGCCTTATAGTGCTTTCCCTGCTGACAGGGTGTGAGGCACAAAACATTTTAAATGAAGATCTTTACAATTGTGAACATGCTGCAATAAATATTAATGCTGACTTGTTAAATGGCGAATCAGCAATTTATATAATGGCTGGGGATGCCTCTCCTTAAGCGACACGTGGTGGTTGGGTGTTGCTCCGTGTTTCCCAGCCTTGGCTCACCGCTGCCTCTCGGAGAGGGGTGTTACCTGGTCTCCTGCTGCGCTGGGCACAGGATCCCTGACGATGCCATGCCGCGTTTGCCACCCTGGGGACTGCAGCACAAGTGGTTTGCAGTGAGGGTTTGAAGCCTGAGCTACTCCGGCTGGCTCCAGCGGGGTGCCAGGAGCTTCTCTGTATGAACCACCCGTGGGTCTCCCAGGGCCGCCCTGCAAAGCCCATTTCAGCCTGGTGTCCGGGGCACGTTTGCAGCCCAGGTTCCTTCTTCCGCTGTGTGATTCTGTCAAAGGGAGACAAGATTCTTGCGTACCTCGGTGCTGGGGAATGTGCATGAGCACTGGTAGAGTTCTCTTGATCGTGGAATAAAAGGCACCTCAGAAGCGTGACCTATTGCTATTAATGAAGATATTACATTAGTATGATGGAGATCTGAACAGGCCGATTGTCATGGTTTAACCCCAGCCGGCAGCTAAGCACCATGGAGCTGCACGTTCCCTCCCCCCACCCAGTGGGATGGAAGAGAATTAGCAAAAAGTAGAACCCGTGGGTTGAGATAAAGACAGTTTTTAATAGGACAGAAAAAGAAGAAAATAATATAATAATAATAATAAAATTACAATAATAATAAAAAAAGAATTAGAATATACAAACCAAGTGATGCACAATGCAATTGCTCGCCACTTGCCAACTGATGCCCAGTCAGCTCCTGAGGTGTTGCCCCCGGCCAACTCCCCCCAGTTTATCTACTGGGCATGACGTCCCATGGTGTGGAATACCCCTTTGACCAGTTTGGGTCAGCTGTCCTGGCTGTGTCCCCTCCCAACTTCTTGTGCCCCTCCAGCCTTCTCGCTGGCTGGGCATGGGAAGCTGAAAAACCCTTGACTTAGTCTAAACACTACTTAGCAACAGCTGAAAACATGGGTGTGTTATCAATGTTATTGTCATACTAAATCCAAACCATAACACTATACCAGCTTCTAGGAAGGTAATTAACTCCATCCCAGCCAAAACCAGGACACCAATCAAAGCAAATGCTCAGCTTCTGTTGTTTCCCTGGTGAGCTGAGCGGTTGTAAATAGAGCTTGACCAGCGTCCAGCTCCAGCTACCTCTTGCCTCCCAAACAGCCATGTATTGTCCAGGCAGGAGGTGGATTTTCAGCAGAGACAAAAGCAAGGCAAGTTCCTTTTTTAGATTTTAAGCTTGAGTTCATCCAAAGGAGACAATTTACTTCTCTTTGTTGTTTCCAGCATCATTCATCCCTTCTGTTTGTGCTCTGTAGAGGCTGAGCCTGGGATATCATCTGAAAGAAGTTTCTCTTTCAGGATCTTTGATGTTAGGTTTGTTATATGTATATTTGAAAAGTATTTCTGCGATGACAAAGCTCGGTACTGCTCCTGCTGGGCTGATGTGTGTGTGTGAACCGTGCCAGTGAGTGGCAGTTATTAATCCAACAGCACCACGGGCTTTTGCTGCTGAACGGCTCGCAGTGTGGACAAAGCAGCAACATGTTGGATTTCAATTGGTGACAAAGGGGATGGCGTAGTTTTCCTGGTCCTCAGGTGTGGAGGAGTTTTTTAGGGGGCACTGGTGTGAGCCCCATGCCTGACCAGGCTTTCCTGCCTGCAGCGCGAGGAGGGGTGCCCTGCCCGGGCTGTTGGGGATGTCCTGCCAGAGGGGGCTTCCAGCTTCCAGCCCTCCATGCCCAGCGAGGCTAGTCCAGCCAAGGCATGTGAAATTCATCCCCGAGGTCTGCCGTAGGACCCCGGATGAGCCGTGAGGATGAGCCGACTTGTTGCACATTACACTGATCTCAGGAAAAAACTCAACGTCCTCTGCAGGTAGCTACCCCCAACCAGGAAGGCTTGGCTGATGTCTGGATCTAAACCATCACTCAAATGCCTGCCTTGCAGTGCACAGCTGGATCACTTGCAGGCTCCTGCCAGGGAGCCATTGACTGCAGGTTTGCTCTCTAGCACCTTCCCACCCACAAGCAGAGCAGGAGGGTGGCTGTGCCAGCCCAGCTCAGGACTCGGCTCCATGCTCAGCCCCCAACACCGGCCAGCAGCAGATGCTGGGGAGAAAGTCTCAGAAGCAAGGGCTGAGCTTTCCCATGGCAGAGCCTGCTGGCTTCCAGCAGCGAGGGGCACGGGGACACCCCAAGCCAGGGATGGCAGCCAGGCCGCCAGGCTTGGTAGCCAGCTGATCTGCTCCCCCGTTTATATGTCTGGCCTCTTCTGAAGCAGCTTGTGCTCTTGGCTACCACAACATCTGGTGGTAATAAACTGTACTGTGTAATTGCATTCTGTGTGGAAAAGGGTTTCCTTTTTTTTCAGCTTAAATTTACTACCTAATAATTTCATATGCCCAAGGATGGGTTGGGAATGTCACTGTGGCACTGGTGGTAATTTGCAGGGTGTTCTTTTTGCCACAGCCTGCAGTGCTGTAAAAGACCCAACACCCACAGGGACACGCTGAAAGCACCGAGCGGGCTGAGGTGACCTGGTGCATGGCCCTGCCAGCCTCTGCGTCCCTGTTAGATGGGGCTGAAATCTGGTTTTGTTTGCTAGATGCTACATAAATAAAATCCAGATCTGTCACATTTGCTGCTAATTGGCTTGCAAGGGCTGCTCGTTTGAATTGTGGAGCTCTCACAGAAATGGGTGACCTTTGGCAGTGCTAATGTTTCCTGTGAAATCCCCAAAGCTCCATGTGTTCCCTCGCTCCTGCTGAGAAAACCTGCTGAGAGGAGCTGCTCCCCTCGTCCCCCATGCCTTCCCTGTCCCCGCACTCAGCTCCTCTTCCACGACACATGACAGGAAAGGCACTTCGTCACAACGGGTTAATTAATGAGCAGCAAAAGTCCGGTGCTCAGAGTTGTTAAGCAAGGGCAAGTGAAGCAAAGCAGCACCACTTTTGGTGGCTTCTGGCCTGTTTCTGAGACAGCATTCAGGCCACTGGCATGCCTGCAGATGCATCCCAGGCTGGGCTGCATCTTGGAGAGGAGCAAACACTTCCCTGCAGGAGAAAATCCTGGCATGGCTCGGATGGTGATTTGCAAAGGATCCTGATGTGACTGGCAGCCGGGACAGTGCTCTGTTCCATCACTTCTCAGCCTTGTGGCTCAGCCAGCTGCACCGCACAGTGCGGGGACCGGGGCTTGCTGCCTCCGGAGCAGCCCAGCCAGCCGTAAGCTCTCCTCCTGCGCTCCATCGCCAGCACCGGGCTGTATTTTGCAGGTTTAGTTTTTCAGCTGGTTCAGCTGCTCGACCTGGCTCAGCACCCCACCAGTCAAGCACCAGTGCTGGGCCAGGGCAGGGTGATGTGGCCGGGGTGAGGGGTGGGAAGCGGAGCAGCACCCTAAACCTGCCCCACAGGGAATGGCCTGGAGCTCAGCAGGATTTGTTCTGTATTCCTGGCAGGATGCTTAGCTATTTCTTTCCCATCCATCCTCACAGCGTCTCTTCTTATTATTCCTTTATTCGTATTGATTTTAGTTCACTGGAACATGAACCACTTGGTGTGTAAATCGCTGGAGTCTGTCTCTCCCTTCTGTGTAGCTCTGTCTGATTTGGGGTGTCATTCCAAAAACAAAATCCCCCCCTGGGGTCAAGCCCCCCATGCCAGCCCACCCGCTGTTGGCTGTGCCCCGGCGGGGCTGTTCCCCTTCAGTCCTGCTCATCCTCATGAAACACCTCCGGGTTCTGCTGCTGGCAGGGAGTTTTGGGTGACGCACGCTCAGCCCCTGCTATTTGTGCTCTCAGTTACCCGCTTAACCATGGTGATTTACATGGCAACCTGATGAGGCCTGGCATTTCAGTGCCTTTATGCATTAAGCAGCATCAGCTCCCATGTAATTTAATTGTCTGTGTTTTAAACATAAATCAGCAAACTGTGGGCTGGAGCAGAGCAAACTCCTCTCCGGGCACGGAGGCTGCTCCTGCTGACTGTCCCTCCAGCGAGACACAGCCCGTTCCCGTGTCCCTGCTCCCTGGGGATGCGCCGTGGAGAAAATTTAGGCCGTGAGTGTTTCACTTGGATGAGCCTCCCCTTTGGGATTCCTGATTTAGGTTGCATCAGTGAGGCTGGAGCCAAGAGTCCTGTGAGCAGTGGGATCAGCGAGGTGGGTTCCCGCATCCCCCTTCGGAGCAGGCTCTGCAGCCGGGGCTGCTGCCCCCCAAAGCACCTAGGAATGTGGTACCTCGAGGACTCCTCTTTCAGTCAATTTTTTCCTGAAATTGGCCAAAGGGCTTAGAATTCATTAGGCACTGTGAATAATAGTTGTGACTCAACCAGACTAATTTCCTGAGGAAATTGGGCTAAACGACCCCCACCCCCAAAGTGTGTGTTTTCCGTCATGTCAGACCTTCCCAGATAAACTCTCATAGAGAGCTACTTCTTGGCAAGCCTTTGATCACCCAGAGCCAAGCATCTGGGTGGGTGCTGAAGGGGTTTTTGGATTTTTGCTCCCCTTTCTTTGTGCGGCAGCTCCCTGGTTTGAACAGGGTGAGAGTGCTTGCGCTTGCCGGCTGCTTCCCGAGGCCAGGGAATGTGGGATGTGGTGCAGGGGATAATGTGCTAACAGTGTGGGAATGGGAACCAGGACGTGCTAATCGGACGGGGTTTGGGCAGGGGGAGAGGCTTCCCTTGCCCTCCCCTTCATGCAGCCTTGCTGACATTGGGGGATTTCTGCCGCCAAATTCCCACCACCGCAGCTGTGTCCCTGCTAGCGATAGCGGGAAGCGCGCGCCAAAATCCTCGAGGGCAGTTGGCCCTGCTGTCCTTCCCAATCCCAGCAGGCAGCCTCCGTGCTGGCCAAGGCCACTAGTTCCCATCGTGGCCAAGGCCAGGGATGAGCTGCGTCTCCCCGCCAGGTCCCTGGGCTGCAGGGGGCAAACAGGGCGATACTCCCGCAGCGGGCAGGTCACAGCTGCAGACTGAGCAAGCCAAGGTGATGCTTTTCCCAGACCTTCTGCTGCCCATCCTGTGGTTCCCTGCCTGCGGTTGTCTGTCCCCCCAGCCCAGCACGGCAAAGGTGGGAGAGGGGGACTGAGCTCGGAGCTGCTAGTGTGGCCACGCCAGCAGCCCAACTCGCTTCTGCGAGCTCCTGCAGCCCTTCCCGCACCCCTGGCCAGCTGCCTCCAGCCCTCCAGGATGTGGGAGCAGCAAATGCCAGTGCAGTGAATGCAGGTGTGTTTTGTCTTTGCTAAATGTTTTGCCCTTCTTTTGCACTCTTCTGGAAAGCATTTTGCAGGCTCTTTGGAGTGTACAAATCCTCCCATACAGGGTAAATCAAGGACCAGAGGGAGGTAAAAAATAACTTGGGTAAAAAATAAACCTTATGCTGCCAGGTCTCACCAGATGTATGCTATGGTACACGTTATATTTCTACTAGGTTGGAGCTACAGCAGTAAGTAGATTCCTTATAGCAGCTTTTTGTAAGCCTTTTTGTATGCAAGTGCTCCTTGTAGTGTAAAGCAGCTTCCCAGCAGCAGTTATCTCCTGCAGCAGTACAGCATCTACATACTTTCCAGGGTGGAAGGGGCTGGAAGGGTCATGCTGCAAAGCCGGCTGCAGCCCAGGCAGGAGCAGCCGGCCAGACAGGGCTATCTCCGCGTGGAGCTGGCTCTGCAGGCGACAGGAGCTGTGCTGCTTGGGTTTGGTAGGAGAAAAGTGTGGAGCTGATTACCATAGTTAATTCAGCTCTGTGATTTTTGCCTGAGGGGGTTGATATTTCGGGATGCATCAGGTGAGGCAGGGTGAATCAGGCTGCGACCTGCAGGCATTCGCACAAACACGTTCATGGGCTGGGGCCAGGAGGGCACAGGGTAGCTGGGAGCAATTTATTCCCTTAACTCCATTCAGAGTCTGCAGGCTGGAAAGGATAGTTATTTATTTTAGTGTGCTAGCTTTATGCCCATGGAGAGACTTGCCTTCTGTCCTAAACATAGATGAGCGTGGGAGCATGTGCCTTGTGCCAAGCAGAGTTCCCCAGCTCCTAGGATGGGCTGGAGGTGGCTCCTGCACCTGAGAACAGACCTGTGCTGCAAAACCTCCTCTTGCCGTGGCTCTGCTCTTCGTGGCTGGTGCCGGCTGAGTCCTTCCTCGCTGGTGCCCAAGTGGCTGCTCCCCCTCCTTGGCAGGATTGCCATGGCAAAGCAAGGCAAACTGGGGCTGCTTCGCACCCCGAGGCAGAGGGGGTCCCATGAGGAGCAGCGTGTATGCCGGGCAGCTGGCCATGGCCAAGCAGGGTCCCACTGTGGCTCGTGGGCACGAGGCACTCACAGCAGAAGGATTCTCCCAGCCGGCTGCGGGGCTGGAGTCCTCCCAGCCTCGTGGAGCCACCGTTATGGCAGAAAGAGGTACCCCTGAGTTTTGTACAGATGCTAATGGCTCTGGATGATGCAAGAGTGATACAGAAACTGCATCCCCCCGCCAGACACGTGCTGCCAGTTGTACCTTACAGCAGGTCTCGCTCGGGCTTGGCCGCTGCTGAGGGATGCTGTGAGCCCATTCTGAGCTCCGCCGTGCCCGCCCAGGTCGGAGCGAGCCATCTCCTGGCTGCAGCCTGTGCTGCCGGCGGGAGCGTGGGGAGGACAGCGAGCTCGGCCGCTGCCTGGTGCCTGGGCACGGTGGCTGGGGCTGGTGGGGAAAGGCGCTGGCCAAGCTCACCGCTTTCTTATCAAGAAGCTCCTGTATAATTTATGAGGAGCCTCTGCTGTATGAATATTTCCCGTAATGAGCGGCAGGCTCACTTTCACACTTTTCCTCTACTGTGCATGTTTTATTTTGTTTGCTTTTCTGATGGGAGATCCACTCTTCACCCACTACCTAGTCTTGCTCTTCCCCCCATCCCGTGCCGCGGTGCTCCCCATCCCAGGCAGGCTGCGTCCGTGCCTCTTTGTTGGCTCCTTTCAGAGGTCGGAGCCCGCCTCGCTGCAGCACGGGCAGCTTGGGGCAGGGAGAACAACAAAGGGAAGCAAAGAATCCCTCTTCAAAAGGCCGGGGAGGAAGGCAGGTGGCCAGTGAGCGTCGGGCGGGAAGACAAAGAGCAGGGAACAATGGGAGCTCCATGGAGCACAAACATTTGCCCCTCTCATTATCCACCCATCGCCCAGATGAGTCACACGCAAGGGCTGAAACTCTCCATCTCCCGAGTCAGAACAGGGGAGGAATGGCTGGAGGTAAAGAACCGGGCGCTCGGAGGACAGCACCTTGGGGTGGTTATTGGCTGGTGCCAAGGGACAGGGCTCCTCCGGGTGCGGACACATGCACAGGGACAGCCTCAGCCACGTGAGGGCTGGGGCCATCTCCAGCGTCAGCCGGAGAAAGGTACAGGCTGCAAGGATGAGACTAACCATGATGGCCAGAAGCTCAGCAGCAAAGCCAAGAGGCAGGGGCTCCTCAGGGACACCCCAATGTTGCCATAAGGGAGTTTTTAGCTCCTGATGGCTCTTAAATGGTGTTGTTTGACACGTGCGGCCTGAGGAACAGGTCCCCGGAGAGAGGAGTCAAGGTGCACTTCAGGCGTTTCACTTGGAAACCTTTCTGAGCATCTCCTGTCCTCAGAGGGACCATGCTAAGCTGCTTCTAGGATGGAGAAATGTGTGCCTTTTGCCAGATGACTGTCAGGAGTAAAGTAGAAGAAAATAAACCTCTTAGCCAGATGAATTCAGCGGGTCAGGCATTGGCTGCCGGCAAATACAGAGCTAATGACTAGATTCTTGTCATGTACCAGGCATAACTATTCCAGGGACCTGCCGGTAAGCGGATGGAGGGCAGGGGCAAGTTTTATCTTAGCACACTCATATTCAAAGGTGCCACTCTGTGATTATGTAATTTTCTCCAGCTTTTTTCATTCATCTGTCTCGCTGTGATGAGCATCTGTCTGTGTCAGAACAAGGGGTTGTTGACTGCACTTGAGCTGAGCTGCTTTGACCTGCACTTCACAATGCACAAAGGCTTTTCTCTATGATGATTAGCTTTGTGGTGCAATATTAAGGCTCTTTCTTCCTCCTTCCGTGCCTTTTAGAGAGTCTGTTAGGTGGGGAGCTTCAAAGGGCTTGCTGGAGGATCCTGCCGCTGTCTGACTCGGATCTGCTGCTGCCCTCCTTCCTCCTGGAGCAGGAAACCATCCCATACAGTATGACTCCACCTGCAATGTGCAGAGGGAGAAGAGGCGCAAGGAAAGATTATCACCCGAAACTAGGTGCTACAGACTGTGCAGTGCTGTTCCTGGTGAGATTAGACATGTGTATGGGCAGCGGCAATGCTGTGAGGTAGAGGAGCATGTAAGCAAGGGTTCGGGAGTGCCCCTAGGAGGCATGGAGTCACCAGGACTCCCCTCTCTGCCTGTTCTCTGCTGCTCTCCTCTGTCCTGCAAAGCAGCAACTGTTGGCCCTTCTCAGTGTTGAAGTGCTGAATTAGCTGGGGAAGAAACCCACAAACTTCCAGACTGTGAAGGTAAACTCTTCAGTGGTTGAAGGTCTTTCAGAGCTATTTCATGGACTCTCCCATAGATGGAGATAGTATTTTTCCTACATGCAAAAACCTTAATTTCACATTGTTTGGGACTCCAGCTTTCTGGGAACATTTGGGAGGTATCTTGTATGATCCCAAACAGCTTTGGGCTTTCCCGTTGTCATCTTACCTCCTGGGGCCACATGGATCAGCGCACAGGGTGACCGTGGGCTGAGGTCCCACTGGGCAAAAGCACTTGCTGAAGCTAGACTTGAGCTTCAGCACAGCTTTTGGACTCACACAGCACACGGGGTGGGTGTGCAGGCACAGTGACCTCTCAGGGACCACTCTTCCCCTGCTTACGCGTGAGCAGAGAATTAGTCTCTTTTCTTCCTGACTCGGTAGGATCTGAGGAAGAGGGCCTTCCCCCCATCCCCTTTTCTTTGAAAATTAAATAAATAAATAGAACCCCTGAGCAAATGAAATGTCATTTCTCATTCAGGCAAATACATTTGGGTTAGAAATCTAGGTCAGAATGTAAATTATCTTTCTGCCTTCTTGAAGGTGAAGTCCCTGAAATGATCTCGATTTAACTGAAATTGGGGATTTCCCAGTTTTGCAAGCACTTTATTTTCCTCCTAATGAGTACAAGGAAAAAAACTTTCCTGAAACTGCCAGGGGTTACAATCTATCTCGAATGGCTGTAATATTGTATAATAAAATAAACCTTAACAATAAATGCCTTATGCTCTTAGAGCCTGTATTTTGAGCACGACATGTAGGGTGTTAAATTTGGTGGAAAATCTGACCAGAAGTCAGAAAATCAATTGCATTCTTTTCAAGATTTCTGCCTGACAGAGAGGCCTTTATTTTGGTGCCATATAGAAGAAGGACCCAAGGATGCTCCCCGCATGGGGCCAGGGACGCAGTGGGGCACACTGCATCTCCTGGTGCCGCTGGTGGCACCTCCCCGTGCCGAGGCACGAGGACCACGGGCAAGTGCATGGAAAGGTGAAGGGAGAAGGACTTTTTTTTCCCTAGTGCCATTCTCCCATCCCCTGGGCACTGCTTTCTCCTTGCCCTGCTGAAGTGGTCCCAGCCTGCCCAGCTCAGCTGGGCATGAGCCATTGGTGGAAGCTGCAGCAGAGACAGTGATGCCCTACACAGGCGGGAAGACATGAATTCAGTCTTGTCTTTGATAGGAAAAGAAAAACTTCCAGTATGACACTGGGGCTACAACCATTTGTGCAGCAAAAACTACATTAGCACTGTAAATTATTTGTAGGAAAGTACGACCAGGAACATGAGCTGCAATAGGTTCTGAGGAATTCAACGGCAGGAGCTCTCTGCTCTCACTGCCCCCTCCCTTCTCTCATTCAGGGAATTAAATCCTTGAGTGTTTCTATTTACCACACAGTCAGTGTTTGTTTGTCTCAGTGTTAACATTTCCTTTCTTTTTTGTCTTTAATCAGCTGCAATTATTCAGTTATATTCATGGGTAGCACTAAAATAAAAATAGGTGCGTTATGAATATTAAACTCCTGCAAACAAAGCCCTGAATTAGATGATTTGTGTGCTCTGTGTACATAGGTTTTTCTGCCTGGAGTATACAGTGAGCCATATATTTTCCCCCTTCCCTTCTCTTTCATTTTTTGTATGCACAGGATGAGAAGCAATGTGAGCCCCGGAGGGAATGGCCAGGGGAAGGGAGACAGGGAAATTCCGGGTGCCTTCAGAGCATCATTGCTGTGAGGTGCTACTCCCGGCGGACTCTGCAGAGGGGAGACTGCAAAGAAGAGCTTTAAATTGCACATCTGGATTGCAACCAGCAGAGCGAGGGCAGTGGGAAGTGCCTTCTGCTGCTCTTCCCAGAGAGGAGCCATCTCGGATAGCCCCCGGCCCGAGCCGGGCTCCCTCTCCCCCCGCAGCCACAGCAGCGGGCTCAGCCCCTCGCAGACTGCCTGCGTCTCCAGCAGGTCTGGTTTTGAGGGACCTCTCACAACCAGGTCCTTCAGCGTGGTTGCCTGTGAGGAACTTACATCGTCCGTGGCTTTGGGCAGCCGTAGAGTGTGGCGTTACACAGGGTGGAAGTTTTTTTGCTCTAGATCACAAGAAAAGAGAACGGGATAGCTGAGACTGGGCTTTGGGAGATTTGGGATCTCTCCCTGCTGCCGTGATGCACACCATCGGGTATTCCCCTTTGTTGGCTGGACCGGGGAGAAGCTGGACCTGCTGCTGTTAGCTCCTACCAGGGCTGCTGCCTTCGCTCCCGTGGAAGTGCTTTTGTGGGCAAAGCCAGGATTAGGCATGAGCTTTTTCTTGCTCTTATTCTGCCTCAGATTTCTTAGGGTTTGTTGAAGGGAAGCTGGGAGCCGATGCCACAGCCTGATGAACTTGCCATTGCTCATATCCTGCGTCTTGTCTGGATGACTGGTTCTTTACATTTTTAATGGTATTTTGTATTGCTTTTCTTGTACTGCTCCTGGATATTTTGCAATACGCATCTTTGTGGATGGATGCAATGAATCAATAGCAAATAATAATCTAAGTCTAGAGGGAACAGAGTCTGCAGAGCAACTCACCATTCACACTTGCTGGAAGTGCGATGAGAAATCACCAGGATAAGGCCGAGTAGAGAGAAAATGATCTGCAAGAAGGACAAGGAAGAAATCCAGTCTCTGAAAATGAAAATAGATTTTGTTTAAGTGCTGTGTAAAATTATACATTTAATTATTTTTCCCTTAGCATCAAACCTTACAGCAGATTGTGCTATAGCAACTTCCTTGCTGCTCCTGCTGTCTGACTCTCAGGAGCTGGGGTGTCTTAGCGACTTCTTTTTCCTGTACTGCTATAGTTTTCTATCTTGTTCCTTAAATGATTGGTTTTGAGAGGCATTTAAATCACACCAGCCAGCTGGGGCGACCGGTGAATTCGCCATCGAAGCCCCGCACATGGTCCGAAGGGGAAGGCTGCCATCCTTAGCCCAGCTCTGTTCAGCCCTCGACAGAAGCTCGTCCCCAGGGCTGCGCCTCCCGCTGCCGTTCCCCCTTGAGCCGAAGACGGACTGTGCCTCTCAGGCTGCTGTGCCCTGATGAATGTCCCCAGCGTAAATAAAATCCGTTACAGGGGCTCGAGCCGATGTCCATGTTCGTCCCCGCTCCCGCCTGCTGCCCACTCTACAGCTGCGACGAATTGTCTCAATCTATCACAATTACAAAGACACTTGAACTAAATAACTTCGTAAAGATCTGCTGGGAAAATTCATTGGTTTGAGACCTTAGAAATGGATTTTATTTACAGTGTCCAGAGAATCATAAAAAAGAGGTGAGCTGGGCTGTGGCTGTACTCAGGAGCAGCCCAGCCCCATGGTACGGACTGCCCGTGCCCTGTCCCCCCCAGCCCGCACCAGCTACCAGGCTGGGGAGACCCGGAGGTCTTCATGGAAGGTATTAAATAACATACTACTGCATATAGGATCGCAGAGGGATGTTTAATCCACCTTTGCTGGGAATAAAGGGATAGGAGGGATTTTATGTCTTAGGGGCATGTGATGGCGGTGCCTCTATCCTGGGCAAAGTTTTTCAAACCCCTTTCGTGTCCAGACTGCCCGTACTCATTTTCAAAACTAATGTTAGCATCTGAGGACTTGCCGGAGATAGGATCGAGTTACAGCAGCATAACAAATTACCTCCTGTCAGCTGAACTGTGATAGCCGAGTACGGATGTGCTCTTACTCTGTGATCTTTCACTGACATTTAAACTAAGCTGTTTTAAGGATTTAAGGGCAGTCATAACAGGTCATAGCAAAGGGCCAGCCAGCCTGAGCCGCTGGACCTGGGAGGGGCTTTGGCCGAAGCCCTGGGAAGCGCGTAGGAAGAGGCAAACCTGCCCCATCGCCTTCCCGAGGGCTCTCGCCGCCCCCAGCATCGTGGTGGGGCTGGAGGAGCTGGGACGGGACGGGTGGGATGAGATGGGATGGGATGCCTCAGCCCCCAAGGGAGTTTTCTCCTACTCATTTCCTTTCTTTTCTTGAACTCAAGCAAATTTTTATCATCTGCAAAATCCTGTGGCAAGATATTTCAAAGCTTAACCCCATGTTGGGCTTAGGGAGGTTTTCTGGTTCAGTTTTTTATGTTCCGTGGATCATTTCTACTGTGGTTTGGGGTGTACGCACGTGACAGTTGCTGTGCTCCTGTGTCCCAGCCCGCATCTCTGGGCTCAGCAGGGGTGAGGCTCCTAAATCCCACACATTTTGGTGCCTAAACCTTGTGCATTCTGGGCAGCTTCATATACCAGGTTAGGACCAGCAAGCACCCAGTGGGTACGGTGAGATGCCTGTTCCCTTCCCACCACATGCATTTGTATGTATCGCTGTGTGCTGCTGCAGGTGTGCTGGGCGGAAAACAGGCTGACCCTGCTCTGGCCATGTCTTTGCTGCTAAGCATCCAGGCAGAGTGGCACATAGAGGGAATAATCATTTGTAAAAAATTATGTGAGTGGTAGTAGATGAATAAATCGTGCTTATTTAGTGCTGTCTGAGGGAATGCGCCCTGCACGCCTGCGACTCGTCGTTCTTTGGAAGGCAGTCATGCACGCTCTGTCGGGGATAACACTTGTTCCAAGTACTAAATGCCAATTTGGCTGCTTTCGTTCGTTCCCATTTTACTCCAATTAACTGTCTCTCTGCCGAGTGTGGCTGGGATGGTGAGTCCGGGCACCGGCTGGATCCTGGCTCTGCTGTGAAGGGGCTGATCCTGCCAGGGAGCGGGCAGGGAGCGGGGCTCCGCCGCTGCTGACGTTCATGCGGGCTGCTGCGGTGGCCCTGCCGGATGGACCTTCCTTCCCGTGCTAATTTAAATATGATAATCTTCGTTTAGCTACTGCATGCAAATCCCTAAATATTGTAATTTTGATTGCCTCCCTGGCAGTTTAAAGGATTATATCTGGGTTATTTTTAGCCCAGATCATTTCCTTGATCTGATTTGCAGGCTGTGCCCAGAAGGAGCTGTAGGCAGGTGGGTTGCAGGAGAAGCCGTGGGGGCTGAGCGTCCCAGGCCGAGGCTGCAGCCCGCACTGGGGGTGACGGAGGGACCTTGCAGGGCGTAGGCGCAGTATTTGCATCTCGTAGAGAGTGATGAGTTGCATCCTTGCAGCACAGCTGGGCCTGCGGAGGTGGACTTGGTGCTGCAAAGTGGTCGCTCATCTTTTGATGGGTTTGGGGAAAAAACCTGTGATTTTCTTCACCTCCCTCTCAGAACAGGTTTAGGACAGACAGGAGGTGCAGGGCACCCTTTCGCAGCTCTATCTGCCTCTTTAGCACCTGTCCTCTCTCCTTCACCCCCCGCCAGCCGGCACAAGGTCCCTGGGCTGCCTCCTCCCTCCCAGCCCGAGGAAGAGCATTATCTCCCGTGCTTCAAAGGCAGCATCAGCGGCACAGCAAGCCCCCTTGCTCCTTTCACTGGGGGATTTAGCTAATGCTCTCTCCAATCCATTTTACTTCCCTGCAGCTTAGCGTGGATTTTCATCCCCATCTCGTCAGCCCACTTAGGGTGTGCAGCCCTCTGCCAGCCTGGAGGCATTTCAAGCCTGCCAGCAGCCTGCCCGCAGTGAGGGCTCCTTAGGGGCTGAGGCAGAACCGAGGGTACTGAGCACCAGGTGAGCCTATTGTGGAGCAGCTCCAGAGTCAAGAGAAGGAGTTAAAAAAAAATATATAGCCCGTTACAGCATGGTTAGGCTCCAGTGACCCTGCTTGTCCCTTCCTTGTGCCTGCGCATCCTGGGGGGGGGCCCTGGATGGAGAGCCCACGGAGGAGCGGCGGTGCGGCAGCACCAGCTGCGCCATCGGTCCGAGCAATGGCTCTCAGGCTGGTGAGGCTTCCCTGGTGATGGAGCAGGAGGCCTGGATTCATCAGTCATGTCACATTACATTATGTGATGCAACGCAACATGGCATGACTGATGCAACCCAACGTTAAATGTCATAGAGCAATGGATCAGCTCAAGGCTACGGTAATTTTATGTGCCCATTTAATCTGGTATTTAAAAACAAACACTCATAGCAATCTGCATCACACGCTACATTTTGCAAAATTGAGCAGCAAATCTGTACCAAGCAAATTATATAATTCTGTCATCTCTCAGCCTTACGTGCATGTGTGTAAATATCGTAGTCGGATTTAAAATTGGTGCGCTGACCTTCCTCTTACACCACAAGCATCACCAGGGAGGTCCTCACGGAGCTGTTGCAGGCCACCCAGTGATGGGGTCTCCACTCCTCAGCCTGTGCTGGAGACAGGTACTGGTGGCACGTCCCACTCTGGTGTTCACCACCGCCGGCCGGGGCTGCCACTCTCACCATCGGCAGACGGAGCAGCCCCTGCCACCGTCCACTCCAGGTAAATCAGCCGGGCTGGTTTAGATCAGCCATTTACGCTCTTAAGCTGAAGATGAAGGGTTTTGCCTGAAGCTCGTTTTGGGCACGCTTGCCTGAGCTAAGGCAGGTGCAGGCATGGGGCTGAGGCTCTGCGCCCCACCCCCCCCGGCACAGCTGCACCCACAGCTGTCTGCAGCTGCACAGAAATTCAGTGCTTACCTCTCCCTCATGGCCTGCAAATGCATCTGCCGCCTGTCCTCTCCTCTCCGTGATGCGGGCTCTCCTGCAGGCTCAGCCTTGCCGTGTCTTTCAAAGTATCTTGGTGTTTTGAAAGGGAAAAGCCTCCCATGTGTTGCTCTTCCTCCCAGCCCTGTGTCTCTGGGGCCTTGGTCTGGCTCTGCTTGGAGAAAAAAAAATCCCTTAAGCGCTTGCTTACTCCAGCCCAAATGAGGGTAGCACTTCGACACGAGCTGAATTTTAAGCAGGTACGTAAGGGCTGTCCTGGGATGCTTTCCCAGAGCAAAGCAAGGCAGACCTCTCCAGAGCAGAGACCATTCCTCCTTTTAATGGCTGGAGCAACAATAATGGTAATTAATGTTTCCCCAGCCTGTCATACCACCGTCAAATTTTATGACCAAAAGAAATGCTTCAGTCCTTTCGCCTTGTCGGGCTCCTCTCGGACAGGAGGGCAGCAGCTCCGTGCCTGGGTTTCCAGACTGCTGCCTGCCCTGCCCAACCTGGCGGGCAGTGATCCAGTAGCAGGGAACGCTGCTTTTCCTTAAGGAAGCAAAAAGAAAAAAAAATAAAAATCAAACCGAACCAAAGCAGCAGAGCCCACACTGTACCATGGCCAAGTTTCCCTGCACACATGGGTGTTTTCTGGTGGCGGGTGCCGAGGAGCTGCCATCGGCATCGATCCACGTGGGTCTCTGCTCGCCCCATCCCCGACAGCTCTCATGGTTTTGGTCTTTGCTGTGCTTTGCAGGGCTCATGTGCCTGCATTTGCAAAACGCACTCATGTCAGAGCATCCCCTTTCCGACCAAAACCCCCCTCTTGAGTTCTGGAGGGTAGCAGACCTGGGAGTGCATGAACTTTCCATCAGAAAATCTCTCTGAGACTGGGTGTTCCCAAAGTGCTGTGGCTCGGTCAGCGGAGCTCACTGCAACACAAACCAGAGCAAACAGCAGAGACTGTGGCCAGGCTGGGTACAGATGCTGCTCTGCACGCCGGCTGTGGAGCTGGGATTCTGTGTTTATGTGCACGGTTGTTCTTGCACAGACCTTTCCAAGGTGGTCTGTGTTTTGCAGCATTTGCTAGTATTGCTGTGTTGAGCCAGGATTTTTTTTTCCCTTTAATTTCTAGAGCTGACTGGCAGCGTGCAGCCAGGTATGGATCCAGAGCAGGACTGGAGCGAGCCATTTCGGAGAGGCTTTGCAGCAGCTGGTAGCACAGTTAGATGACATAGCTGTCTGCAGGGTGTGTGCTCAGCAAACCCATCTCCAGGGCTCTGGAGGTGGGTGAAAACAGGTAGATGCTTGCAGCCTCGGAAGTCTGTTTTTGCATCTTGAATCAGAAACATGCAATGAAAAATTCATATTTTGGTTCAGATCTTATTTTTGGCTCAAGATCAGAAAAAAAATGTTAAGTGGGGAATCTAATGTGCATTTATATTTGCGTAACTCGCTAGCAGTGGAAATGCTTTGTGTCTTATACAGCTCATGCCAAAGTGAAGGATTTGCTCTTTCATTTTCAGCCTGGGGTGAAATTTTACAGTTGAGATTATAGGATCCTGAAAATAATTGTTGCCCCAACCTTAACTCTTACATTATAAATGAGGCTGCATCATCCTCAGCATGACTGGGAATTACAGAAATTAAGGATGAAAAAGACCTCATCTTCCAGCCAGTGTAGGATTATTTTGTACAACGTATTTGATTTTTTAAAGTATTCTCTCCCTCATTGATGATGGCCATTTTCCTTACAGAGCAGTGCTGCTAATGAATGCCTCCATTTCAAGTGAGACGCAACAGCGGAGTCCTCATGCTGCTCCTCTCCAAAAAGGAAAAAAGCTGTTTCTTTACCTCGCCCTGATATTCTTCTGGCCCAGGTAGCTCAAAGATGTTCGGGGCTGAGATGGAGGCTGAGGTTTGCATGTCAAGGATAGCTGGATACCCGGGCTGCCAGCACGTGGCTGGCTCCTGGTCCCTGCCAGTGCCCTGGAAGCGGGAGGTGCTGGCATCTGGGCAGGCATCGCTGATGGCAGCCCGGGAGCCTGGGAATAAGGAGGCTCTGCCTCCATGCGACCTCCTGGACCTCCTGCTCGCCCTGCTCCTGCTTGCCTGGCCACCCTCCCTCCACCATCCCCATGCCCTGGGCTCGGGCTGGCAGCGCTTGGGGCCGTCCCCACCGGGTCCCCCCCATCCTGCTGGGATGGCACCAGGGGAGAGGGCAGATGCCGAGCCACAACTCCGATGACACTGTTTTTCTCCCTAAGCCCATCAGGCCAGATTTCTGTGGTGGAACGAATAACTGAAAGCTGTAAAAGGGAAGTTTTCTTTCTGTGCTTTCTTTTTCTCCCTCTTTGCCCATCCAGGCTGGCTCCTTTCCACCCTCCTTGCACTTCTCTTTGTTGTCACTAAAAAGATTAAACTTGTTTGACCAGGTTCTGAGTCAGCACAGTTGTAGGGGGAAGATGAATGAGGCTCTTTAACCCTGCTTATCCCTCCAAATGCCCTCCTCATGGAAAGAAACACACACATGTATGCTCTGGGAAACATTGGTTTTAATGTTCCTTTTATTTTTAAGTCATTCTTTCCCCCAGTCTTATTTCTACTTCTGTCAGATAATGGGGCTGCTCTCACTCCTGCTGCTCTCTGTGCTGAACCTTTCTCTGCTTTTCCACGCTGAAAGGGCTTTCCCTTTCTTCTGGATCTTCTGCAGTAAGCTAGAGCAGGATGCGCAATCCTGAAAGGGCAAAGCGGCTCTGTTCTCTTTTGTCCCCAAAACCTTTCCCCTCTCAGCCTGACTCTCACATCTTGATCCTTTTTTCCTCAGTCCTCCTTGGGGGCTGCTTTCAAACCCTTTTTATCCTGGTAGTAAAAATCAGAAGTGTGAAGAGAAATCTGAGAGATGATGCAGAGAGATGGGGCTTACACCTGGGGAGAGCAGGTTTGGGATGGGACGGGATGCTGCTGCAGAGCAGTGAGCGGAACCCTTTGGGGTACACATTGACCTTGGCACTTGCATGTCCTCGTGAACCACTGTGCGGTCAGACTTGATGTGTCCCATCTGTCCGTTCCCCGTGACTGGTCTCATGGCACGGCACCGAGCCCCACGTACCCGCATTGTGCGGTTCCCGGCCACAGCAGCCCTTTGCGCTGCAGGCAATGTCCTGCTTTGCCAGCACCTGGGCCCAACCAAAAAGCATCTTCCTGCCCACTGAGGTGGATCCCATGGCCCAGCTGTGCTAATTGCTCCCAGTGTTTCTCTTTTGTTTGACAGCCTGCCCCCAAAGCCCACCAAGCTCCAGGAAATTTCTTATGCTGAAAGGCTCGGGAGAGACAAATATTTTCCAGTTTTCTGTTTGGGGGATAAACAGAAGTAAATGGTGCATCCATAATCCTGGATTCTGCTTTACAAATGCCTTGTGGTGGTACTGTGTGTCATTCATGTAGGTGACTTTTACAATGAAAAATCCCATTTAAGCCTGACCTTTCACGTTCTGGAACATAATAGACTGTGCAACCAAATCGCATCCTCCTGGCAGGAACACCAGTGAACTGGAATATTAGTTTTGTAAGGGAACATTTGAATTCTGAGAATTCATTTGTCAGAAGTTGTGTTTCTAACTATGGATCCATTACGGGGAAAGAGCAGGGGGAGCTTCATGGGCAGCGTGGGGCAGGGAGGGTGGCCCCAGCCTGCCATCCATGCGGTTCGGTGCAGGTGAGCATCCCCCAAGGGGACAGTGGTTTGAATCTGGGAACAGGTCTCCTGAAAGCCCTCTCCGCAGGGATGTCTGCTTGTCTCCCAGGGAGCAGGAGGAAGAAAACACGAAGATGGCAAATGAGGTAGAAACAAGATCTCCTGCTCTCCACAGCAAGCACTGGGTGATGATGGAGTATTTTACCTGGAATGGATGGGATGGGGTGGGATGGCATGAGATAAGATGGGATGTGATGGGGTGGGATGGGGCAACATCTTATTATCGCTCCCCAGCATCCTCTCCCTGTCCTGCCCTTGCCCAGGCTGTGGGGCGGAAGAGGCGGCTCACGCAGGTGGGCCTATTTCCAGCCCAACAATTAATTATTCCTGCTGCTTCCCTTGCAGGTCTCTTTGTGCAGCAGCTCCCAACATCATCTGACCAGGCTGCTAATTCCCCCGTTCCTGCTGGCTCGCGAGGCCGCTGCGGCTGCTACTTGAAGCATTTATGTTAATACGCGTTCAGGCAGCCACATCCCATGGCTTATCATTTTCATCAAGTCTTGGTTTTATGGTTGAAAGGAATTACTTTCAAAAGACCATTACCACCTCCCTGTTTCTCATGGCCTTATGCCTACCTGCTGTTAAGCTTTTATAAAGGCATAATTTTTTTTGTGTAAAGCTCATAAAAGCTGCTACTCGAGTCCCATGCTCGAGTCCACTTCCCTCACTCGCTGCCTGGGACTCTGACTCGGGCAGCAGTGATCCTGGCTGATGCTGCTGGGGAGCTGGGCAGTGGAGGAGAGAGCAACCGCTTCTTCCTTGGTGAACCCATGGCTCTGTGGGGCTGCGCGAGGATGCCAGCGCCATTAGACCAAGCATGCTACTGCTCAGGATGCCCCAGGTCCTTTTCAGAGAAGACAAGGGGATATGGTTACGCTTGGCCATCTCCAGGAACAGCTTCAGGGCAGGAGAGGGCAGGGTGCTGGCGGTCCTGAGCCCCCGTGGTCCTGTTCATCCTGATCACAAGTTTCGGCACCTCCTTTACCTGGGTGTCCTGTCTTCCCTTTGCAGGCGAACTCCTCCCACTGTCGCAAGCAGATGGTTTCTGCCCCTTGGGTTGTGCAGCAAGCTCCAGGGCTGGGGCAGACACCGCTGTCCTGAGCCTGCCATCAGGGCAGTTTCTCCTTTAGCATTCCTGCTGCATTCACTGCTGCTTTATTTTTTTTTTTTTATTTTTTTTTGCTAGCAAGTTGAAAAGGGGCATGCAGCTAGTCACACCGCCTGATAGTCACTTGCCAGTAACATAAAAACTCTTATGCGCCAATATATCAATCAGCGTTATGTGTCAGCCTTGACTACTGCATTCAGCTTCCATCACCCAAACAAAATCACGCTGTAGCAGTCGAGGAGGAGGCTAATACCAGTGACTGGAGGCATGGCTGGGCATACAAAGCACGGTTGGATAGCTGGGTGGCCGAGCCGCCTGCTGAAGCTGGGGGAAAAGCTAAGGGAGACGCAGGGTGCAGGCAGTGATGGATTTGCCAAGCCCAGCTGAGCCCAGGGTGCTCCCTGCCCCATGGGGGCAGGTGCAATGGCTGGAGAGGGACCAGGGTGCCCCTGCACCCTCGCTACCCCTGGAAGGGCACCCTCCGGCTTCACGGCATGCGGCAGCTGGAATGTGCCTGCGGCCCCAGGCAGGAACAGCCTGGGAAGGGGGGGTCAGTACCTGCAGCCCCAGCAGCTCCCCCAGCCTCCTGCTGCTAGTCTCCACGCCTGCACCTCCTCTTTACATCCAATTAGAATAATTACAGCTAATTAAAAGGAGGTAATGGATTTCAAGAGAGGCACTGTGTGCTGTCCCAATCTCTTTTTCTACCAAAGCTGCTGCAGCTGCCATGAGGTAGTTGCTCCTTGTTAGCACCTTTTGCAAGCCCAGGTGCCCGTGGTTGCTCCTGGGCAGCAGAACGTGGCCGTGCCCTGGCCCCGCTGGTCCTGGCAAGGGCAAAGGCTGCTCCACGTGTGTGGGAGAGCCCACGCGGCCCGAGCTGGGCCAGGCAGGTACGATTGGCAGTGAACACTAAGGTCCAAGGTATGTTTTGGATTAAATGCACATGAAAACTTAAATATGACTGGGGGGCAGTCCCCAGGCCGTTGGCAACTTGCTGAGGCAATGCTCAGTGTCTGCATCCCTCTGGCTTTTGGAGAGGAGAAGAAACGCAGTGGGGGGCTCCCCAGGGACCCCTCGCAGACCCCCGGTGACCCCAGGCTGCTGCAAGGCAGAGCCCCTTGGCTCTGGCAGCACCGGAGCTCCTCCTCGGGCTGCGCCTGCTGCGGGGTTTGCTGGATGCGGCCACCGGCTCAGGGCTGGTGTCATCCTTGTGGCACTTCTCCTGGCTGGAACGGTGCTGGCGTCAGCTCTCCTCGGTGTGGCCACACCGGGGATGGAGAGGCTGCGGTGTGGGTGGTCTCACACCAGCAGAAAGCTCTGTGCTTTGCGTTTGTTCATATTAAATATGCGAGTGGCCACTGTATCTCCTGATTATTTAATTTGACTTGGAATAAGAGGTATTTGTATTCATTTCCAGAGATGATGTACAGGCCTGATCTTAAACTGATTTAGACAGTATTGTACATCAAGAAAAATGAGAATGGGAAAATCTAATGTATGGTGTTTTTTTAAAATAGGGCACTTCACAAACCTGCACGGAATTACAAGCAATAGGCAAATGCTGTCACAAAAGTCTCTCTTAAATGACAAAAGGACATGAAGAATAGCGCTACTCAGCAGCACAATACAAGCTCCAATAATATGATCACATGCTGCCTCTCGAGTAGTTTGTAGTACGAGGGCTTTGACAGATGTCCTCTGTCAAATCTTCCTCTGGTAGCTGGAGATGTTAGCGGTGTCTCCCGTGCCCTCTGCCAGCAGCCACTGACCTCTCGGGCAGGGAGCTGGCTTCTCCAGGTGCCTGCGTGTCCCCGGGACACGTTCACCCCTCTGTGCCCGTGCTTCAGCTCCGGACTCATCGCCAGGGCTCATTGTGTGGTTGTGTTTTGCCTGGGCCAGGTACAAGCCCATGTTGTCCCTGCTGTCTGCATGTGGGGTGGATTGTGAGCCGGAGGTTTCTGCAGGCTGGAGCTCTCTTTAGGATGGCTTTGTCAGCAATAGCCCAGGTTTCGAGGGGTGAGCGGGAGAAGGAAGCAAGCGGCAGGCAGAGCTGGGTGAGAAACGCTGTTCTGCACATGGGTAGGCAGCGCATCCTCTCTCTGCACATACAGATATATGGAGATATAGGTGTTGCTCAGTCACACCCGGCTGCTGGAGCAGAACACGCTCAGTGCTTGGGTGGGCTGCAAGCTGTCTGCTGTGAGAGGTGACATCGGTGGCTTAATAACAGCACTCAGGATCAGAATTAAAGCCCTGGCTGTGGCTTAGCAGGTGCTGCGATCTCTGCAAGGTCTGGATTTTAAACAGTCATTAAAGCTGATGTGATAAAGGGGGAGAGGCTCGAGTGGGTGCCCTGGCTGGGTCAGAGCATGCACACACACTTTGCAGTTTGGTTGTTGTAGCATTCCCTCTCATCTTCCTTCCAAAATCATTGCAGAGCAATGCTGGGAGCTGCTAGGAAACAGCTGTATTATTGGAGGTGGCTGTGTGCCTGCGGGAGGGATAGTGAACTGATCTTTTCTGGGAATCTCTTAGGATCAGTGCAAACCTTTCCATGGAAGTAAATATGCTTTGGACAAGGGCCATATTTTGACCTTGGCTCGATGTGAGGTTTTAATTATCAGAGCTGGCTGAATAATACACAACATTTTGCCATGAGCATTGCAATTTCTAGGAATTTATTTCAGCATTGCTTGCTCCTTTTGGGCTTTGTGTTTATGAACATACAAATAAAACCGCTCCAAAGCAGGTATTTTCACCTAAGCAGTGTGCTGAGGGGGCTGTGATTTTATTTACATGCTCTTTATGCTGCTTCTTTTACTGTGGATATAAATATAACTTATACATTTACAAAATACTTTTTTTGCTGAAAAAACGTGTGAGATCCCAGCTCGGAGGAGTCGCAAACCTTCGGTAAATGCTGCAGGGTGGTTTGGGGGTCAGACGTGACTTCGCAGCTCTCCAACACCTACTCCTGCATGGCGGGGGAAGAGGAGCAGTTGCAGGCAGCGTGGCTGTGCCAGGGCATGGCCTCTCCCACCCCACCTCATCGCAGCACAGTGCCTTCAAAGCTGTCCTGCTTCCTCCGCAAAACATCCCAAAGTGCTGCTCAAACCCCAGGCAGGGTGTTTCCTGGGCTGGCCCTCCAGAAAATGAGGGGAGCCTTGGCAGGCATGTAACTTTGAGCTTTCAGAGATGCTTGTTGCTGTTTAAATATATAATAATCAAATGAAAATGGTCTTTTGCCGACTCATGGGAGTGTTCCATCTTCAGAGTGGCATGAAGTGATTTAGCCATTAAGGTTAATGCTCGTCTTCCTGCTGTCTGTTGAAACTCTGGGCTAGGCAATGCAAATAGCTTAGCCAGTACTTTTAAAGGTCATTGTGCATGAAAAAAAATAAAGATCATACACCGCTCATGGAAATGTCCTTAGTAATCACTGCCTGCTCAGGGGAGGAGGGACAAGGCACTCCTGGAGTGTTTATCTCATCCTGCTGATAGTTTGGTGACAGGCCTTGAATTTGTGGCAGCTTCAGCTGCAAGTTGTCATCCCCTTCGGTGCCCGTGCCTCCCCGTGCAGTTTGTTTGCTGGGCGATGGCAGTGCTGGCAGTTACTGAATATGGGGGATGGCAACTCCAGGCAGGGTCCCCATCACCAAGGCACGCGCTCCAGTGATGGGCACGTTTCACCTCCAGTCTCTTCTTCGGGTTTCCTGCAGGACTCCTTTGGGTTCAGATCTTCCCTTCTTTGCTTTCCCCACAGGATGTCTTGCTCCTAATTTATCTAGGAGGTAATTTTAATCCTTCTCTCCTCAGACAACTGGCTACCTCAGTGCATAATTAATTTATTAACACAGTAACCTACTTTAAGGTGATAATCACTTTAAGGTCACAGCAGATCTCAACCTGGCCTCGTGACAGGGGTTTTGGAGAACCTGAATTCCTTGGTGTCGGGAGGCATCCGGCTGGATACCAACCGTGGCATCCTCTTCCCGTCAGCCCCGCTCCCTGCAGCCGCCCCGTTCCAGCTCCTGGTGCTGACCCCCATCCTCAGCCCCGCTGCCCACAGCAAAACCCTGGCGTGAAAGGGATCCGCTCACGCGTGGGACCAGGAGGAGTCAATCCTTTCGGCAATGTCCTTTAGTAGTGCCTTCCTCTTTGTCTTTCCTGAGTGGAGCTGCTGCATTGTGACTTCCCAGAGGAGGAGAGGAGGGAGCCGTTGCTTTGCGGCCGCTCTGATGTGGGTGTTTAGCACCAGCTCTAATAGCCTCCTCTCTCAGAGTAGTGAACTATATCCTCCGCTCATTACTGCAGCCCTTCAGAGGAAGAGGAGAGAAAAAGATCCTATTCAGTCTCACTGTTTCCAAACAATACAAAGAGGATGAGGACTCCTGTGTTTGTAGTGAGCTTATATAAGAAATAAGCAATAAATGAGGAAATCCTGATGACCTGCAGTGTGCCCTGAGCCCTAACGTTTCTGGTGCTTGACTGTCCATGTACAGAGCTGCAAAGTGAAATGAAAGCAGCTTTTAAAGTCTCTATTCTTCTATTCTGCTGTGAAATTCCTGCCTCTCTCTGTTGAGTATGATCTTTGTTGGTGTTTTCTTTGTGCCTGGAGTAATTTCTGTGTTGAGAGTCTGTTGTGCCGCTTCCCAGTGCTGCCGCGCAGTCATTGTTCGTCCTGACACCGACCCTTCCCGGGAAGCGCCTGCTCTGCGGCTGCCACACCGGCTGCCAAGTGGCTCCGACGGGGAGGAGGCAGTGGGGCTTCGAGTGCTGGTACAGGGGGATGTCAAAAAGGGCCCCCGTTCCCCCAGCGTAAGCACCCACAAACTCCTGAGCTCCTCAGAGGCTTCGTGTGGCCAGAGAGAGTCAGAAACCTTACAGAGGTCTCTCCTGCCCAGGGAGATTTGGAGATGACCATGCTTCGGCTGAAGGTGGGAGGGTGAGCAGGAGATTGCACAGCCCAGCCTGGGGCTCTCCTGGTGCCAGGGCTGGAGAGATACAGTCCTGCAAAATGTGCTGGAAGAAGCAATCCTGCCTTCTGGGAGAGAGCTGAGACAGCGCTCCTCATGTTCCTGAGACTTCATTCTATGCTGTATAGAATGGATATTAATGACTATGAATAAATATTGATATTAATTATCTCAACCTGCTTGAAACTCCTGAAAAGTACATGTTTGGGGCTCTGCAAGATGTGAGCTGACCTTAATTCTGCTTGCACTGAGCAAGGTGTACTGAAAGCCTGGCACGTGTGCCAATTTCTCTGTGTTATTGGTCGTCTACAGGGACAGCTGAGATTACACTCCGTGTGAGAAGTTAAACATGCCTCATACGTCTGCACAAGAGCAAGGCTTGCACATTGTATTTTATAACTTTTCCTGCTTCTCATCTGTAAACTTCACAGTCAGGGTAACAGATGGGGACAGCTTGGATGTTGCAGATACAGTTTGATGTATATGGGCTTGAGCCAATGTCCTACTGAAGCTGAGGGTTGTCTTCCAGTCTCTGGAAAGTGGGAAATGAATTAATGCAGGCTCTGGGGTCATCATAAGTAGTCACCCTGTCCGAGGAGTGATGGTGTCTGGTGTGTGGCTGGAATACCACACCTTGCGAAGGCAGACTATAGTCCAAAGCTGTGCTGAACTGTTCCATCCCTTAGGCGACGCTTGTTCTTGCTGGGAGTTTTTCAGGCCTGACTCAGGAAAGCAGGGGAGCACATGCAGGAAGACAGCAAAGCGGTGGAGCCGAGGGGGAGTTTCCCTGGAGAAGTCTGTGTGGCTGCCGTGAGACCAAAGCCAAGGTCTGGGCATGGAACTTCGCAGAGGCAGCTCCTCCCCAGCGAGTGGTCTGAGCACAGCGGCGGGTGCTCGGTGAGGGCTGTTCGCACCTGCCGGCGGGGCTGGCCGGATCCTGCTCCTCAGCTGGCAGTGTAGGGAGGCGAGGAAGCAGCCAGCTCCTGCTTTGATCGACCCTCCAGAGGGGTCCCTGGGGACCCAGTGCTGATCCTCTTCCCGGTTTAGCCCAGCTGGGTGATGAGTTTGCCCTCCCGGACATCCACAAGCTGCTCCGCTCCGTCACAGACGTGGGATGTTTCCTTCTTTCTGTCACTCGCCTGTGTGCTTTAGTGTCTTGGCGTCACTCCAAGGTATTACAGCCTGGGTAGGTGACATGATTTATTCTTTTTGTCCCTCTGTTAAAAGATGTCTCCTGGGTGTTTGGAGAGGCAAACCCGAGCTTGCACACAACTCGGCCGTGTGACTGCGAGCTGGTAAGTCATGCACAGAGACACGTCACCCTGGCTTGGGATGCTGTGGTCGTCCCTGGCTCGGCTGACGCTGCCCTCACCATCCCCGCTGGCTCTGGGGAAGTGGTGCTGTGCCCGTAGTGAAACATGGCCATAAAACTTTGGGGGTCTCTGTCTGGAAGCAGAAATAGGGGATTCAGCCCTCTTCTCCTCCCCTCCCTCTCTGTCACGTTTCCTTGGAAAAAAGCAGCTTTAAACTTCTTCCTGGCTTGTCCTGCCAAGGCAGAACTCAGCAAGTTGCATCTGCCTGTCATGTCACGTTAGTGTTTGCTGTGAGCCACGCCATGACATCCCAAACAGACTGGCGTACCATGGAAGTAAAGTTGCTCTATGTGAAAATGGAAAAGTTGTCGCTTTCCAGAAAACAGGCTGAAGAACATCAGCTGCAAATGGGAAGGGAAAAAAAAAAAGGCTTGTCTGAGTGGATGAAGGGAGAGCTTTTAAAAGGCAGACCCAGCTTCCACCGATGTCAGTGGAAAGCCTTACACAAACGTTAATGGCTATGGAGTCATGCCCTAAAGCATTATATTTTTTGGGATGATGTCAAATCCTAGTATCTCAAACGAAGCTTTTGTGTTACTATAATATGGTCTTTTTTGATTCAAGTACTTAGGTTAGCTCTTTAGTGAAGTCACTTCACCTCTCCCTGCCCCTGAAAAATAGCTCTCATGAAAGCTGTGAAACTTTATCGAGTGCTTTGAGATCCATAGGTGGAGTTAGACTATTGGGGATGTATTGTTATCACTCTCACTAGGGAGTGATTTGAGGGAGGAAAAATGTTTGTGATTCTTTGGGCAGATCTGCAGAGGGTGGGGGAAAAAAAAAAAAAAGAGTAATTTGTCCCCTATTAAAACACTCTGAAATACTCTGACTCTGGAAGAATTTCCCTTGTGCTTTTAGAAACCCCCTGAGTTCAAAGCATCCACCCCCTGATGCTCCAGCATAAGCTGTATCTTGTAATCTCCGCCGTACCCTTTGGGAAATTTCCCCACGGCTTTGTGTACACAAGAGAGACTCTTCTAAGGAAATTTTATTAAAAAAGACATTTTTTTTAAAGTGGGATTTAAATAGTAAGCCACATTCTCTCTGTCAGCAGTTCTCTCCCTTCACGCATAGTAGATCCTGTTCTTGAATAGATATCCATCTCTTGTCTGGCACATATGCATCTGTGATAATAAGGACAAGTATCTGGCTGAAGCGATTGAAGATAATAGTGGGCCTGCTGCTCCCCAGCTGGTTTGAATGTCTGGAGTTGGCCTTCGGTGCAGTTAGCCACCATCCTCACGGGTGCCGGCTGCCGGTAGCGGTGACTTTGCAGTGGATGGGAAGAGGAGCGCTGGCAGAGCGGCTCCACCAGCTCTGCTGTGGGACGTCACCTCCCGCCGGCCCCGGGGACCAACACTTGTAAGCGCTGACGGTGCTCGCTCTTTGCAAAGCGAGTGCGTGTCTATAGGTTATGTCTCCATTCAAGGATGCGTTTTGAAGCAGGCTGATATAGTTGGTTTTTATTGTTTGTGGTGGTTGTCATGTGCAGTCCTTGTGGGGAGGACGCTGAAACTTGTTCAAGTGTTTCCCTGAACTGCCATTGTAATCTTATAGTGGAAGTAGCAGCAGCCAGCTGAATATTATGGATTCTTTTTGTGTTGCTCTGATAAATACTGTCTACAGGGTACGTTGCAACAAATGATACAAGTCCCAAATACAGCACTTTCAGAGGCAGTACACAACCTGATAATCTCATTATTTGCTACTCCTACACAATCTAAGAGCAACATCAGATCAGCCTTAGGTGTTGCTGCAATAGAAATAATTAATAAAAATCAATCTGCCACCTATAATGTCTTTAAAAAGCAATAGAGGACAGGCACAAGCTACTCCAAAACAGCTCTGCCTCCCAGGACTGGAGCTGGGGGTAACATCTCCAACTTCTCACCTGAAAAAGGAAAGAAATGTTTTGCATTCAGATTCACTTTGAACGTTGTGAATATTTTATAGTAGTTTACCAGCAGAAAATGGTGAATTTTTAAGGGCTTGTTTGTAAAACATGAATTTTGAGCTTCTAGGAAGAACTGTTTATAGCAGGTGCTCATTCTGAGGGTTATGGGTAGCTGAGCAAGGCACAGTACTCACTGCAGAGCCTCACTCACAAGTGTTCACCACCGTCTTCCCACGGCAATCTGCAAACCACAGATTTTAACACAGGTTAACGATTACATCAGACTAACAAATCTAACTGACCGCACGTTCATTCTGAACTGCTCACCTGGTTTTGCTGAGTGTGGAGGGATCCACTCAAGAAAGCGGTAGGGTAGATGGGGGAGGACTTTCAGAGATGGCTTTGTGGGAAGCATTTCCCAAGGTGCTCTCACGCGGGCTGCAACTCAACCAGGGAAGAGCAATCACGGGCTGATGGTGTGGGCTGCAGAGCTGCACGGGTGTTCGCCCCTGTGGCGTGAATACCAGTTGTCCTTGGAGGGTATCGCCTGTATCTTTGGGCCATAGTTTGAGTTTGGGCTAGCCTAGCCCGATGCGATGGCTCTGGGATTACTCCCCACCTGGACCAAAGCGCGGCCATGCTTTGACCTTCCTCCCATTCCCAGCCCTCCCCGTGGGTTGAAAGTGGCCAAGCAGCAAGCGGGAGGCTCTGGCTGTGTCTGCGGCATACCCCGAGGGTTTAGCATTACTAAGCATCATTTAAAAGCAGTAGCAGCAGCAGGAGCTCTGTATTCATAATGAAAAATTCTTCAGCGAGCAAAGCAGTCTAAGGAGACAGAAGGGAGCCTGCCCAGTTGGGAGTCATTTGCAGATGGTTCTGGTTCATTTGTTGACTGCTTTTTCTCCGTCTTCATCAACCACCACTTCCCTTGGCTTAGCAGCGCACTCTGAGCACATTCTTCGCTTTAAGCACCTGAGAGGTCCCATTGACTTCAATGGGGCGACTAATGTGCTTGATTAAAGGTAAGTACCTGCTTCAGTGCTTTGCTAAATCTCAGGTCTGGGAATAGAAATAAATGGAAGGATCCTGCCCGCAGAGGGGGGGACCTTCTGGGGAAATATTTGCTCTGGAGGTAGAAGAAACAGGTCCTAGGGCAAATTTCCTATCTACATCCTAGTGTCTTCAGCGATCTTTCTTTGGGAAGTTATCCACACTGAACACGTGGCTCCAAACTCAGCTTGGACCATTTACTCTCACGGTTGCAGGGGGAGAAAATTTATTTCACTGCCATGACTTGGTATATGAATGTAAGAAAACTGTGAAAGTGAGTAACTCCCCTCTTGGGGGGAGGTGAAGAAGGAACCGTTCACCCTTTTGATCTTATATTAGGATTAATTTAAAGCTGGGAAATAGGAATGTTGCAGAAAATCTGGGTTACGTTCCCAGCTTGCTGCCTGACCTTGGTCAAGCCCTATCATACGGCTCCCTGACATGCCCTGCCTGCCTCAGTTTCCCCATCTGCAAGATGGCGATGATGATACAGGTCTCACTAGCGAAGAGCTTCACAACACGTTGACAGCAAATTTCTATTTATAGTGGTAAAAGTGGACAGGCCAAGCTTTTTGCTGGTGCAAAGTGCCCCAGCTGTGGTGCCCTGATCTTCTGCAGCTGCTGCCTGGTCAGCAGGAGCCACAGCTGGAGAGCCCTCACTGCGTCCCTGCTCATACATGCAACAGATGCTGAGCTTAATGGACTAACAGCCTGATGTGGTTTGGTAATCTTTCGTCTCTAATAGTTATGCCTGCTAATTATTAGTATTAATTACGTAGAGAGCAGTATTTTATAGGCAAACAGAAGACAAGTTTCCTGTCTCATAGGATCCACAGTGTAAAGTCAATGATGAGGGAATCGGAGCAGACCCAAAATGTCTTGGAGGAGGAAGAGGAAGGTGAGGAAGCCCATCTTGCCTTTCAGAGCAAAAAGAACATGGCAGGATGACCCCACTCATCACCAAACTGGGGTGGCAGAGGTAAAACCAGCACTCCCTGAGCACTTTGAGGTTGGCTTTGTAATGCCCCTGGCCTGGTCTCAGAAACCTGGGTCCCCTGCAAGGGCTCCTGGTTGGGGATGCCAGGTGGGAACAGGTTGGCTATAAATGCTCTGCCCAGCGGCAAGAGCGAGCCTCTTTGAGAGCATTAAGTGCCAGCGAGGGCCAGGACAGAACTAATGGGCTACTAGCCTCAGGGGACTAATGGGCTGGCTAATAAGGACATGGATTTTGACATCGCAGAGCAAATAAGAATTGGCAGGCATTAACCTCAGACATGTCTGTTACCTAGAGAAATCCAAGCCCCTCTCTCACTCTTCATTCTGTTTAGCATATTAACGTTTAATTCCATTAACATCAGCAGTGGTGGCTGCTGTTCAGCCCGGGAGCTGCTTGGGCCAGCCTCGGGAGGTGCCACTCTTGGAAGAGGGACCCCGCGGCTGGCCGGGAGCCAGGATCAGGCCCTGCCCCGACTCCTCAGCCGGCAGCAGTTGCTAACGCTGCCACGGCTCCCAGCATCTGCCTCTTGTTTGTGCTCCCCTGCTAATTCAGCATCAACCGCTGCTGCCCACTCCACAGGCTGTCTCCTCCCTGACACACGGCTCAGGGGTTTCATTTCTGTTCACCGGAGGGGTTTTCCATCTTTCTTTCTCTCTCTCCCCTCCGCTCGCTTTCACCCCTTTCCCTTTCATGTTTAGGGTGCAATTCCTATATGCCTTCCAGGAGAAGCAAGGTTGCAGGGGTGGCTTCCAGGATGGAAATAGGACAGGGCAACAGCTCCTCACAAAGAAATGAACCATGTTGATTCATCTTCTCCAGCCTCCCTGCTCTCCTCTCCTTGCTAAGTGGCAGTGGCAGCAGCAGCATGGTGTTCAGTGGTGCATTTCCCTGCATTCGACCCAGCAGCCCTGCACCTCTGGAGAGAGGATTGATCGCAGGACAGGAAAGAAGCAGACCTGATGGCTGGTGTGATTCCTTACAGAGCTTAGAAATCTAATCAGCGTGGTGGTGTTCTATTTTTCTCGCCTTTTCCCCCCTTAATGTCTCCCTTTAAACGAGATATTAAAAATAGGAATATTAATTTGGCAGATGGTGCAATTGGGCTTTTGGCAGGAGTCTGCACACTGTGCTGCAGAGCCGCAGACCTCCGTCTCCATGCTGGAGCACGGAGCGATGCTCTGGCTCCTCTCCAGGCACTGCCTTCCTCCAGCTCCTGCTCTCTCCTCCAGCTTTTGGTGCTGGGAGAGCCGTCAGGGGCCGAGAGAGCTCCTGTGGGTCCTGCCTTCAGCTGCAGCCAAGTAGCTTTGATTTCTGACAGTTCTGAGCCATCACCAAAGGGCGGAGAGCTCCTTTCTGCTTTAATTGCAGTCAGGTTTGATGGCAGTGGGAGCAGCACATGTGTACTGCATTATTTATATGGGGGGGTAGTTAAGGCTCAGTCCTGAGTTTATGTGGGGTAGTGGGGTGCCTTGGGCTTTCTGCGGTCCAGGGAGGCTCCCCTCCTCAGGAGGGTCTGCGGGACCTGAGCACGGTGGGGCTTGTTTCAGATGTGGCAGGCAGGCAGGTAGAGTGTTTCTGACCGGAATTCTTTTTGCAGACTTCTCTGGGCACTGTAGGCTTTTTTTCTTTTTTCTTTCTTTCTTCTTTTTGCTGGGGTTCTGGTTGGTCTCAGCTCCATCCAAGAGGAGGGTTCTGGTCTTTTATTGCTTTTCATTGCCTGAGTTTTCAGAAACACTACAGAGTCAAATTTCCCCTAAATTTTCTCTGCTGGAGTTTTGGCCCAATGCTGCAATTTCACCGAGGGCAAAATGAGCCCTAATTAATCCCTGCATCTATGTTGCATCCCTTTTGCCCATCTTTAGCATCCTGTTATTTAGCATGTCTCTCCCCATGCTGTGTCTGAGACCAGCCTCGGGCCGACCTCAGTTTCTCGGGGGTGTAACTCCTCCGGCCTCAGCAGGGTCCTGGGAACGGTAGGGAACAAAAGCAGAGTCAGGTCTCTTGCAGTTCATTTTTCACATGCATACAAAGATTTTTGTTTTCCAAATCTTTTGGCATTTTTGTTGTTCTTTGAACTCCTTCTGGCTTGTCTGTCTTTGTTACAATGTGATGCCCAGATCTGGGCGTGCTGCTTCAAACAGCAGCCTGATGAGCACTGGGAAGAGCAGAATAATTACCTTGCTGGGTTGCAGCAGCCTGATGTTATTGACTTCTGTTCAATCGATCATCCCCCCAGACCACTCTCTGTTGTATAGCTGTTTGGCCAGATATCTCCATGCAGCCTCTGTCCTTTTGTTTATTCCTTCCTATGTGTTAATCTTTTGCATTTGTCCTGCTGAATCTCTTTGTATTGATTGCAGGCCACTTCTTTAATTTATCAAGCTCGTATTGTATTTTATTTCTGTCCTGCAAATTATTTGCTACCCTCCCATCCTGGTAAAATGTTCAGATTTGATTAGCATACCCCTGGTCCAGTTTCCAAGTTGTTAATAAAACTATTGAATTGTATTGACCTCGCAGGGCACTCAGCGGGACCTCACTTAACATTTCTGCCCACTGGATTCTGAACTGTTGAGGTATGCACACATGTATTTTTAACCAGCAGCATGTCTTTGTTCCTGTAGTTCATCTTATTTATGCTACGTAAAGAGCCATATGATGTTTTGATTGTAAAAATGATGATCTGTGTAGCTCCAGCCACCTGCCTGAGGATCTTCCTAGTGATAGATATAGTATCTGACATGATGGTCTCTGAGCCCTTGTCTGTTGATGAGCTGCCAATACCAATGGGCAGGATTTGTGTAAAGTCTGAAGTTAAAATATCATATTGCATTGTCAAAAAAACCTCCAGGTCTTGATCATGTAACGAGTCCCCCATTCCCTAGAGTTTTCCCACCCAGCACCCTGGGCATGCTGGGGGCTTGGATGTGTAAAATCATGGTTGTGTTCGGCAGCTCTCCGCTCCTCCTCTGGGAAGGTACGTCAGCAAGAAACTTGCTCAGAGTCCTGTGGACTCTGATTAATCGCGAGCATGAAGGCCGGCAGTTTGCAGAGGCAGGGGCTGTACAAAGCTGGTGTCAGGCCAGAAGGCTGGTCCCTAGAGCGAGGGGATAACCCGAAGGGTCAAGTCCCCGGCGCCAGGGTGGGTGGCAGCATCTCACACCTCCTCTGGCTATTCGAGCCCCTGGGTAGTCTCACCTTGCAACTGGATGCTCTGCCCCTCAAAAGAGCTTATCTTTAGCATGTTTTCCTTGCTCTGTGGGGGATAGAAGTTGCCTTAAAAAAACAAGGAGAGACGACAGAGAAAAAAAACCTCTCGCTAATTCGGTTACATGCTTCTGACTGCCAGAACCAGCTTGTGTTTCACACGCCTGATTTAGGTGATCGCTGCTTGCCAGCGCTGGGTGCTGCTCCATTTGCCATTGCGAGAAAGTCTCCAAGGCCAGCACTTTTTAGGAGCATCCCCTCAGTTTTGGTCCTGGCTGACACCACAGATCCCTGGCTAGCGAACATCAGCCTGTCCCTTGACCACTGATGGAAAATATGTTCCCAGCATATGAGAAAATCAAGCTTTAATAAAAATGAATCCTACTGAACTTGAGGCCATTTTAGGAAAGTTGGGGCTAAATTGCTCTGGCAAGCTTTGCCCTGGATGGGGCTTGCCTGACTTTCAAAGTAATCTTTTTAGTTTTTCAGTAGGTTACTCCCACCCCCCGCCCCACATGCTTCATTAAATGCCCTTTCATTTTATCAGGTGTTAAATGTAAAGGGGAGCTGATATGTGATTATCCTAATTTCTCTTTCCCCTCCTGAGAGATGGGATGTTTGTTCCCCCCCCCCCCCATCCTTCCCGAGGTGCTGGGGACAGGCCATGGGTCACCGTGCCCCATGCTGGTCCCTCTGGCCCCAAGGCTGAGCGTGGCTGTGCCTCCTGCTCCGCTCCTCTGCGGGGTGTCTACGCTCCTACCTATGACAGCTCCTTTTCCTGCTAACTGTTATTGAATTACACAGCCTCTTAATTGTCTCATTTTCCTTGAAGACTAAATCAAAGCAACTCTTTAGTTTATTAGTCTCCTTGCTGTCTGTCAGAACTGACTTTTGACTGAGCCTATGTCAGGTGATGTTCCTCCTCCCCTCTCTCCCAGAGGCCCTGAAGAAATCCACCCTCCAGTGCTGTTTTATGCCTTAAAGTTGCATTTTGGGGAGCTGCCATGGTCCGCAGTGAAAACCATTCCCAGTTGCACGGGGTGATCAGCTGAAGTGAGGGGAAGGGGTGGCCTGTCCTGTCCCGTCCCACCTGTCCTGTCCTGCATCCCTGGTGGAAAACTGAGCTTCCAAAAGTGCTCTGTCTGAAGCTGAAAGTCTGGCTGACAGCGATGTGGCCAAAGTCTCTGGTCTGCTGGGCACAATCACCTCTTCCCACCACCTCCACTTCCAGGCAAATCTCCTGGCTCACACCATCACCCGCGTCTCCCTGCGAGCCTCTTGCTCCTGCTGCACACCTGCCTGAACCGCTCTGCATCTGCCTCGACGATGCACATAACCTCCTGTCATCCTCTCTGTCACTGGCGTGCGGTGCCACACTGAGAGGTGCTGGTGGGCACCTGATCCGGGGAGCCTCTTCCCTCTCTGCACGAGGAGCAATGGCTGTGCCCGGCTCAGTGCTTAGGCTTGAGTTCAGCTTTCTCCACAGCTAAGCGGTCGGTGGGACTCCTAGCCCAGAAGAGGCTACCCACTGGAGATGGCCACGTACCCACGCGGGCTGACTGTGCCAAGGCCAGCTCCTCTGGGGCAGTGCACTAAAGGAAACCAACAGCTTCTGCCAACAAAATAATGAAGGGCCTGAAAGCCAAGGGGGTTGAGATTCAGTTAGTGAGGGCTAAATATCACTCAAGAGCGAAATACTGTTATTTTTATATTGTATAAGAGCTGTCTCTCCAAACAGACTGATTTTTCGTCTTTGGGACTCCCTACAGGCTACAGCAGCAGTCCCACTACTTTTGAATGAGGATGCAGACATGCCGTGGATCCAGCTACATCAGACCTCAGCTGCCAGGATCAATCCAGAGCAGCAGTGAGACCAGAGGAGGCATGAAGGTAAGAAACACAGCTCCTCTCTGACACTCCAGTAGCTTTGGCACTTATGGTGACTGATCTCTGGAGGGCCCCTGGAAGAGGGTCCCCTGCCTTGCCAACATCAGCATCAGTCCCTGCCACCTCCTTTCTCCCCACCGCAGGCAGTTTGCACCATCTGTGCACTTGTCAGCTCTGGAGCTCCAGGACCCTCCTTAGAAAATGTGCTCTACAGCATAATTTTCCATGCCGTAGCAAGAGCCCAGCCCTGGTGACAGTTGCACAGGTGTGAATTTATCTCCTCTCTCCCACGACAATAGGTAATCCATCTGCAACGCAGAGCCCAAATCCATAGGCTTCCCTTTTGCCTGCCCGATTTGGCCAGACCCATATAAAATGAATCATTGCTACTTGGGTGTTCCCGTGGAAATCTGCGGGACTAGTCTTGTGTGAGAGTACAGCTGCACTTGAGGAAGGCTGGCAGAATCTGGCCCACAGAGGCTGACATATGGTAAGGCAATATATGCTTCCTAGCATGTGGATGCAAAAATTATTCCTACAAGGTGCAGAGTTGCATTGATTGTATTACTGGATTATCAAATGATTAAAGCCATTAACAATCCACTCTTGAGCAATCAACGTAACAATGTTTAGTTGCCTTGCAGTAACAATTAAAAGATGAAGCAATTTGCAATAATTAGGTAGTATCTGGAAAAAGTAGTCCTCATTAAGAGAAGTTAAAAAGAATTTTTCTTATGGTTGAGATGAACCTAGCAGGCCAATTTCGCTCCTCCTCGCCCTTGCTCCTTCCCCCCCCCCCCCCTTCCAACATTTAAAGAAAACAATCTGTTCCTTTTTAGCCTTTTATTCTGGAAAAGATCAAAGGGGATCTAATGACTGGATGGCTCTCTCCGTGCTCAGGGGGCAATGGGAATCGTGGGACCACAGTGCCAGGGTTGGGAGCTCTTCTTCATGGGGAAGCTGTCCCGAGTCGGTGCTGAGTTGTCAGGCTGTTTTGCTGCCCGGTGGGATTTCAGACAACAAAGTCTCAGCAGTTTCTCTAGCAGGGGAGGTTCTCAGGAGCGAGCAGTTGTTCAGACACATGCCTGACTCTTCCTCTCCCTCGGCCCCTCGCAGAGGACCACGCATTGCTTCCAGGCTTGCGTTATCTCGGCAGCCCATCCGGTGTCAAGGAGCAAAACGCAAGAGACAGATCAGGCTTGGGCAAGGGTCAGCAGTAGACCTGGCTGCTGGAGCAGATGATGTTGTGTTCTTCTCATGGCACTGAAGCGGCTGGCTGCTTGCAGAGGGGTTGGAACCGCTGCACACCCAGCTCCTGCACCAGGGGATGGCACGGTTACAATGGCTGCATGTAGATGGGCTTACATGAGAACTCTTGTGCCTGAGAAGAAAATGTATCCTTAAGGCTCGGGAATAGGAAAGTGAATAAGAGCCCAACATTTATTTTCTTTATACTTATTTAGTTGGCCTCAAGAATTTTGAGGTCATGAGTCAGGATTTTGCAATACTTGATGCTGGTTGTACCTCTATCCTCCTCTCGTGGTGGTGACTGTGCTGGTGACCACTGGTATTTGCTTTGAAGGAATGCTCATCTGTGTACATATATTATTAATAGGCTTTGCCGGGTGCTGGTGGCTCAGAAGATGCTCCGTTTCCTCATGCAGCAAAAAAGTAGACACATCCCCCTTCTGAGTCCAACCTCTAGACGCATACTTGGTTGATTTGTGTTTAGTGCCACCAGCCACAGGGCAGTGGAGAAAGAGGGATGCGGGATGCGCTTTGTAGCGCGGGCTCTGTAAGAAACCTGGGTGTACAAGTCTTGGTCTCTATAAAAACTAATCCAGTGCATATGTGTGGAGGTCAGTAACCATTGTAGGAGTGTACTGAGGACCTTCCAGTAACAGGTTTGTTGGATCCACAGCTCAGGCAGGGGTTGGTAGCTTACTTCACTGAAAAATCATCTCCTTGGTGACAGTCCAATCATCCTGTCTGGATGATTCTGCTCCAGAATGTCAAACAGATTTTCTACCTGAAGGTACAAGTGAAGATGTTCAGGTCAATAAGTAATTACAGAAATTGGGATCTGGCTAGTACCCTGGGATTCCCTCTTCTGCACTGAGAACGAGCAGTGGCCAGGATCTCTTCTGGCCGACAGCAGGCTGGGTTTTGATTTTCTGCACCACCCAAATGGCAGACGGTCTGTGGCCTCCAAACCACATTGGGCATGTGTGTCCCTGGAGAAATGCCATCTATCTTCACATGGAGTTTATACTGATGGTGCTCAGGAGCTCACAGGCGAAGCGGGAACAGCGCAAGTTCAGAAAACCAGCCTGGGGGACAGTGCACACACATAGGTTTGTCACACTTGCCTGCAGCTCCTTGAAGCAGAAAAAGGCACCAAGTGAAGTGGCCTCCACCACATTTTGAGTCTTTGTAGTGTGTAGAAATGAACGGAGAACTTGCGCTATATGATTCCCAACACCACATACAGCCTTTAGAGAGAATATGGTGAGGGGGAAGGGCCTGGATTGCCACTGGTGATGCAGCACCAGTATGTCCTCCTCTGCTGTGTCCATATGGAGTACCATCTGGTGGCAGGATGCAGACTGTGCCTTTGCGCTTCCCTGGAACACGCAGCTGCTGGGATGCGCATTGCCATTCGAGGCACAAAAATTAGAAATTATCTCAGATACTGTAAAGTTGTCATGAACAATATGAACTGATAGGAGCCGATGTTCTTTAGCAAACTACTGCTGTCACGAATAGAAAATGAGAATGGATTGAGCTACATTAGGACTGTGAGAGTAAATCATCTGCAGTTTCTGGAATATTTAGAAATACGAGGATACCCTGAAGGTATCCTTTGCTGATGGGAAGACTGGAGTGAAAAAGGCATTTAAGTAGTGGATAGACAGGAAAGATATGGTCACTATGATTATTTATATAGTCCTCAGAACCAGAGCAGCATTTGAAATAAATGATCACAAATACCTCAGACAATAGGACTTAAGCTCTTTAAACCCAGGCAGCACTCTTGTACGTATTGCCCATAGCTTTTTTGACCTTCAGTATCATGGCTAGAACAGGGCTGACACCAAACGGAGATCGTTCCACATTCACCGTTGGATGTGATAGATGTAGATCAGACAGGTTTGTTCTCGCGTTCAATGAAAGATGAGCGTGGATTACAACGTAGGTGTAGCAGCGAGGACCCGACTCCATACATCATTGTCACTCGTTGACATTGTAGGCGCTGCTTGGATACATCATCCATTTTCTGCCCAAAGCTCATGCAGACCAAGCGCTCCCAACAGGAGTCAAAGCTGGGGGGTCCCTGGCACATGTGCGGCTGGAAGGAGCCCTCAGGTCACCTGCAGTCAATGTAGTTACACCAAATCTCGGGGAAAGAGCTGGAGGCAGGCTCAGAAGCCTGGTCAGAGCTGTAGCCCTGGGGTCTGAACGCGGCTGCTGCTGGGGTCTGTGGGGCTCTCGGGCCAGCTTGCACACGAGGGTGGCGGAGGGGTGGCTGGGCAGTGTGGGCAGGACGGCAGAGCCATTGTGACTTCTGCCTTGGGTAGCTTTGGTGGGAACCCTCACTTGAGAAAGAAGGGATGTAATGTAAAAGCAGAGCAACTGAATGATGTTTTCATGCTTCTCTTGACTATCATTCAGTATTTTTAAAAGACCATTTCTGGTTGCATATTTAGATGAAAAAAATATTTTTCCAGCGCTGTCCTTCTTATCTGCTCCCCCTTTTTTTCTTCAAAAATACCAGTGTGCTCACTTGCCCCCAGGGAAATGTCTGCTATTAATCCTGCCTCTTAGGGAACCCTAAGGGATCCCAACCCTTCCCAGTGTTCCTTGTTTGAGGTGTCCATGGGGCTGTGTGTGCCCAGGCATGCAACGAGAGCACTGACGCTGGGTCTGTTGGGCGTTGGCACAACTCAGCACGCAGGAGCAACTGTTCTGTGATGATGGTTGGTGGGTTGAAACCCACCAAGTTGGCTGGTTGGAACCCAAATGAGAGGCTGCTGCTTAACACGTGGCCGCAGAATGAGCCCCTCGGTGCTGAACCCGGGGCCTGTGGGCAGCAATGGGAGGACTCGCACTGATGGCACTTTGACTTGGGCTCAGCAGAGGTAACATGGGAGTCTGGGACAAATGTTGCAAATGCTGGTGATGGACTAGCATTAGTCTTGGTCTGTATTTGTGTTGCTGGTTTGATATTCAGACTGCTTCCCAGAGTAATGGACTCTGCTGAAATAATTTATTCCTGATTCCAGGAGTGTGCATGCATCTTTCTGCCTTTTATTCACAAATAAAAAAGTTATGTGGAATGCTGTCTTACAAGAACAGAAATATATTTAGTGATTCAGGTGGTGTTATAAAGCATGAAAATGAAGCTCATGTTGTCAGTCAGTGGTATGCTAGGACGTATTTATATCTTTGGTCATAATTTCCTTGCTTTAAAATAACTGGTTCTGGGTTTGAAGTTGCACAGGAAAAGCAGTAGCACTTAAAGAAGAAATGTAACAGAGATGCTTTAAAGAAAAACTCTGTGTGTGTGTGTGCATATATATGTATGTATATATAACATATACTTTGTAATATCTATTTATCTGTCTATAATAGGTTTTAAACCAAATATACTGTCACTGCAAGACAGAGCCTTGTACTTTGCTGAATTTGTTAGGAATTTTCAAAGTCTGCACGTGTCATATAAGTCCTGCATTGACAACACCTATTAATGCTTTGGTTTTTATTCTAATGGGGCTAGACACTCTGTTGTATGGGACAACATACAGCTGCCTCCAGCACCTTACAGTGCTGCTGCAAATTAATAGAAATAAATTATTCTCATTTTGGAAATGGGGATAAATGATATATTTGGTACCATCCAGGAAATCTGCAGCAGAGTAAAAAATTGAGCCTCTGTCACTGAGTCCTCTTCAAGCACTGCGGATATGAGCCCATCCCACCTCTCGCCTGTATCAAAGGTTTCCAAGTGGTTTTAAGTCCTAAGCTCAGTTTGGCACAGTTGTATGTTGCTTTTATGCCAATCTTGAAAGCACTAATGATATAATTGCTTGCAAAATCACCTATAGGGAAAGATTATACAGTTCTTCACTCTGATTGCTACTACAGTTAGATCTCCTGGAATGCCTTTCAGACTGCTGCCCGAGCCTCTGGCCATAGCCGGGTAGATGCGAGGTGCTTCACACAGGTCCTCCCCTACCATCATGAAGACCACCGTATTTCTGGCTTCGTCCCTGCACGGGTTCCCACGTACAGCAAGCAGCAGAGGAAAACTAAGCCCGAGGATTCACAGCAAATGCTGGTCCTCGGCAAAAGGAGCTGTTGGGGAGGGATTGCCATGACTGGCTCCCATATGCTTGTTTCGCCACGGCTGTTGGGGAGCAAAGTGTTTCAGGTGCATGAAGCAGACTGAGTGCTTCTGTACTTTGATTTATGCTAGCACCGCTTGTCCTTTTCCCCAGGAGAAGCAAAATGCATTCCTGTCCTCTCAGTAAAGGAAAAGCCCAGGTCCTCTAGTCCATGGTTCATGACCCATCCTCCAGCCCAGTTGAGCTTCCCTGGCTGGTGGCTTGTCATAAATTCTCATTAGGGCTGGTGTTGCCACAATGATGAGTGGCCGGGGGTTGGCGAAAGATAAGTCAGCTCCTGACTGCTTGGTCATATTCACACTTGGACTAATTTCTGGTTGAAATGGTGACTGCTCAGTAGCACATACAGAGCACAGTATGTGGGGAATTAATTAGCTGTGTACTTCTCTGAGGGAGTTATTCTGCTGATGCCCTGGGCACCGCAGTGATAGCGTGCCTTCTCGAAGCATCAGGGTTAGCCCTGCCTTTCTGCTGCTGTAGCAGCTCTAGAGCTGCTGGGGCAGAGTTTTGCCCTCCGTTTCTGCATTTTCCTCTGCCGAGGAGGCAAAAGCACCTCCCAGGCTGCCTGTCCGGAGGTGGGGGGTGCTGGGCCGGCAGCAGCCCCATGTCCTGCGAGCATGCCGCTCACCCTGCTGTGCTGGTGAGGAGGCTCTACCTGCCTGAGAGCTCTCTGCATCTGTAGCAGGAGATTGTTATTTTTTTCCCCTCCCCTACTTGATCTTGTATTTTCACCTTGGGCTGCTGTGCAAATAAGCTGAGAGATGGGCTGCGTGGTGGAGTTGGACTAGAAGCTGGCCAGAGGCCCTTTGCATATGCAGTTGTTTGATCTCTGCTCTGCTGTTCTGATCTATATATAGCTGAGAACTTTCTGCAAATTTGAAATTTGTTTTGTGAAAATTTACCAAAACTTTCTTTAAATGCTTCCTTGTCCCTGCATTTCTTGTGGAAAGGTCAAGTTCTCATCAATGTATCGATTATGCATTTCTCCTTCTATTGATCCTGGTTAAAGACTGTCATGATAGGTGCCCTGGATACTAATCCCTAAATGCATGTTTTGAGGCTGAAGGATAAGAGGAAGAATCTCCTAAAATTATTTTAAGGTTTGCTGGCTTTTTACATGTCAGCCAATGATTTACCTCCATAGAACAGCCCTGAAAGCTTGGGGAAATGACAATTCCTCTAATTTCAGAATTTTTGATGTTAGGCATTTAAGTGACTGTGTGCAGCTTGAAAGGAAGAAGCATTTTTTTCCCACTCCAGAACTATAAAAGAGTATCTCTTTTGTACAAAAATACAGAAGGAAAAATATAATCCCGGTTGAGACCCGTCCATGTGTAATTTAGCAGAAGCTGTTATGGTTCAGCCTCAGCAGCCCCTTACAGCCAGGAGGAGCTGTATTTCTTGTTACCAATGCAAGGCTGTGGCCTATCACTAAATCTTCATTTCTTTTATTATGGGGCAAAGGACCCACTGTGGCAGATGCATTTGGCTGAATTATGTCCTGTGGTGTCATCATGGCTCTGCTGACAGTCAAGTTTCACTTTCTTATGCCGTGTTCAGTTGAATTCTGTCAGCTTCATTGCAAATTCCTTTCAAGCTGCAGCATATAATGCAGTAATTAGCATCATTCCCTGCACAAGTGCTGGAAAAGAGGCACCAGGGGATTGAACTAATATCCCCTCTGTAGGGGCTTCTTGCAAACCAGTGGACAGGAGCAGAGAAGAAGGAGCAAGCTTCAACCAAACTCTGCAGCCAAACCCGCTCCGAAGGCTTGCTACGGTGGGAAGAAGGAAAACCCTGGGCTGGGAGGCCAGGCCAAGTGGGGTAATCATGTTGAGGGGTGTGATGGAGAAGTTTCCCTTCACTGTACAAAACAGATAATTTAGCAAGAGCCTGTGGCTGATTATGTTCAAGCACAAGAGGGTAGCTCCCAGCGGCACACCTGGCAGATTTCTGCTGTTTCCTATAAAGCAGGGGCTGGCTCCATGCTGTGCCAGCTCAGCACACAGAGCTCCTGGGATGAGGAGGAGGAAAAAAGCAGCCAAGGTGAGGCTGCTCCTGCAACACGCGGCGGTTCAGGTGATTGTGGACAGCAAGCATGGTATGGGCTGTCTGACCACACCGCATGGAGGTGAAGGGGAAGCAGATGCCAACCACCTGCAGACCCAACCAAGCTACCCTAAGACTGTTTGGCGTTTGGCTCTAGTTAAGAAATTGCCAAGATGGTAATTGGAGCCGTCTTTGCTGTTGCCAGCAGAATAATTTAATGTGCAAAGACCTTGTGCCATCCGAGACATCTGAGACCTTGAAGGCTGCAAGCAGAATTAACACAACAAGCTTCAAGAGGACACTGTCAACAGCTGCCTGAAGCGGAGGAGTGCCATCGCCAGCCTGGCACAGCCCCTCGCTGCAACTGCGCCGGGTTTGCTCAGCCATGTTTCAAGACAGAGCAGTTCTGCAAAGACAACGTTGATCTGAAATTTAAATCCGATGTAGTAACTTAAGCATTTTAAAATGCCTCTGAATCCATGAAAATGATTGAAGGCAAAATCCAGATGGCCACATAGCTGTATCATATAATACCGGCCAAAGGTTGTCTTTTTCTGAGCAAGGGTATCTTCTAACACAGACTTAGTCTTCAAAGAGTTTTAACTGCTGCAAAATACTCATGCTAGCAAAAGTCTTTAATACGAGCCTTTTTTCTGCCCCCTTTAGTAATCACCAGTTCTGTCACTGGGATTGTGATCTAATCCTTTATGGATGTTTTTCTGCTTAATGCTTCCTAACGTTCTGGGAGTGAGTCATGTGCATTGGTGAGCCCAGACACCAGCAGCAGATCTGATTGAAAAATGCACGGATATTGTCTGAGAATACTCTCAGGGTCTCCCAGGTTCTTCTCCACAGAAGACCATCGTAGCAGTCCTACCTGGATAAGCCGGAAGATACTAGATGTGATGGGTAATTAGGATTTGTTTTCAGAGCATAATCCTACTAATACTTGGCTTTCCATTTGTGGATGTCCTGGTCAGTGCAAACATCACTGGAGCAGGCTGACCAAAGCCTCCTGGAGGATTAGGTGAAAGTCATTGCCTTTGATCACACACAGGGACTTGGAGAGACAAGGACCGAGGGACTGGGATTTCCTACGGTGCCTCAGAAGTCCTTGCACTGCTGAAGCTGTGAATGTATGGGATTTGCTCAGGGTACTGGACTTGATGGAGAGGCTGTCATGGAAGTGCTGTCTTCTGAAGGTTTGACTAAGCCCATGCCCACGTGCGCCTGGGAAATCTTGGACATGTTTCTCTTTAATATAAAAAAGAGCTTCTGCCCCTTGAGCTTCAGTGACCACAACACTCTGTGCCAGTGGAAGGTATATTGGGTCCAGTTGTGCTTTAACTTAACTATGCAGCATGGGAAAAAGTGCTTTCTTGAGTTTCTTTTGAATCTGATACTAATAATTTCCAGACAGTGATGTCTTCTACTTCTTGTATTGTGGAAAACAGTAAATAATTGTCCCCTTTATTTTTCCTATATGACATTCCTGATTTTATAGCCTTCTTGAATATCTCTTTTGCAGGAGCAGGGAATCCCACCCCAGGTAGTGGCTTCTTGGATGGGAGCCCTTTCACAGCTACGGTCACATCTGTACTCTTTATGTATCATTTCCAGTTGAACATGTTAGAAGCTGCAGACCAAAACAGTGCATTTCATATTAATACACTGGGCAGCCCTGAGCAGTGCATATCCCGGCAGATAATCTCCTCCACTGCGAGTACTGACCATTTACTGCCTTTTAGTTTTGTTTCTATTGAGCAGTTGTTATTTCAAGAGAAGTTCTTTACTTTTGCGCCACGACTCTTTTGTTTCTTTGAAGCCGTTTGCTGAGAAGCGTTGCCAACAGTGCTTTGAGGACTCCCATACCGTTATGTTAGCTGGATCCCCCCTGCAGAGTCTGTCCCAGGAGGTGACGTGGGGAGAGCAGCCTGCTCTGGAAAACAGCTAGGTAGGGTGCTTACAAAGGGGTGGCATCAATGCCTGTGTCTTAATTGCTGCCTCACACCCTGAATTTCCAGTTTTACTTGAGCTGTACAAGGACAAGAATCCAAGCGTGAGGCACTCGGATATTTCAGTGGTGACGACTATACATGTACATATGTATACATAAAGATTATTTCCACCTTTAGATTGGAATAAAAATTCCACATGAGCCATTTGGGACTACCCAATCTATAGATATTATTGAGCTAGAATCCTGTCTTCTGAAAAGTCCCTGTTGTAAGGTTTTGATTGCGTCTCAGAAACTGCTAGAGGAATTGTATTTTAATGTGTTTTATTTTCCTCTCACAGCTCTCGGTAGGCACACACCCACATGAGGCTATTCTAAATGATAGTGTCATTACATTTGAACCCTTAGTAAAAGGGTGTTTTTCAGCAATTGAATTCATATGTTTAATTTTGATTTTTTGTTTTGTTTCTGTATACAAATTAAGGTCTCTGCCGGTACAAATATAGCTTTCTAGTGAGCCTGGAGGTGTTGAAATGAAAATTAGAGCTGTGCAAAGCTTTTTTTTAATGAGCTCTGTAAGGCATGGGCTTGAGTTTGCTACGACCTGAAAGCTCAGTCCAGAATCACAGCAAAACCTGAATTACAGCGGGGTTCCTGGGCCCTGGTAGTGTGGGACACTCGTGAGCAGTATGTGACCTGGGTGAGAGGAGCCAGCTCCCAGGGACAGCAAATTCACCCTCAAATGCCAGCTGCCCTTTCAGATGCTGTGCAGTCAGATGGGATGCTGAAGTCGGGGGTTTGGCAAAAGTCAGGGTGAATTTGTGGTAGCTATTGGGTCCTTTTGCATATACTAGGGATGTCGGTGTTAGGATATGCCGTCTGGGACACCCCTAAGGACTGACTGTTGTCCTGATGACCTGGAGCGAGTCACCAGGATGCCACTTTGTCCCTCCACACACAAAAGCAGTTTTTATGTGTCTTTCCTCTGGAGATGGGCTTTTGCCCCCTCTGCTCCACTGCAGCAGGGCAGGAGCAGTACAGACCCTGATCCCTCTCTTTGCATTAAGCCATGATCTGGAAAAGCAGCAAGTCCTGCTTTACTTCCCACATCTGGGTATGGTAATGAGATATCCATGTCTTGAATGATAATGTTTTAATACAGACACATAAAACTTCCTGCCTTAAGAGACAGAATGATCTGTAACTATTAGGGATTACAGTTGAATGTTCCTGTTGGGGGAGTTTGAATCCTAGGGCTGCTCATGGGATTTTAATACTCTGGTCCGGAACAGCTGGTGCCAGTGGAAGTGTGCTGGATGAGACAGGCAATGGGCATTGTCCTATCCCCCATCCCTCTTTTCATATATTTTTATTTCCATTTGTGAAAGATGTGCCTGTGTTTCAAGAGATGAGCAGAGAGCAAGTGATGTGGACTATCAGTGGGAAGACAGAAGGGGGAGGCAGGAGAACCCAGGGAAGTAGGAATGCAGCAGGGAGGTGGAGCAGAAGTGCAGACCAGGAGATGGGTGATAAACAAGCGGGGCTTGCAGTGGGCCATGAGTGATGGGAACAAGGGGGTTGAGTGTAGAGGGTAGAAAGGCAGATGGAGAAAAACTCCAGAAGGAGACAAAAAACTGGGGACAGGTGAAAACACAGAAGGGAAGAAGGTTGAAATGGAAAGCAGGCACTGGAAAAGAAACAGGCAGGGTTTGAACAGGAGGAGAAGCCAGCAGAAGACATCCGGGAGAGATGCCATCTTTGGACTGCATGGGAAACTGTGCACTCGAAGCAGAGAGAAGCAATTTCCCTATTATTACTATAGCATCAGCCACAGATTCTAGGTGTGGAACAGGACCGTGATGTGCATGTCGCCGTACAAAAACCTTGCCTCCACCTTCCAAACCTTTTAACTTAAAAGCTGAGACCAACAGAAATGCAGATATCGAGATGGAAAAGCAGAGGATAATGACACCATGGTCTGGACATGTTAGTCACTTTTTTAGATGCTGTTTGCAACAGCAGTCTAATCGATGTCTATTTGTAGCACAAACTGGCATCTTACAGAAGTGTTTGAGGAGAACAACAAAGCAAATATTTACAAAGGCTCATGTTTACAATCACGAGGCGTAAGGAGAGAAAGTAAGAAAGTGTGTCCTGGGGAATAGGAGAGCAGAGGCTTGCACCATTGGGCTAAAAATGTCATTGTCAGCTTGGACTGGGAGTGATGATCAGTTGTGTGGAGAACACACGGAGATGTACAGGTAATGTTTGGTGTGACAGGGATTGGGGCTATAGGAAAGCTGTACAAAGGGGTGATGTGGTCAGGAAAGATGCTGATTTTGGCAGCAGTGTTCATCATGAGCTCTAATTCCTCAAGATCAGGGAAGATGTTATGTTAATGGAGGTCTGAGATAATGAGAGCGCAGACAACAGCTCTGGTGGTGTAGCTGAATATGAAATGCAAGGAGGCATAATGCAGAACTTTTAAAAATTCAGACGTGCTCTGGATATGAGGTTGTAAAGGCTCCAAGTGGAAGCTGGTGTCTGAGTAAGGAGCCTTAATGACCAGCAGCGCAGTGACAGTATGAGAAGGAGATGATCATATGAGAACAAGGGATGCCCATCTTGTAGGGGCAAGATTGCTATGGAGTTGCTGACCTGTACGTGCCTTCCCACTGCATCCCTGCACACAAGCACGTGAGCTCTCACTCTCTGGAGCTAATGATTTGTGCAGACATTTGAAATTCTCCCTGTGAAGGTTTTTGTGTGCACCACAGCAGGTGAGAAGCAGGCCCTGAGTGTGTGAAGGGATGCATCTTTCCCAGTGTTGGCACTGACTCTAGATTGAGTCAGTCTCACCAGTCAGTGTGCACGATGGAATTTCTAGCTGCTCCTGGGGAGGGTTTGTAACATATGGTTGGTTGATCTGGGGCTCGGTGGGAAAGGGCACCCGACAGCTCTGGCACACAGCAGCAGTGTAGAAGATGCCCTAGCTCTGGCTGCTGGCCTGGCAGGTCTCGCTGGGCTCCTGGGGAAGCAGGAATCAGGAAAGAATGAGACCATCGACTCTGTTCAGGCATGGTCCCTGGAACCCCGTGGAACCCAGGCATCTGAACAAACGCATTGCTTTGAGGGGAGAAGCTGGATCCACTGTGCGTGGGGAAAAATGAGGGCAGTATACAATGGAAAGAGTAAGTTATCTGCCTGTGTGTAAGAAACATTCTTTTAGCATGGGAAAGATTCACCTGGGGCAAGAGAAGAAATATCTCTAATCACCACCCACCTGCTCCTCTCAGGCATCCTTACTAATGCCTCACTTCGGCATGGTGTTTCACCAGCTGCGGCAGACCGAGATGAAGAACTGCAGTGCTCAGCTGCTCCGTTTACCCTTCTTTTCACCCTCCCAGAAACCTCACAAACACCTGAGCAGAGGAATATTGTGGGGTTACTGTTTATCTGTGGATGCAGAGTGCAGGTGTGCAGTGCAGACTCACAGCTGCTGAGACAACCTGTGCTCATCCCCAGCTGGGCAAACATCTGCTTAGATGCTTGAAGATGATGATTCTGTTGGTCATTTTTGTTTAACTTGTCCTGCGTATCCCAGAATATTGTAGGGAAAGGGGAGACAATCCTAAGCCCTTAGCTGTGACCATCAAAACCAGAGCACTGGATTTTTCTTCTGCATCTACATCTTCAGTTTGGCACCCAAAAGTCCGTAGTTATCGCTACGGCAAAAGCCCACTTGCCAGTGGCTGTGTTTGTGCCGCAGGCTCGCAATGACTTTAAAGGGAGCGGTTCAGTGGTGCACTTCTTGGGGCTCGGAAATGGTTAAGTTCTCATGTATTTCTCTGCCTACTTCCCATGCTGCTCTACTTTATGCAGTGTCATTCATCACAGCACGAGAGGTGCTTAGCACAGGCGCAAGGCAATCACCCACGCCAGTCTGGGGATCACCGTAATGCCGTGGTCTGGCTCTGGCAGTGCCTCACCATCCTCCTCACGCCCATCCTCTGGGCTGCTCTGGGAAAAGGCACCTCAGCCTGCCTTCAGGAGCACCATTAAGGGAGAAAACAAGCTGGCAGGTATCAGTTTTGAGCCGTTCTTACCTGATTTATTGTGAAAGTCACCTCTTTTGATTTAGGTGGTGCTGATAGTGAATGAGAAAACGTGTTTCTAAAACAATGGCAATGAAAACATTTCTTGTCAGGGACTGTAGTTTATTGTCTTACTGCTTGAAAGGTGAAATATCCAGCAGGGAAGACACTGTGTCATCATAAAGCAAATGTGGATTATACAATACGACACTAACTTCCCGGGTAATGCTCAGAGCCGCTTCTGAGCACAAGTTATATTGAGTTGTTTGTGCTCAGCGCTGGTGCCGAACTCCCTTCATCACCCAGAGTTTTTCCAGACCCGGGTTCCTAGACCTGAAAATGTGGAGCCTCTGGCTGTGTCTCTTATTCTTTGTTTCATATTAGCTCTTGGTCTGGGCCTTTTCTCCAGGGAAGGATCCCTGTGGTTTTGTTCAACACCTCCTTGCTTTCCTGCGTTAGGTGGCCTTCACAAATGCCCTCTCCTCTGAGACATGTCTCGGGGTACCCGAGCAGAAAAGCCTTTTCAGAATCAGCATTTGTGTTCATATTTACTGCTTGAGACAGAGCGTAACTTTGGCTTCACTTCTCAGGGGGAGCTGCCCGTGCTGGCACATGAGCTCGGCAGCACGTCCTGCAACTCTTTGCCCCTCTCCTTTTGCTGCCAGGGTTCCTCTCCCTGATTCTGTTTGACAATGTTTTCTTTCTCCATTTGGCAAGTCAGCTCACCTCTAAGCCTTATCATATTTAAATGTTTAACTGCTCTCAGACCTTAATTAAGAGTAGTAGCAGCAGCAGTAGTTGTAGCTGTAGGAATAGCAGCGATTTCTCCTATCTTAAATTTTAATGGCTTTTGTACAAGGCTTTGCAGAAAGGGTGATTAATGGCACCCAGAGAGGCTGAGGTAAATGTTTCTCCATGCCAATTTTTGCCCTTTCTATTCATGACCCCCTTTCTTGACTTATGAAAAACTAAAAAGTCCATTTAGAAATAATTCTGTGATTATATTTTTTCTGGGGTTCAGTAGGTGCTTAATACAGCACTTAATGTATGTGTAGAATAGGAGCTGATCTCTTAAAGACCCAGCTCTTGGTGGTCTCCATGCCAACTCAGCTGTGCTTTGAGCAGTAATTACTAATATTGTTGGTAGTCTCCAAGGATTCGGTGGTTTTTGGAGACTAAGCTCCCCTAGGCTAACCTTTACTTTTTTCATCTTTTGTACTAGGCTGAAAGGAGTAGATGGACTTTTCATTTGATAGAAACATCAGTGCCTGAAGTTTTATTGTTTTAGGTTTGTGGAATGGGTCATTGAGTCATAAGATGTGAAACATCTGTTTGCATTTGCAGTGAAACAGCTAACAGAGTCTTAAGACCAAAAATGAAAAGAAAAGAAAAAAACCCCACACATCAAAAGATGTGAAAACCCTCAGGTCAAGTGGCAGCATCATGATTATTCTCTGGTACAAAAAATATTTATTGTGGCTTGTAACCGTGTCCACCAGGCGGTTAATTAGCAAAGTGTAGGTATTGTCACAGTGGAAGTAAGTGAATGCAATTCATAGAAAATCCTCCAAGATAAGCAGCAGACATAAAGGTGATTAAGCTGTCAATAAAGAAAAACACAGAGAGGGGGGGAAAGCAGGTGGATTTCAGTACATGCCCACCAACTAAACCTATGCCACAAAGCAGAGCAACCATTTACACTGATAATATTTGTACTCCTGCAATGCCCCTGAGCTTTAGCCACGAACCAGGATCCCACACTGCAGTGATCCCGAGCAAGAAATGCCTCTGCATTAAAGAGCTTATGATTTAAACATTAGTCGAGAGACAGTAGATGGGCACAAGCAGACTGACAAGCGTGTACGTGGTACCGGTGAGGAGTGCTCAGCGCAGCGCAGGCTGGCCCAGCACGACCACAACTTACCTGCTGTCATTTTCTTATCTTGTAAGCAACATGGCAAAGGCATTGGCATTTTGACAGTGTGTATACCGTGCAGAGATCTTCCTAAATGTTAATTAAGCATCGCAGAGCCACAGCAGTATTATTACAATCCTCTTTTTACAATCAGGAGATCTGAGACAGCTTTGCGATGCTGGGCTGGGTAGCCCAAGGCTACTCGGCTGCGGAATGGCAGAGTTAGGGGATGAACCTCACCATCTTCACTGGCATTCCCCTGCTTGCATCTCCCAGCTGACTACACAGAGAGATGATTATAAGAGGTATTTACTTGTATTTCAAAGAACGTGAACAAAGGCAGTAGCAAAAGCAAAACTTTAGATGTGTGTGAAGAAAAATCATAATAGATTTTTGATTTTTTAGAATTACAGTATTGTAATTCTGTGTGGGAAAGAGCTCAGATCTCAGCTCCCTGTTTTTTTTTTTGAGTTATACAGGAGCATCTCTGCTTCCTCTTAGCTTGGCACAGTCTAAGATTAGCATGTGAGCGCCTCTGGCTTACAGAGGCTAGCTGTACACATGCCTTCTTTCTAGATCATCAGATTACCAGGTCCAGGCTTCGACAAGTGGCTTCAGTTTATTGGGCCATTCGTGCAGTGACAGACCTCTGCAGAACTAGTACCCTGCCTTGTGGTAGTTCCCTCCCTAATAATAGGTATGTGCTGTTAAATCTAAAATACTTTAAACAGATGTTTTTAGGCTGTATCTAGGAAAGAGAGCAACCTTTGACAATTTTTATTTTGTCTTTCTGGAAACCTAATGTGTTTCCTATGGCTTATGACCACAATTCATTTCTAAGTGATTTTCCCTTGGCCAATTTCCATTTATCATTTAAATAATCTAGCAACAAAGAGGATGAGGTATTCTGCAAGAAGGTATATGAGTCTGTAATCATTCTACCTTCATATCCCCTTTGGGGGGAATTATTAGAGATGAAATGACCTTCCTGGCTATCAACCATTACCATTGTAACATGGATGGATAATATGAGACCCCTGACACAGAGCCAAAGGCAGGTCGAGCTGAGCGTACTGTACCCGAACCTGAAAATGACAGAGACTTGATTAAAATGAATGTGAGAAAGAAGACCAAGAGTGATGAGAGCCCTCTGCTAGCTTGCGGAAGAGTGGGGAATCTAGCTGTGATGTATCGCCTTTACTGTACTTCTCATTTGGACCATGATGAGGGAAATTTACCATCTTTACTGTCCTCTTGAGGGACCTTGTTCTGTCCTCTTCATGGTCTTTAGGAGGAAACCATGCCTAGTGGACTGAGAGAAAGTCTGCCATTGGCATCCTGTACAACACCGTTTGACACCTGTGAAACTCAGTTTCCCCATTTGTCTGACGATAAGTATTGTACATCTTTTATACGAGCTGCCGAGAGCTTCAGTTGGTGAACTTGAAGCATGCTCCATCATACAAAACTATGTGGAAAAGTCAATATTATGCATTAGCATGACTATTTATTTTTCCTCCAGAGAGTCCTAGAGCAGTCAACAGCATACTTCAGCACTTATTTGCTCAACTTTTGGACTGAGAAACTTCCGTAAGATTTTTGCTTTTTATATTCCCAAGAGCTCTCTTCACGTTTCCTGGGAAGGCAGCCATCTGTGGCATGTAACACTGTAGAACAGTGTCTAACAGAACTAAAATCACAGAGGAAAGTCAGGAAAAGACCATGTAGACCCTCAGACTTGAATTTGGCCAAAGCAAATCCATCTTGTTAGTACTGCCAAGATTTTTGCTCTTAAGCAGCATATGATGAGATACCAGAAGTGACATGGGAGCCTTTAATGGTCCCCAGGAGGAGATATTGCCCCATCATAAACTTCCTTATAGGCTAATTTAGAGTGTTGATAAATATGGGTAGCACCAAGTGGTCTTACCTGACCTCCAATGGTGAGGACTTTGGCTTTAGTCATGGCTGGCATGACTGTACAGTTGCTCATACTTTTTAAAAACAGAGTAATATTTAACATGAGGGTTTGCAGAGGGAATAGCTTAAGGAACTGTTTTGTCTAGATACCATCTTCCTTTAAATAAGAAGCACTTAACCTGGGCTTTCAGGAAGAAATATAAACAGAAGGGATGACCAAGAATTAATGTCCTCAGATGTAGGAAAGCAGGGCCAGAGCACAGCTCTTAACAGGACCCATGCAAGCCTGTGAATCTGAAGGGAGACGAGTGGTTTCACTCATCACGTCGTGTTCATGCCATCGGGATACACTTGCTGCTAAGTATCCTGCTGACGGAGCAGAGAGGTTCTGAAGTCCTCTAACTTCATTTTCTGGTTCATCCTCAGGAATAGTTGTGCAAAGAGCGTGATTTATCATGCCTGTTATGGTGATCTACCTTGATTTAGTGGTGAAATTACAATGATGGATCATACTTAATTATGATCATTAAAAGACATCAAAAATGTAATCGGCTGTTCATCATATACCTTATAAAGGAAAAAAATACCTCAGGATTTTAAAGACTAGGACTCTAGGTGTTGATAAAATTAGAATATGTTTTATTCATGCTGTGACACAGCGTTCTTTCTTCACTGATCTCCTCGTCCGGGCATTTCACTTCAGAGGCATTGGGGAAGGATTGGAATGAGACTTTAATGAGGTATAAACAGCCATGGGTCCTGGTTTTTCCACAGGCCCCGTGAGGCACAGGTTGTGCCCCACGTTAAGGAAATCCATGGGGCTCCATCCACGGGGAGAGTTCATGCAACAACGCAAGCTGCAGATCAGCATCCTGGCACAAGCTGTTTGGATTCTGGAAACGCAGATTTGCCCCTATTTGACCTTGATTAAAGTCTAGCACAGTTTAATGAGGCAACATAAAATGCAAGTCAAATGCTCAATAGGGAAAATCTTGTCAGACATAAGGAACAATTGGGATCAAGTCAGTCAGGGCTTCCTTGGGCTTTTAATGACCTGTTAGATTCAGCTTTACTGTAGGGTTTTATAAAAAAAAAAAAAAGTGATAATGACTGAAGGGAGCATCATTAGTATTGGAGTGAAATGGCTAATGGCTCCAGATTGCTCACAGGTGTCAGAGAAGAAAAGTTTCTCCCTAGGCAGCGAGCTCTGTGATCACCACGAGCATTATTATTTGCACTGCAGGAGTGCCTATCAAGGTTAATGGAGACACGGCCCCCTTTTTTCCTGGGGAGCCGTCGGGATGTGCGCAGAGGAGAGGAAACGGGAAGAGCAAGCTCAGCGCTGGCATCCCCACCTTGGTGTGCAATCCGCTGCTTGGAGTTTGGCAAGATCCGGGGAGGAACCATATGGTTGAAAGCAGGGACTGGAACATTTGACAAATATTGCTATTATAATATATTGCTATTATAATTCAGTGCCGTAACAGGAAAGGTAAGGTGTGATTCGATCATGGTCTATATCTATCTGAGGAGCAAACCTTTTTGTTGGACTCTTCTGCTCAGCAAAGTGCAGGAATCCATGCAGGGAGCTGAATGCATACATATCTGTCTGTGACAGTAATTCATGTTGGCACCATTTACTACATTTCCTTTGGATCTTCAGAGTCTAACTATGAGCAAATCAAAGCAGGATACATTTTCTAAGAGCTTTGCTTTGATTCAAAAGAGAATTCAGGGAAGTCCGGTGGCCTCTGTTGTGCAGCACTCCAACTCAGATGATTGCTTATCCTATTTGGCTTTAAAACCTGTAACACATTATTATGCCCCAGTTAACAGATGGCAAACTGAGGACCAGAGAAGATGTGCCCAAGGTCGTACAAGGTTGGGAGACTTGTAGGGTACAGAAAACATCTGGTAATCGCATGTTGTAGTGAAGCAATGCTACAGAGAGTCTCTGACAGTGGTCAGCAGGAGAAGCAAGCAAGGTCCTTGTCAGGTCTTCACTCTCATGCAGGTGCTTGCTCCTGCAGGAGACAGCTGGGTAGCACGTACAGGCATTGCGGTGTTCATTGAACAACAAATACGAGTCAAACACAGTGGGGCATCACTGGGTCGCTTTTTGCCCTTCTTCGGGGCGAAGCTGTGGCTCCCCTTGCAGTTGAGGTGTGAGGGCACTTGGCCCTGAGCTGGACTAACTCCTGGGCTGCTCACGCATAAGGGAGAAGCAACCACTCTTCCTCTGCTCGCCTTGCTGGGACAGGTCGAAGTCGTGGGTTGGGGGCTGAGGCGAGGCGTTCACGGGGAGGCTGGTGCGAAGGAAGGACCACGGTGGTGTGGTGGGGCTGACTCGGACTTCTGCTTTCTGGAGTTGTGAGTGGTTGGACCCTGACCTGCTCGCAGCTGTGCCATGACCTGGGCGATAATCTGGGTCCTAGCCAATTGATATACAGCAGGATTTCGAACTTTTTTTTAGAAAAGCTTCTTTTCTTGCCAGAAGGGCAAACACAAGTATGTTTCCTTCCCTCCTGTGGGCCCGGTATGCATGTTACACACTTTTCGTCTTAAGAGCAAAGTGTTTTTGCAGATACAATTGAAAGAAATTAAGAATGGCACATCATGATCGTTTATATCATGTGTATCTCAGAAAGTTCATCAATTCATATTACATTAGGGAATATGTAAACTAAATGTGCACTCATTTGGCATAGTCCTCAGAGCAATTATTCTTCAGTTGATTTAGTACACTTGATAAAAATAAAGGTTAAGGAGGATGTTAATTTGGGAATTTTTTTTTACTGGTTTTTATAAAGTATTAGAATGCAGATTAATTCCAGACCTTATAATACTGCATCCAATTCACTATCATATAAAAATAACTTGCATAAATCAGAAGAACGGGTCTGATCCTTGTGCTCTAACACTCATAGGGAATTTTGACATTGACTTCTATAGGAGCCGGCCCAATGTCAAAACCTAGATATAACATGAATCCGTGCCAGACACGTTAGAGCTCTGCTAGGAACATCCTCATTGGAGCATAATAATTTGTGAGAGAGAGACACACACTGTGAGCACTCCTGGGGTTGGGGGCCCTGGGCAAAATGTTGGTGGCAGAACTAATTCTAGTCTGATGAAATGAGAAAGCCAGTGTCATGAAATGTTGTTGCTTCCAAATCTCAGCCCATCAGACTACTGAAGACCTACATTTTTCTGTCCGATTTTGGAGGTGGGGGAGTGTTGGCAGGACATCCTCAGGAGACAGTGAAAAGAGATAAAACTGCTGCAGGTTTTTTTTTCTTTTCCCTGAGTTCAAGAGAGAGGAGTGAAAAACCTGCCAGTGCTGCCCTAAAATTGCTAATGAAAGAGAGTGAGAGAGGCATTTGCTTCAATATGCTCAGCCAAAATGGGATTTTCAAAGAAGTCTGGATAAAGACATCAGACACAAAGAAATCAGTACCTAATAAAAGAACTTACCTGAGTCAATCCTGCTGATTGGCTTCAATAGCAGACATGTGGGTGTTGAAGCAGAATACACTGCAGAAGTTTAAAAAAAAGAGAATGAATAGGAAAAAGAAAAATGACATGCAAGTAGTAGGGAACGCTAATAACACGAATAGGAAAGGGTCCTTCCTCTGCAGGGTTAAGGGACTGCTTCACAGCAGCTGGGAGGAGTGGTAGCAGTCTTTTTCCCTTAAGAATAAATCAGGCCTACATCCCGATGTGGATCTGGGGGCAGACGGAGTGAAGGAAATCTCCCCAGGGATTGTAAAAGTATTGAATAAGGAATTACATGGGAGTTATATACAGGAGATTTCACTGTAGTAAAACAGGGTTACATATATAAACCTATGGCTTAGTTCAGAAAACTCTTATCCGTGGCTTTCTGACTGTGGAATCGCATGTCTTCATCCTTTTTTATTGCCAGCCCGCGTCACCAGTGCTGTGGGGAGAACCTTTGTGTCCCTAGAGCTGCCTTAACCCATCGCAGCCATGGCAAAGGGCTTTCTCCCCGGCTTCCCCCCGTGCATTGACTCTGCAGCCCTGGAGCATTTGGGGTTTGCAGAGAGCCCGTCCTCCTTGGCAAATCCCAACAGCCGTCGCACAGTGCCAGGAGCAGCCGGGAACCCGTGTGCAGGGAACGAGAGTCACTTGCGGTCCTTCCCCCGTCCTCGGCATCGCCGCCCCCAGGAAATCTGCTCCCGAGGGTGTTCTTAGCAGCTGCGTCTGCAAGGGGATAGGAAGTTAGCTCTTCATTTTATCCTTTCTGCATCGCCCTTCTGTTCTGTGCCCAGGTGGGTCCGGGGTCTTGCAGACATACGTGCCTAAGCAGGGAAGGTTTTATTTTGCTCCTTTCACATAGAGTTTATTTGGATTTGTATACGTAGGAGACTGCTGGATTCATGAGGCATGCCAAGTTTCAGACTTCCTTGGTCCAAATCCTGTTGAACCATGTGCATCCAATTCTCCTCCCTCCCCCGCAACTGCAGCAGCGGGAGAAGTGCTGGAACGCCCCATGAGTGCGTTGCTGCAGAAAAGAGTCTTGCCTTGGCTCAGGAAACGGGCACTATAATTAGGCACAGATCTTCTGTCCTAACTACAATGATCTGAGGATTTGTTTCTATCATTTGTGCGTCCTTGGGTGTTTTTCGGTAGACCTCTCCAAGTGTAGGCCTAAGCGTTTCCAGTGCGGATGGTTGGTAGCCCTAGTCTGCAAAGGGGCTTTTCTTCATATTATCAGAAACCACAGGCAGACCCATGGTGCCTTACTTCCATTAAGCTCAATTTTTGGACCGATGAGTAAAACTACACATTTTCACATTTTTGCAATACGAGAAGCATGCTGAGCTGGAGTTTCTGAGATGCCAAATGTGATTTTACAGCCACTATCCAGATAGGCTTGCCCGTTAACATCATCCAAAACATTCTTATACACCAAAATTTCTCTGTCATACATAAAATGGCCCAAATAATTTGGAGTGAGTTATTTAATAAACTTTGCTTTGCTGTAATCCATGAACAATTTATGATGTTCTTGAACTTCCTCATAATTCAGTTATTTCTTGCTAGTTAAATTGGATGAGTAAGTTGTGACCTGCCGACTGTAAGTGATTTATTAATTGCACATTTCTTAGTGCTGGATTTTAAGTGTATTGGTCAGTTTAATTGGATCAGTAGGCCACATGGTGTACTTCTGTTCTCGGGTTGGATGGATGCTTCTCCTTGAAAGAATCCTCCAAGAATAAAAATTCCTGATCAAGCATTTAAAGCAGGCATCCTGGCTGAAACGCCAGTACGCAGGCAACCACAAACTCAATCAATTATGTAAGTGCTATTGGCATCCCGGAAAGTGAAGTGCTGCATTGTGCTAGTCTTTTTCCAAAAGAGAATTTCAGCTTGAGAAAATATCCATAGAAGTATTACCTAATATTCACTTTGCCAAGCTCACTCCTGCCAGTAAGTTCAGTTGTTAAAACACATGTAAAGTACAAGCTCAACCGGAGCAAATTTCTATGAAAATTATGTACAGCACATGCTTTCATCCACTCCTCCTAGCTCTCACAGCATTGATATTAACGGGATCAGCAACATCTCTCTTTGCACTATGTTTATTTCAGTTTTATATAACCCGAATGCCGTGTACATTCTGGCTCTGTCATTAATTTTAAGCTAGGTCAAATTCATACATATTAGATAATAAGCATTTTTAGTCCCCAAATGTGTGCGTTAATTAATTTTATTTCATTCAGCGTAATTGTCCTTATAGCTCTGTGCTCATTAAAAGAAGAGGTTGAAAATCCTCCTTTGTGCTAGGCTTAATTTGGGTAGAAATTGCAGAAGCTGCCTTACAACTTCTCTGTCAATGTAGATGAGTTCTGACTTGCAAGCAACCCTCCTCCTCCCGCCACTATTACTGACTCAGGAGTCATTTCCAATTCCTCGGTGTAAGCACACATCACTCTAAGGAGACAGAAATTACATCCAAAGGAGTAGAAATAGCCAGGAAGACCTAGTTTCATATATTTTCCTTTTGAAAGATGTGAGCACATTGTACTGAATGGAAATACCTACACTGAAGCAGGTGCTGGAGGTCCACCTGCTCATCTCCCTGTCACCCAATTAATTTGTCCAGGGTCTACACACTGGCACAAGTGCCTGTCCTCACCGGTGGGCCCTGCTCCTGGGCGTCTCTTCCAGTGCGCGTGCCCCAGGCAGTAGATTTCTAACATGGGGCTGGCAGCACACGTAGGTGATAGACTATAGTTTATAAGCAGGTCATGGATGATCAGGTAGACCTTGCTGTAGTTGGTAAGGATTCTGCAACTATTTATGCTTTTTTTTTTTTTTCTTTAATGTTTTCTAGTGTTTATTAGCAGGGCTGGTGTGCCCCAGACGTGTCTTTTTCCTTCTGCAGTGTCAATCACTCGAGCCTTGAGACCGCTGTGCCTGCATTACTGCTACAGTTGCTGTTCATTAAAGCATGTATTTTTCATTTATTAGGAATTTGTAAATGAATTCTGAATAGGCTGGTGTCTCAATGCATCCTTGTGTTGTTAGTGCTGGACATCTTTGCATCCTCTTGTGTTTGTGACTCATTTTTGCTATGAGAGAAGGGCTTTTTAGGGTTTTTGATGTGGAGCCGGTATTTGAGATGTTGCATTTATACAGGAGGTGTGGATCACTCTCAGTTCTCACAGATCACAGCAGAAGATGAAGACACTCAGCACCTGCTCGGTTTGCAAATATCCCCGGGTGGAAGGCTAACCACAGCTTCTGCCTCCCGTCCCCCCAGATTTCACTTGCAGTTGACATCTTTCCTGAGTCGACTAGACATGTAATACTGAATAACACATTTTAGCTTTGAGTTAGCTACTTTGAGGTGTGTCTAAAAAATGCATGAAGCACCGGCCTGGTCTTGGCTTCTTTGGTGAACTTCTGAAGATGTGATCGGTGAGGAAGCGTTGGAGGAGGATGCAGTCCCAAAGGGAAGGTGCCCCTGCCAGAAGGTGATCCTTAGGGAATATAACAACTCAACCTCTCCTATAAATAACTGTTTCTCCTCATCTGAAGAGGGCAATGGTGACCATCAGACATGCGCAGTTCCCTGACCAAAGGGGAAAAAGCAGTCTGAAACCAGAGGGGCTTGCAGAGACTTCTCTTCCAGCTAATAGACTTTCACAGAAAGTGCCTCTGATGGCACTGCACAGGGGAGTCCGCCTTTCTCTACCCCTCTTGAGGGGTTTTTTTTGCACCATTTTTGCAATGCTGATCTTCTGAGCTAATGTCTTGAATTCCTCTGCCTGGTAATGCAGTGCAGTCCTTGGAGACCCCTGGGCCTATTTAATTTCATGCATGTGTAAGATACCTTTTCCCTTTTGGCACCACGATACCAGCTGCAGTCACTTTAAACACTGCCAGTCAATCCTAGTTATCAGAATCTGTACAGGGGACAGGAGGAGGGAGAAGATAATGGATTTGCCTTGAGAGCTCATCTAGAAATCCAGCCCTACACAGCAGACTGCCTATGTAACGTATTACTTTTTAATAATGTAAATATATTAACATTAGAGCGGTCTTCTCAATCTTCAGTACCTAAACATTACATCACTATCAGGAGCAAACATAATTAGATATCATAAATATGAAAAATATCGGGACATTAACATAAAGAGCACCAATAAGTTGCTTTGCTTGTCGTGTAATTGAAAAGCATTAAGGGTGCACTCTGCTGTGTGTGCGCACGGTGAGCAGGGATCAAGCCTAATGCGAAGGGACAGCTCCGGTATGCAGAGCCTCACCCGAAATAACTTCACAGGGACACTGTCAAGGGTTTTTTAGGTCTGAAAGTTAACATTTCTGTAAAGTTGATTAGTGCTCGCAAATGTTCTGTGCTATTTTCTAATCAGTGACATTCGGGCTCTTGGTTATTTAATGGTATTAGCAGCAGCAAAAGTGGAACCATTTGTTTCAGGCCAAGCAATCATAATCTGCTCACTCTGGATGCTGGTATTTAAATATGTGTGGGATGCTGTTTTCATCCTACATTCCTGTTCTGTAAGATTTTTACTTTGCAAAGTTTTCCAGTCTCTTGGTCTTCTGCTTAGCACCCTCCAGGTAAGCCTAGAATTGAAGAAATGTCAACCATTTTAAATAAGGTATGCCAAAATGACATATGAAGATTTTAAACTTCCAGAGCAAAAAGGAATTATTTAGCATGGCTCTACTGGGAGTACAGACTCACGCTGAGAAAAATGGGATGCTTTGAATGACTTTCTGGAAATGAAATCTGTGGAATAGCCCAAGAGGGAAATGGCATGTCCTTGTTGCTGGGGTAGATTAGATCTGCACTAGAAGGTATCTGATCTTGGCTGGAAGACAGGTCAGTGGTGCTTTCCCAGTCGGTCATACAAAGGGCCTCCTAAGGCTGGTCGTGGGCTCTAAGTGAGCACCTGGCTTCACATTATTGAGGTGCAGGGGGAAGGCTTAGCTCAACACTTGTGCAGCGAGCACAGGAGTGTGAACCAAGAGCGGGCATCCTCACGACACGGAGAGGAAACGGAAGGGCGCAGCGTGACTGCCTGCACCCAGGAACATCGCCTGGCCTTAGATAAGGTTGTCCCTCCTTCCCCACTGCGCTGTGTTGTTTCTCTGTGCAAGATTTCTGAAGCATCCACCGTTTCCCTACCTGCTACGACACACAAACGCACAGTGGGGACGTGCCTGGTGTGTGGGGTCAGCCTGGGTTTCCGTGGAGTACCCACTGTGCTGGGCTGAGCAGGGTGGCTGGGGTTCTCCTGATGAGGAACACCCCTGAGTTCAAGCCTTGTCCTGAGCTGCTCATTGCAAGCAAGCCCCAGCCAACACCGTGTCCGATGGGCCCGGGCTTGCTTGGGCTTGTAGAGTGGGAGGTGGTGGGATGCAGAGTGCTCTCTTGGGTGCAGGGTGGCAGTGTACCCCCTGCTGAGGCTGGTGGTGATGGCTGAGCTGGCTGTTTGGAAGCAGACTGTCACTGGCTTTTTTGCATGTTTTGTCTTCAAATCCTGCTGCTTCCTGGAATTGTTCTAGATTTTGAGGCCAAATCCTCTTTCACCTTCTTCTGTTTCTCTTTCTGTACATCACTTGTTCTCTAATTAGTCAAATTTCTGTCTCTGCTCTGCTTCTCCCGTAGTCCTTTTCCCAGCTCTGCTCTTGGATCTCTCTTTTCTTTACTTTTTGTCTGCCCTCTCATGGCTGGATATTTATTTGCTTATTTTAATTTCTCCGATGGGAAAGCCTTTCCTACATCACATTTTGCAGACATCAGAAGATCTTCTCGGCCCCTTCCTGTCCTCCCCGTCCCTGTGATGGTGTTTTTCCCTCGCTCTCTCCTCCTCTGCGAGTTGTGCTGTTGCTCTGCTCTCACTGCCATGGTAACTTCAAAAAGACACGGCCATTTGATATACCAGGCGAAGGAGAAGTCCACAGGAGTGTGTGCGTGCATGTGTACGCATCAGGGGAGGGAACAAAACATCCTTTTCCTTCCTCTTTTCATTTTTAGGTTCAAAGGATTTCATTACAGCTGCTGGAAGGAGTCATTCCCGCTTGCAGGTGCAGCATGAGGCCGTAGGACAGGAGCCACGTGCCCCGTCTCAGGGCAGGGGATGCTCGGCTGCTCCCCGAGCCCGGCTCCTAGCTCTGCAGCAACGGGGAGAAAAAAAAAAACAGAGGCAGCAACATCTTAAAAGTCTAAAGCATAGGAAGGAGTAGCTCTGCTCCTGAGGGGAAACATACGGGGCATTAGGAACACTTTCCCCAGCTTGCACATTTATACTTGAAACTTATCAGTGAAAGAAAACAAACACAACAGCTTCAAACCAAACAAGCCATAGGGGATCACGGGCTGCAGCAGCTGCTGGGGTGAAACCAGCAGTGCAACGTGGCGAGGAGCAGGGACCCGGCGGAGAGGCTTGATGGCACATGAGCCACCCCGCATCAGCGTGGGATGAGGTGTTGTGGGACTTTTGCTAAGCATCTGGGCTGGAAGTGGAGGTGGTGAGGCCAGCGCTGCCCAGGCAGGGGTTCCTCAGGGCTGTGGTCCCACGTAATCCTGCTTATCCCGGCCATCATGGCGACTGGGAACGCGCAGCACCCTGCAGCCAAACTCTTGGGCTGCAGAAGCAGTAGCGAAGGCTATCGCTGCAGCTTTTGTCCTGTTTGCCACAGAAATGGTAGCACCATTAGCACATCTCTCCCCTGCCCTACAGGAAGCAGTAGCACCCTGTGTGCTGACGTGCTGTTTGGCCAGAGCTGGCCATGGACAAGGAGCCGGAGCTGGAGCTGGGCTCTTTGTGGGTCTGGCAGCCAAGGGCCTCTCCAGCTCTGGGAAATACAATTACTGTTTTGGACTCATATATTTTCTCCACAATCTCATTTTGAAAGGCATAATGATCTTTTCCTCTCCTCTGGGTGCTGGGGAAGCAGCTCGGGCAATTAGTTGCAGAGAGGGGCCCTGGGAACTGCTCCTGCCTGGGAGCACCAGGGTGCCAGAAGCGAGGAGGAGGAGGAGAGCTCTGCTTCTGCCTCCCCTGGTTTGTTACCAGAAAGGTAAGGGAAAAGGATAACTGCAAAAATATCTCTGTGTCGAGGAGATATCTGTCTGTCTCACCAAGCTGCTGGGTAGGAATTGGTCCCATGTGCTGGGGAGAGAGCAGTACAGCCCCCAGCTGCCTTTCCTTGAGGGGGACATAGGACTGTGGGAATTCTGCGTGCCACAAAGAGCGGGCCTGGAACATGCCCAGGGTGGGGGTAATGCAGGTATGTCCTGGTCCCAGCTCAGGCAGGAGTGGCCTCATCACTGCTGGGGATTGCACAGCTGTCTTTGCATGAGGTATGTTTGAAAGCAGCTTTTCTGCTGCATGGAGCTGGGGAAGAACAAACTCAATGCTCTGCAGGGACTGAGCAAGGGATTCTCTGCAAAGATTTCCTCGCATAAATACCCTCCTGTGGCTTTTAATATGGCTGGGGAGGAGGGAGGAACAGTCTGGGCCAGGAAAGCTAAAACCTGGTTTTCTAATCTGTGAAAACCAAGCAGGGAAAGAGTAGAGGCAGGAGAGAGCAAACAGTGGTGGCCCCACCGTGCATCTTGAAGGAGCAGAACCAGGTCCCTGGAATGATGCTCTGCCTCTCTCACCCCTTCCTTGTCCCCCTCACACATCTATAGCTTTGTAGTGCACCTTTAATGATTGCGTGAGGGACGGGACGGTGGCTAATGAAGGAAGATGCGGTTGAAGCCTGCTCCCTAATGCAGTGCTAACTCACTCATGTCCGTTACCTTTATTGTAATAGCGTTGTGGCAAAGCTATATTAATGCAGAATTTATTCTTTTATGGCATTATAAAATTATTCATGAAAGGGTTTGACCTGACGCACATGTTCCTGCTCCTTGGCTTGTTGGTGGCAGTTCCTTTACTATGTCTTCACTAAGAAGACGCAGCTTGAAACATGCTGGAAAAAAGACGCAATCTTCTTCAGCGCCAGGGAGAAACAGAGGTGCACCTAAACAGGTGGGGGCAGGTCAGCCCCAATACTGGCCATGCCACGATGTTTTATGCTGTTTCTGAGTTCAGGTGATGTAGTTCAGGCAGAAATGGGGCTCTAGAAACTCCTTGGGCTTGACTCCACATCCTCGAGCGAAGCTGCAGAAGCAGTCGCATCCTCAGCTCCCTGGAGAGCTGAGAGCTGGTGGGGGCAGTCTTGAGGGATTTTCAATGAAAAGAGAAATGAAAAGAGAAAAAGCAGAATGCCATTCAGGTTAATTTTGGTTTGGTTTTCACCTGAAAGCATTTAAAAAATTGGAGGAAACTTCTAAATGAAATGAAGTTTTGAGCTGAAAAGACCTGAAAGTCTGCTATTGAAGGCTTTGACTTTTGTTTTTATTTTTTATGAGCAAATAGCAGAATTGTGCAGATATGTTTTGATGCTTAAACTCTATTTATTTATGTTGGAAAGGGTGTTTGGCTGTTTGGTTTTGTTTTCACCAGCTTTATATTGGAGAGAAAACATCCTGGATGCAAATGTGTGATCCAGGAGGGAATCTGTGAGTCTGCCACCAAATGCATCTTTTTGGTACAAAATGTCTCCAGCACCAGAATCCTGGGTTAATTTTCCATTCTTCCAGGGCTACATACAAACTGTTTAGCTGATTAAAGATGTGCAAACACACCCACCACAGCATACACTAGTGCTCATAAATCGATAAATAACAACAAACCAGAGGCTGTTTTTTTTTTCCTTCCCAGAGCCATTTAGTTTTCTTCACCCCTGCCCAGCTCCAGTGCCTGGCGTGAAAATCAGCCTGTCTTCCTCAGCACCTTTAACTTTCATGACCTCTTGCACTCACTTAGTTTTCTTGCTGCCTTCACCTTCCCCCTCTGGTCTGAAGCCCCCGCAGCCCTGAGCGATGCTCACCATGCACGCAGCAGCCTTGGGGCTTCTCTCCAGCTGCGGAGCAGCAGGGAGCTGGATGAGATTTGGGCATGAGGTTGAGGTGCCATCAGCCCAGCTCGGAGGAGGAGTCTGGAAAAGATAGATTTGGTGTGCCCGTTGGCATGATTTCGGCAGCAGTGCGGGGGAGCTGGTGCTTGTGCTCCATCGCGAGCAGCCACGGGAGGATCTGCTCCCTCTGGGAAAGGACAGGCTGGATGCATTTCATTACACTTTCCTCGTGGGCATGCATATGTATGAACGGCGCACACTGATGCATGTCCATATGCATGTGCACGCCAGGAGGTGGAGAGAGACTTATGCATTAAGCTGTCTGGAGGACCGACTCATGCCCATGGTCCCGGGACGGGACAACTGGTCGGCCTCTCCAGATGGGACAGCTGTAAGGAGATGCTGGTCCCTGAGCGTTGCGAGAATGGGGCTGCTCCCGGCCGTGCTGTGGCACCCGCCGCAAACCCTGGAGTGCAAGAGGACCAAGGTGCCGACACTCTCTGCTCCTCGTTTTTTTTGGCCACCCCTTTTACCCGTGGCTGTGAGATCCTGCGGGGTTGTTCTCACAGGGGAAATCTGGCTGGCCGCTCAGATGAGCTTCTTGTTGCTGGAGCAACGCACAGCAGTCTGAGCAGCCCTGCATACCTGGTTCCTAAAACACTGCTCCGTCATTAAAGCCCTATCATATTTATGAGGCAGCGTCGCAGGCAGACGTATGTATGTATAGCTCTTCCCTGCCTGCTCCCAGTCCTGCCCGTCACTCATGCACCTGCTGTACCTGAAACATGCAGAACCCAAGTTCTCCTCCTCGGGAAAACAACCCCCTGCGTCTCTTCTTACAGAGCTGGAAAAAAAAAGGAAAAAGATGTTTTAGATCGAGCTCACCTTTTTCAAAACTTCCTTTCTCTTTGTCCTTGAAGAAAGTCTCTTGGTTTCCTCTGTCTGGTCCCTGTGAATGAATTTCCTAGCACGGACACCTTGTTGTCTCTTTTCTTGGGCTCAAATACAATGTTTCAAATGAAACGCCTTTTTTAGTCTCATTTACTTCATCTACAAGAAGATGGGTGAAAAAATCTGTTTTCTTTCTTCTTTTAAAAAGATTTTTTTTTCCTTCCAAGTGGCCTTATGGCTTCTTTTAAGAAATTATATAACAAATTGTGGAAATCTGGAATGGAGCTGGTAGTTTGATTTCTTTAAGACTCTCCCTTCTGCCACTAAAACAAAGAAAGGCAGAGTAACATTCAGTAGGAAAAAAAAACTTTAAAAAAAAATCAAAGTTACCGTTTGGCTTTTGAACAAGGTGCAAATTAGTGAGTATTTGTTAAAATTTGAGACAGCAATTGTCTAAGAAAAATATTTTCAAAGAGGCGAAGGGTTTTTTTTCTTCTTAAATAAAAAAGCCCCCGAACCTTCCTTTCTTTTAACTTCAAAAGGGAGCCAGATTGCAGAGGAAGAGAGAAAAAGCTTAAATCTCCTCTGAAGGGAAGCAAATAACTTAGTCAAAGTGATCTTATTTGTGAGGGAATAATTTTCTGTTCGCTTTTTTTTTTTAATATCATGATCAAGTGACTCATAAATTTTTAACTGTGCTGGCGAAACCTCTGCTCTACCTGTGGTGATGTCAAATGGCCATTTATTTGAGGGTGACTGGATTATGCTGACCTGCCTGTTTCAGAAAACTTCATCAGCAGGCACCAAGCAGGATTTTTCTCTCTGCTTTGGGTAGCTGTTTTCAGCAGTACAATAGTGCACGAAAATGCTTCCAGCTCCCTACGATGGCATTTTGCACTTGCTTCTGCATTGATGCGAGTAGCGGCAACACAAACATGCTTAAGGATAGGCATGGATCCAGGTCTTGGTGGAAGATAAGTGGTGCCTGTCCTGCCTGGGGTCTCCCGCAGCTACTGCATTTGCAAATAAATAGTAATGATAAAGAGGGATTTTCAGATGTGACCCATAGGTATTTCATGTTTATGCAAGTGATAATCTCTGGAAGAAAGATGCCTGCTAAGGGTTGTTCTTGCAATTTATCTATGAAAGCTAGTGTCAGCCTTGTCCAGAGTAATATTAACCCTTGTATGCATTTATATGAGCAGCATCTGCTGAGTCTTTGGCTGGGCTTGTAGATTTGACATTGAACTCCTCATTTCAATCTAAACTTTAATAACGTAAGAGGTGCCACAGCGCAACAGAGCGCCAATTCATCCCATAGCTGGCTCTGCCAGTGGCCCGTGCCAGATGCTTCAGAGGAGATTGCAGAGCATCATCATACAGCTAATTGGTGGGAACGCGTCCGCCTGCTGCCAGCTGGTGTTCATCAGCTATGTGTCCTGCAGCACCAGGGTCTGATGAAAATAGCCATGTGTAGTGCTTCTTGCCTGCCTTCAATCAGAGGAGCACAAACACCAGTGAATGAAACCCTTCATATGTCGGGTATTGTGTTGTTGCTATCTGTTGATTGCCTGATACCAGGGGACTGAGAGCCGGCATCCTTGATGGAGGTTCAGCGGTTGCAATCACCGGAGAGCATCAACACAGGACCCGACATATGAAGGGTTTTGTTCACTGATGTTTGCGCTCTCCTAATTTCCCTTATGCTCCAGGGAAAGTCAGGTGGCTCCTGCAAGTACATGGAGAGCTGCCCCAGCAAGGGGTTGGGACCCCGGTCCACAGCACAGCGGGCAGGGAGAGGCTCCTGCATGTGTAAGTAGATTCAAAAAAATAGTAAAATAAAAAACAATAAAAGAACACAAAGCTGGGCAAAATGTGATAACAGCTGGAGACTATGTAGGGGCAGAATTACAAACCCTGTAGCCCGGAGCTGGACTCTGGCTGGACCTGCCTGTCTCTAGAAGATGTACGCTTCCTCCTCTATTGTAGAGCAGCAGAAGCTATTCTTCTAGCTGTCGAATCATTTTTTGAAAGTTAGTAAGGGTTTTTTTTTTTGCCTCAATAACCTACAGCAGAGAGTCCTACAGGCTAATTATATGTTTCATTTTAAATCCTTTAATTTTTTTGTAGTTCAAATAGATAACTATGTTTTTCTCCCACATCTTTGATTCAGACAGATGATTTGCTTCATTAATTGATATGTGGAGGAGGGGGTCTAGAAATGAGCTATATTTATGCTTCAAAAATAATCTTTTGTCAACTGTGTTTTTTCTTCTGTGAATCCTCATATTTATTTGAAATTATCCTGAAGTGAATGTCATCAACCCTTGTCCAGGAGTCTTTTACTGGATTAATTAGTCTATAATGAACCTACTTCTCATCCTCTTTGATTTCCAACTTCCAGGTTGGCCCAGCATCAGACTGCGCCCAGAAATCTGCTTTCTATCCTGAGCTGTCAGTGCGAGGAGGAGGGCAGGGTGCTGGGGCTGCTTGCAAAAACTGACAGCTTGGCAGAGCTGGGATTTCGGTCGTTGAGGTGAAACCATGTTTGGGAAGTGCTTCTTTCCTGGAGGAGCTGTTGGAAGCTGGTGAGCCCAAAATGGGGCCATCCCAGAGCCCAGCCTGGTCCTGGCCCAGCCACTCTATTGGGTGGCACAAGCATCCCTGCACCAAAGAGCAATGGATTCAGCTCCCAGAGGAGAAGATTTTGTGTCGCCTTGTCACTTGGTGATGATTATTTCACCTCTTCCTGGCCAGATGGAGAAACTCGTGAAGGTCCCAGCCCTACGAACTAGATACCAGAGCAGATCACACTATCTCACTGTTGTGCTACCAGCCAGGGTCTCATCTCCCCAGGGAGTTTTCCAGCACTGCTTTCTCCTTGGCTTTTTTTTTTTTTTCTTTGCTTTCAACACAGTTTGGTGCAAAACGGGTGTGAATCATTTTTCATGAGAAGCTTCCATTTCAAAAGCACTGTTTTTAGGAATGCAGCATCTTTTTAAGTGAAATGCCAGAAATCTCACAAGCTGAAGCTGAAATGTGCTGGTTGCAACATTAGGTGCTAACAGTTGGCAACGCTTGAGTCCCAGTGGCTAAAATACCAGTGAAAATGGCAGACAGTTCCTTGGCTTTTAAATTTGGGCTGTCTCTCTTGTGTGACAGGAGGAGAGAGGGTAGGACTCAGCTCAGGCTGGTTGGCTGAGTGATTGACACATTTCATGGACAGCTTTTTATGGCACTCATCATGGTGATGTTCTGATTGCCTCCCCAGCGCTAATGAAGATCTCCTGTAATGGGCCTGCAAGGTAGGAAAATATTATTATCTCTAATTTCCAGATGAGCCTGATCGACGTGAATTCATTTGCCTGACATCAGTGGCCTGCGTGAGAGTGGCGATGACGCAGTCCCATGCAGGTGGAGGTGCCGGTGCTCCTGGCCCTGTGGTGCAGCCGCGGATGCACGGGGCTGGGGCTGGCCCCACGGTGGGTCTCGGAGGTACTCCCCAAACCACCGAGAAACCCCTCAAGATCACCAATGATGTAAGCTAAGATATGTAGAAAAAATGCCATGCCCACAGTTGGCTTTGTCTTGAAATCTTCAAATCGAACCAGTCAATGGGTTTGGGGGAGAATTGTCAGTGTTTTTGTTTAGATCTTCATCCCTGAGATTTTTTTTTAATAGAAATGCTTGGAAAAGGGTGCATAACATGTTAGTAGCAGTCTCAAGAAAACTGGGAGAGGAGAGATTTAAAAAACAAGAATAGAAATGAATAGAATATTTTGTGAGAGTAGAAATGTTTAATGCTGGCACTAACTTGGAGTAAGGTGGGGAGAAATGTTTTTGAAAACCATCATCTGGAATAAAATCTTTCATCTGACAGTTCAGGTCAGCCTTCAGATCACCATAACAGTTGCAACCACTGGCTGGGTAGCCTGGCCGTCGGCCGAAATTTCAGACCCTGCTACCTCTTCTGCAGCATGTTGGGGACATACCTGAGCATCAGCCTCAAGTGCAGGACCTCCAGCTACAGCACTGTGCCAAACACTCCTCACTCCCACTTTCTTTATTGCCTATAGGTAGCTACAAGCTGATGACAGCCACAAGTGGTTTATAGGCAGATTTGTAGAAAGATGCGTTTTGTAGGTCAGTGCCACCACGAGGCTGGCTGGGTTGTCAGCTACTGAGATGAAGGATGGTTCCCTTTGACCCGAGCTGAGCTGCAGACTCAGCTTGGCCTCTGGGTGGAGAGGTGGCACATATGGATTTTGATAACTTTCTTCTGTTTAGAGGTCGTTTTCCACTTTAAATATTCATGTTGTAAGGGACATTAAATAAATAATGCTGAACTTGTTAAGCTGAGCGGCTTGCAACTTTTGCATTTTGTGTCTTGCTTGCAATTGAGAAGTGATGTGAGGCTGCTAAATGCAACCTGCTCTGTAATTAGGGAAGGTTTTGTTGTTCAGCCCCCATTACCTGCTAGCTAGGTTTGCAAAGCAGGACTGAAATGGTCTGCAGACAGGTCTTCAAAACAGGTGTCTCTGATAGCTACAGGCTGGTTTCATCTTTGCGGGGGGTGGGGGGGAAGTGGTGCAAAGCAGTGTTTTTGTTTTGATCAACCAGAGGCCCCCAGCTGGATTATTGTGCATGGCGGTGGAGCATTCCCTTTGGCTGCCTGCAATGCTGGGCAGGCAGGATGGCCCCATTGCAGTCCCACCGCTCCTCGATTGCTCCTGATGGGTGACGGGTACTCTGTGGGGGCTTTTCTTATGTGGATTCCAATGCATTGCCTGTAGAACCTGCATTAAATGACAATTTGGAAGAAATCCCTGTGGCATGAGATTGAAAGTAAATGGCCAGCGCCTCTTTTATTTTATTTTTTCCTCTATTTGGTTTGCACCAGAATATCACACAGTGTCTTGGGACTTGCAGTTCAATTCAGACACTCATATCTGCAAAAGATGGTTAATGAATATGAGGTTTCAAGGTAGGAGCCTTTCAGTGACATGAGATTTATGTAGAGACAGTTATTATACTTCCCCCCTCCCTGCCTGCTTCAGAAGGAATATGAATCACCAGTTGAAGGCCTCCTGTATTTGTAAATCAGCTGAAACATAACAGTGATGTTGGGAAGTTGTACTGAGTTAACTGAGCTACTTCTCAATCTCGGAGCTTTACATAACCCCTTCTTAACGCACTGTTATTTCCTTTATAGATAGACTCATAAATTACTCCTGGTACACAAAATGCGTGGGAGGCTGCCTGTTTGCACAGCATGGGACCAAGACCTGCACATTCAAATATCGGCAGACAGCTGGAACGCAATCTGTGAAAAGGCACTCAGAGCCTCCAGGTCTATTAAATACAAACTTAGAACATCTACCGAGAATTTTATATCTTGCATTACACGGGTAATGCCAAAAAGAATAGGTGCGATACCCTGGGACTTTGTCAATAAATGTCACAGCAGAGTATCCAAAAAATCTTTCTTCTATGGGAAGGTGGATTGGTGTGCACACAGGGGCTGTGGGGAGATATGTGTGGTTATGATGAACGTGTATTTGGGTATAACTATAGAGTAAAGAAGATCAGCCTGTGATTGCTATATTTAATTTAGTATCCCATTTTGTACTGAACTCTAACCACATCAAGAGAACAGAGAAACATGTTGCTTTGGGTTCTGCAGTTGTTTTGCCGCAGTCCTATAAAATTACAATGTATACAGAACCCAAATTGTCCTTTTCTGAAGTTATTTGCTTCCTAATGTTGCGAAAACTTCCATTATGGAAAAAGTTGCCATTTTTGCTTCCAACAGTGTGTCCAATTTACACCCACAGTTTTTAGCAGACAAGCGAGGCTGTAAGATGCAGCCATTAGACTGATGGGCACAAAGGGAAGCAGGGTCACTGCCTCACTACAGAGTCTCTTGTTCAGCTTCCTTGTTGTGGCCTTTTTTATCTTACTGGCTGAATTCTTCAAAAATCAGTGTCTGATTTTGAAACGTAGTCCAAGGGCCAACTCTTATCCCAAATCCTTCAGCGGCATGTGATAGCACTGCTTTTACCTCATGGAGCTCCACAGACTTTACTAATGTATTTCAGTTTCCTATTACTCATAGCCAGTAATCAAAATTTGGAAAAATACTTTACTTTGTCTTTAATCTAAAGGCCACCTCTTGATTAAGCTGTTTTTGAACATGAGTCAGATAAGTTTCCAGCTGTGAATAAGGCCCAGGTATTCAGGCTAGTCATATGTCGGATTTGATTAGTAACATAATCCATTGGGCATGGAAATGATTCAGTAACATTTCAAAACATCTCTGGATGCTACAGGGGTTGTGGTTGTCTGCCATGCTGGAGCTGGTTGGATATACCTGGTTTTTGGAAAGAGAGACTCTGATTATGAAAGAAATAATACATCCAGGTTTTAGCATAGAATCATAGAATGGTTTGGGTTGGAAGGGACCTTTAAAGTTCACCTAGTCCAACCCCCTGCAATGAGTAGGGACATCTTCAACTAGACCAGGTTGCTCAAAACCCCGTCCAACCTGACCTTGAACACTTCCAGGGATGGGGCATCCACAACCTTTCTGGGCAACCTGTTCAAGTGTTTCTCCACCCTCACCGTAAAAAATTTCTTCCTTCTATCTACTCTGAATCCACCCTCTTTTAGTTTTGTTGTTTCTTTTTGTTCCGTTGTTTCTTTTAGTTCCTTTACTTGTGGTTCTTTTAGTTCTTTTAGTTATCTTATAGCGTTGTCCAGAAGCTTATATTATGGGGAGGTGACTGCAGTGACGTGATCTGGGCTGCAGGTAGTTGGGTGCTCAGGCAAGGCAAGTGCAGGTAGGACGGCCAGAGGCTGAGTGACAGTGGCTCCTTACAAGCACCCTCGCTGTGGAAACGTGGTCCCCAGCTTTTTCGGAGAACGGGACAAATGATGGAGAAACATCAAACTCCCTTCCACATCCTTGTCAGCATTCAGGCTATACAGAGAGCACCCAACCCATGCCATTTTCCCGAGCGCCATGACCTGCTGTGCCGGTGGGAGATCAGAGCCGAGCCCACGCCGCTGCTGCAACCAGGAGCACGCACACCGTCCCGCTTGACAGCAGGCACGGGCGTGAAAGCCATGTTACTGACACCATCCTCAGAGATTTGCAATATAAACAACTGGGAAGGAAATCACATTCTCTGTACTTGTCCCAAGAAGCTGGTCGTTTCTGGGATATTTTTGTCTCTTTCAGGAATAAGGTGTGGTCAGGAGGGAAGAGGAGGGATGTGAAAACAAATAACGCTCTCTGCGTGACTCTGTTTCAAAGCAGAAAGCCTCTTGTGGGTTAGGTGAGTGCTGGGAGGAAAGCCTGTTCTCTTGCCAGGCTTGCTCTCTGGTCATGTATGACATTATTTTGGTTGCACCAAGTTTTTGTTACCTCGGTGCATCCTTCAGTCGCATGGGGATAAAAGCTCCTGCCTACAAGGCCTACTAGATGCATGGAAAATGCTTTGGGCTTTTTGAATAAGAAATGAATAAAAGCCCAAATAACTACTGTTTATTGCACTACTAAGGAATTTTAATAAAATTTGGTTTAAGAGGCAGGGATTAAGTACGGTACTGTGTAAAAACATCAATTAGCAGAAGTACAACAAGCAGTCATACAGTTTGAGTTTGTTAGCAACTCCTGCTAGAAATATTTAGTGACGTTTTTCAGGGGCATAAGTTGTCATGAGACCTACAATTCTGTTCATGATTCTACTGGTAACTTTCTATTTTTATAGCCGTGGGGAAAAAAAAAAGATTAATGTATCTGCTTTATAACAATCTATCTAGGGTGGGAAAAAAAACCAACTTCTTACACTTTGCCTTTCAGTTCTGCACTAATAAATTAACTATCACAATTTAAGATGCAATTGTTGTTCTTTTACATCTCCAGACTAATGGATCATGACACCTCGATTACATGAAATGTGGACGGCTCCTCCTGCTCCCTCTCTTCTAGGTGAAAGCCTGTGACCGCATCAAGCATCAGGGGAACGCTCACTGGCTGCCTGGGCTGGATGTGGTCCATTTGTACGCCAGCAGCCGTGCCCGGGACCCCCGGCTGTCCCCGGCACCGGCAGTAGGGAGGACACAGGGTACCCGTTCCCACGCAGGTGACAGATCTCTTGCCGCCAGCATCTCTGAAGGGCCAATGTTTCTATTTGTGTTCCTGTGTACCTGCTGCCCTTAACAATTTTAAAAAGTAATAATAAGAAGGAAATGGCAAAGGTACTGGACCAAAACATGGTGGTGTGCAGTCAGAAGTCAGTGCACCCATGTGCTACTGCCACGGATGCTGCATAAGAAAATGGGAGAATACAACCAACAGCTATTATGAAAGTAATGAAAAGAGCCTTTCAAAACAAGTGTGGAAGCACGCTGGGAAAAATCCCTCTATTTATTTATATTGATATCCCTAATAAAATTGCTTCCCACAGATGTTTTGTGACTGACACTGCCTTGCCTGGTATCTGCAATAATCAAATCCTGGTAAGGCAATTGAGCAAGTTGTGGGTTTTTTTTTCCAAGATAAAGCAGTTGCTTGTTCTTTTGTTCCACCAGCCTGGCTCTGCATCCCTCCTCTGGCATGCTCTGCCTTGGCCGGGGTGTGCTCTCCCAAGCCGTCTGTTTGCCGCAGCTGGGCCAGCTAGGCTGGACCATTGGTGAAGCCATCCTGAGCCACACGACTGCCCGAGTCCAGGTCCCTGAGCAGAATGGCTGAGTTTGGACACTCCCAGACTAGGGCAAAATTCCTCAGCCCATCTCCATGAAAACATGATTATTGTCATTAAGTACATACTGTGATACACAATGCTCTGCAATACTCCCTGATGAGCCCATGCACTGAACCTAACGAATCCTACTGTAGCTAAATACTGTACTCGCTGTTAAGACACCACCGCATGCTCGGCTCCTACTGCTGATGAGTGGTCTACAGAGCAGCCTGATAATTTTCTGAAGGTCTGAGATCATGGTAACACTACAAGAGTCATGCAAAAAAAAAAAAAAGATGTCTCATTTCCCTCCCTCCCACTCCCTGCAAGGCTCACTTTGCAAACTGCAGCTGCTGAAAATGGAAAGCCAGCTAGAGCAATGCTGCTACGATGACGTTACAGAGCTGGGATGCTGCAACAGAAATCAGCAGGTCGAGGACGAACACCGTGTTTCGATGGACTTTACTCTCCCGCTTGTGAGACAAGAGATGGAGGAGCCAGTGGCAGGCAAGGGCTGCCACCCCGCAGTGCCCCGGCCGTGTCCGTCCCCAGGCTCGGCTCAGGACCAGGTGAGTAGCCAGTGGCCCTGGCCGTGGGGTCGGTGTGCAAATCCCCTCCTGCTCCATGCAACCACCGCCGCCTCCTTTGTTGTTTGGCCCCTTGGGAATCTTAACGGAGCCCATGATATTTAATGGGTTCACTAGTGATAATGTCATTTTAAGTGTCATAGCTGTGATAAATCGCTCCCACACGTCACTGAATTCTGTTTCTAAATTTTTATGTATTTTTGATAGGCCAATTTATCCCTGCTGCAGCTCCAGCCCGTGCAGTCAATGGCATTCCACTGGGGGTGAATTTTGTCTGCTATTTACAGTGTGTGCTTTTAAGCGGTGATTGGTGTGACAGTGTGATCTGTACAGCTGTCTCCCTGTATTTATTCTTTTGCCTATAAGGTTGATTTATACTAGCTCAAAAAAAAAAAATGCTCATAGCTTTTCATGTGAATGACTTTAAATAACTGATTAACGATTATTATTAGCATGACTATAATGGAACAGGGTTTGCAAAGTTTATGGGCTTGGCTCAGCAATTGCACGTAAAGCTGTTGTGTGCCCCTCTCCAACTCTAAGCCTTTTCTGAGATTTTCTTTATAATTGGACAGTGCCCTCTGGGCTCAGCCTGACTTGACGTGCCTGACATGGGGTTAGTGACGGAGCCGCCTGTCTGGGGGATGTCTGATGTTCATGTACACGGGGATGGCATCGGGCGGGTACCCGCCGGGAGCGAGGGGTGCTCTGCACCCGCCCCCTCCTTCTGGGGAGATGAACCCCCCCAGATGACAGTGGTGACTTGTGGGCAGGGAGTGTTCAAGTGCTCCGCTTGAACATGCATGGTACTCGTCAGCTTTGTTTGCATGAATTTTATGAGCTTAAAATGGTGGCTCTCCAAGGTGGCATCCTTTCAGGCTTGTGTGACATGAAGAGCCCCTAAAGCTCTGTTTATAAAGCCGGATCTCTGGGTCTGGCTCCACAGCTGCAGCAAGTTGTCTCCTGTCCCTTCGGGTACTGCTCTGTGCTTTGCTGTGGTTTATTTGGTGCCACCCCAGGAGTCTCCTGGAGACTTTTGGAGGAGTGGTGGGTGCTGGGTTAACCCCCTCTGCTTGGCTTTGCATGTCTTCTCTCCTCCTGGACTGATAATAGCAGATTCCTGGTGGGCAGGAGCACCCACAAACAGCAAAGCTCTGCCCCCTCTGTCCGTGGGTCCTGGGGACAGCACAGGGAACAGGCTCCTCGCTGCTGCGCCCTGTTGTGGAGACACAACCAGCAGCATCCCCTGCCCACCTTGCACTAACCTGCCCTGGGGTGTCAATCAGTGTCACTCAAACAGCAAAATCCCTTCTGTCAGAGCAGCTACTTTACAGTTAACATTTTCCAGGACTGAGCCTTCTGAGGTGTTTATTCCAGCAGCATTATCCTGCTTTAGCTACCACCTGTGGTACCAAATAGGAGGAAGGATGGCTACGTCATGAATACCTTCATGCCCTGAAAGCAGAAGGAATTTGCAAGCCAGGAAATGCCTGTGTGTGTTTTCCTGAAGGTTTAACTCCTGAATGCGTTTGTTTTGATGCGTTTGCAAAAGGGTAACCAGAAGCTGACTGCAGCCTGCAGAGCAACACCAGCGGGGTTCAATTTTCCTTAACATTACACAATGCAGCCACCTAGCTAGGAGCACCCTTGCTATTTAGTTGTCAGGTTTGTCCCTGTCACAGTCCTAGGAAGGGAATAACAGGGGTTTTTTGTTTGGTTTTGTTTTCTTTTTTATGAGATGGCACTGCTTCAAAAGTAGTACAGGATAAGGCGAAGTCTGGGAATACAAAGTATTCTTATTGTTATTATTATTAATCACAGCTCAAGTAAACCTGCCTGAGAATCACTTTTATTATTTAGTCTGCTTTCCTCTGGTTTATGTTCCCTGAGCAGAGTTTGATTAAAAACTGTTGCATCTCATTTTGCTCAGAAGAGTTGATGTGCTGTATTGCTGTCACCTGTTTGCAGCCAAAATAATATGACACGTCATGGAAGTGGTTGATACTTGCTACTGGTTTTGATCTTTTTCAAAATATCGTTTTCACTTTATATAGCTGAGGCATAGCTGGCCTCCTGCCGTTCCCATTCACATCTTATCCTTGAACAATGAGAAGAAAATCTGCCTGCAGTAAATGTTCAGTTTATGTTGGGGAATTTTTCCAATACAGAAAGAAAAAAGGAAATAAAGCAGCTTTGTGAAATAATGGTGCCATTCTCAGATAAACATGGATATTTTTGCTGTTAACTTCATGAATAAGGGGGAGTAAGGAGGTCAACTGTAGCTGAACTCATGCCAGAACTGCTTACCTATTCAAAGGTTTTTGGGCTTTTAGGCTTTTTGAGGTATTTTTTTTAAAAAGGCTTTTAACTCACACAGATTTTACCTTCCTATACCTAAAAAGGGCTGATTTATTACAGGTGTAACAGCATGTCTCTGCTATTTTGATAAATGCAGGTTCCTCAGGGGCTGATGGATGCAATCTCCCTGCAATTAGCAGCACGGGAGTGGGAAGTGCTGCGCAGGGCGAGGCGAATGGCAGGGTCAGCACGGAGCCGGGCAAGGGTGAACTCATTGCTATGGAATTGTTCTTATCTGTCACCAGTTTCGGTGGTGCCCAGGGAAATTTGCTGTTTAGCTGTTTCCGGCCCTGGGACCCTTTTCTGCTCACCTGCCTGCCCTGGCAGCATTGATGTGCCAGCCCAGCAGCAGCTCCGTGGAAATGGGGATGCAAAGCAGGTCGCTCGCAAGCACCGCGGTTGTATGAAACACGCACGTTCGCTAGCATGACTCTGCAACCAAACATCAGCTCGACTACTTTTTATTATTAATTTCAAGCTCCAGCTGCTGCCTTGAAGCATTTTGTTTTGTCATTCTGAAAGTTGCTGCTCACAACAAACAAAAGGGAAAGAAAAATGAATGCAAAGCCCCTAAAACTCATTAGTAATGTAAAGTCTAGCAAAGATGGCTAATGGTGTCTAATAATCCATCAAGGTGGCTCATCTGTCAGCTATAAAAACATCATCCCTAGAAGTTTACTAAAGCTTTGTAAGGTCTAAGCAGAGTTTACCGCTCATGGCAGCAGCGCTGTGATGGCAGCGTAGAGGAGGCATCGCATGGCCGAGGAAAACAGAGCGCAGTGCCCACACCGCGCAGGAGCAGCACGGGGAGCATGGGCCAGACGTGTGTCAGCCCAAAGGATGGGGTGTCCTTCAGTCCTGGCTGCAGGGGAGACGGAGGCAGTCAGTGCCTGGGTATGTTCCTTTGGCCAGAGGAAATCAAAAAGCCCATCAGTATGGGGGGCTGTCAGCTGGCCTAAGAGGTGGGACCTGCTGCAGGTGGGTCCTTGTGTCTGGTTTCACACAGCGTGGCTTGTTATTCTCTTAGTCTTGCAAAGCTTTGCTGATGGTCTCTACAGCATCGGCGTCATACTGGAGAAGGTGAGGTATCTGCTGGGGATGTGGGGAGAGCAGGGACCAGCCCACTAACTTGCACTGGTCTCGCCAAAAGGCACTGGAGAGAAGCTCTGACCTTGCCTGTCCTCTGCCAGCACAGCCACTTTCCTCCCCAGCCGGGCTCTGCCTGGCCAGAGCAGGGCAGCAGGCTGTGGGGCAGCTCCACGGGAAATAGGGGTTTGCTGGGAGTGCACAGACAGAGGGGACGTGGGTCCCACTGAGCCCAGGAGCTGCTGAGGTTGGTCCCTCTGGAGTAAACTCATACTAAGGGCTTCATGAGCAGTACATGACAATTTATCACCAGCAGATACTCTCTCTGTGCCTCCTGCAATGTCTCCGTCACCTTCTCCACTCTCCCTTCCAGTGACTTTCCCTTTGCCCTCAACTAATCCATCATCTGGTCCAGCCCCTGGAAACAGCCTGTGGTGTATTTGCTGCTTTAAACTGCCGACCTTCAGGCTTTGCTCCCGCAATGGCTCCTGGTCCGCGGGATCCCTTTTTTGATCCCTTTTCCCTTTGGAGAATGCTGACATGTTCTGGTTCTGAAACAGCTTTATATAAAACTGGAAGGAGGTCTCAAATCCACATCAAGCTTAACATCCACTGCTGTTCCCCCATGTACCCAGCCTCTTCTTTCCTGCAAGTTTTAAGCCATTCTTTTCACTCTGCTGCTTTGTGGGGCTAATAAGTTTACCGCTGCTATTCCCTCTGATGAGGGGATGGGAACAGTTGCACAGTTGCTGCCAAAGGCTTAGAAATATATGTAAGTGGTATGGGTTTCTCTGTGAAATCTGAATTCAACCCCCCTCTCTCAGTAAAAAAAAAAAAAAATAAAAGGGAGAAACACCAACACTGAAGAGCAACAACTTAAAAAACAACAAAAAAAATCGTTCATAGGCAGTCTGAGGTTTTGCTGCCTTTTTCTCTAGATGGGAATGTTGTAGCATTGCCTACAGAGCCTTTCTTCTCTGCATTAGGCGAGCAAGGAGATTTCATTTCATACATCATTTACAATGGAGTGCGTCAAGAGCGAAGTCGGTGCATATTAACACAGGGATGTGGGGAAAGAGTTGGGTTCTTTGAAAGTTTCAAAGTATTTCCACCGAGGAGGGCAGCCTGGGCTGCTGATTCCCTTTCACTCTGTCGTAGAAGCTGCGTGAACTGAAAGCCCATGAAATAGAAAGAGGAGAACAAAGGCACTGAAAGGCCTGTAATGTGCCAGCATTAGTGGGAGCTGGAGTAGCACGGGGATGGTGTAGCAGCCAGCCCCGTAAGTCTCGAGTAACTCTTCTATCTCTTTTCACTCTCCTAACTGCCTCCTGCCTTCCTTTATATTTGCACTGGAGTGAGTACAGGGTCCTCCCTCTACTTGGAAGGAATGATCATGGGTTGGAAGAACATGAGGAAGACGTCCTCCTCCTTCCTCCCCAGCCCATCTGGCCAACCGCTGCCCATAATCACACTTTCTTTTTTGCCCCACGCTTTACTTTAAGCCAGGTCTTCAAATCACTACAGAATGGCCATGTTGTGTATTGATTAAAAAGTCTTTTAGGTAATGATTTGGTTTAAGAATCAATGTTCTTTTTTAATATATTTGGGTTGCTTTTGATTTCCTCCTGGAATTTGCAGCCATAAGATATACTTGAGAAAACTGGAAACTGTAACTTACTGTGAACTAAATCTGGGGAAGCTGATGTTGACTCATCACAGGACTCTAGGAGTGGAGCTTTCTGGAAAACCTGTGGCACCACAAAACTTGCTATAAAAGTTATGGAACTGGAAGTGAAATGGCCGTGTCTTCTCCTTTCCCCTGTTACCACACGGTTTCCTCCTTTGGCAGAAGCTGCACAGGTCACCCTGCAAGAGGGAACAGGACAGTCCCCAATGCCTTGTGACAGCTGTGCCAAAATCGAACCACCTTCCTGGTCTTCCAGGAGAGAGCCTTTGGGCAGGGGCACTTGGGACCTTGGGCCTCTGTGCATGAAAAATCCTCTCTGCGTGCTATCCCTTGCCTTTTCTATGGAAGACCGCCTAAGGGGTCTTGAATTTTGGAGAGCAGTGTCTGGCAGAGAGCCTTAGGAATAATGCCAGTATCAAGAGCACCTTCCAGGACTGCTGCACTGGGAACACAATGATTATCTTATCTGCCTGGTGCTGCTCTTCCATGTACACACTTGTAGGTCAAGGGATTGGAAGAGATTTAAATAGGAGTTCCCATGGCTCCTGAAATTAATACAAAGTCTTACTTGGCTGATATTAATATAAAGCCTTTCTCGGCTGTTATAAAATTCACCGCATCCCATTCCGGTGGGTCACCTTAGTGCTATCTGATCTGAGGGAGTGCAGAAACAGCAGCAAAAATACCCACCGCGTCTGGGAATGTCTACCTGGGTTCAAACACTTTCAGGTTTGTTCAGTAATTGATGTTGAACAGAGATGTTTCCCTGGATTTACAAAGTTTATTTTCAATTAAACTGTTGACTGGTACTTGCTCAGAGGCTCTTCCAGAACTGGTGATGGATTTAAGTCACTCAGGAGACATTCAGCTTATTCCAGGTGACTTCTACAAGGTTACAGGAGCAAAAAAAAGCATGCCGTGTTTCTGCCAGCTGCAAGTTCTGCCCTGTTAAGAGTTAGGAAATGGAAACTTTTCCCATCCCTCCCCCATGACTGTGCTCAAAACTCCACAATCTATTTTCTCTCACTCTTCACCTCTTCTCCTTCATATTGGCTGCTTTGCACCAAAAGTCCCATAGTTACATGCACTTTGACACTTGCATTTCAAAATGCCTGATTGTGGAGTTCTGCCAATACCAGCAATTGATCTGGTGCCACAGACCGGCTTAATTATTCAAGGTCAGTCTCTCTCTGTCTCTTCTTGTCCAGGGAGCAGCAGCTATGGGGAATAAAACTTGAGCAGTCTTTAAATTTTAATCATAAACTTTACTAAGTCACAGATTTGTTTTGCTGTATGTGTTTTTTCTTTCTATTGTACTTCCTGCAACTTTTCCAGCATCACCACTCAGAGCATGTCTTTATTTCTCAGTACAACAGTGTGCTTTTGTAAAGCATGGTATTTTACACCGCTATTTAAAATGCATAAGTTGTGTGATCTAAGCAGTTTCCAGTTCACTTTTGAGCTCCTGTAAAACGTATCCCTTAAGGCATTTCAGCTGAGCAACTAAGAAGGTGAGGGTATTAGAGGTTGTGAAATGGCTTGTCTGCTAATTCTTTCTATGTGCATCTCTTCAGATAAATCTCTTGTGACCTCCTCCTACAAGCAGAACATTAGTTAAGTATCTCCTTGGTAATGGAGTGTCCTGGACCTGATCTTATATTATATTAAGGACCCTTCACGCTATCTGGGAACATGTTGGCCTTCAGGGAGGATAGGAAAGGTGTCCCTGAAAGCACACGACATGCAAGTGACTTCACTGAAGAGTGCTGGGCTGACGTAAAGACCCCGGTCCAGCTCTGCTGCCAGTCACAGGCACCAAATCAGGCTGGAGGCTTACTGGGCTGTACCGCCTCAGGCGTGCTACCTGCTAGCTCTCGCAAGGGGTAACAAGGAACGAGATCCATTTACAGCAGCCTTGGGCATGCCCTGATTTTCATCTGCCCCACCTATGGGAAAACAAAGAAGCCTTTGAACCCCCTCAGTCCATCCCCGAAGCAACTCTGAGAGCCGACAGAGTCTAAGGTGTTATCATTTTAATAATAAATCCTCAAAATAATTATTCTATACTATGTAATTATATCATAAGTCCTGAAAAGAAGACCCAAATGGCTTTTAAAATTAATAATAATAAGAAATCCTAACATGGTGGTGGGGGCAATATTGCAAGGATGCAGGAGGTACAGTTACCTCTGCCTCGCTGGGATGACGGGAAGGACAGCTGCGGGAAAGCGAGGAAACTGGGGTTGTTGCAGAAGGGACATGGTGGCGATGGGAAAAGAAACCTCCCGCAGTCTCTGCCCCAGCTCCTGTGTTTGGGAGAGAACGTGGGGACTGTGATCGCAAGGGCAGTGCCAGACCTGCCTGTGCAGATCTCGGCGGAGGTGCAGGTGGGGAGCGAAGGCAACCAGCGCAGCGGGGCAGCGGCCAGGTGCTGGCCGGGCTCGGTGCGCTGGGGAGACCCAGCCTGCCCACTGCTTGCCACGCAGTGCTGCCAGCTGGCAGGGCCCGAGGGGTGGCACATTTTGGGGGGGAAATAGAGCCCAGCAATCTTTGCTAATTTTCAAACTCTCGGCATGATTACAGTATCTCTGTTTTACAGCACCCAGCCATTAGTGAAAAGCACTATGCAAGTCAATTAATGATAATGTCGCTTTCCTTGAGATAAAATAGTTCATTCTTACAAACCAGCCGGGATGCACAGAAAGGCGAGCTGCGTGTTGCCCTTGATGGTGCAGGATGAATAGAAGCGCAGATTCACTTTCTTCCGGTGCAGTTGCTGGCTTTGTTGCAGATTTAAAGCAGCACTGTTTGAAGCTCTGCCTCTATAGCTGTGTTATGCTGTCCTCCTTTGTAATGAAAACTTCTCCCTTTTCATCGTTTTTAATTTCAAAGCCTTCAGGGGTTAGCTTCCTCAAGGCTGCATCTCAGTCTATGAAGAACGGAGCATCTAGTTATGCTCTTCCTCACCAAGCCAATGGCCAAGGCTAGTTGGCTTTCACCTTCTATAACAATAGTTTATAGCTCTTGGCTGGTGTTTACCCAGTGCCTTGTCTTTAAAACATATTTCTAGATGTGAAGTCATTTGTCCTGAGCTGGAGCACTCACTGCTAGTTTGGGGGAGGTTTGTTTACTGCAGTAACCAGCTTGCTCCGTACGTATTCCCATCACTCCCCCTTGCTATAACCTACAAATCTCTCCAACTTATTCAGCTCAATGCTGGAGATGGTTTTTGAAGTCTTCTTTAAAGTATAGCGTGTGCCCTTAAAAATTTTCCGTGCTTTGAAAGATTCTACCTGTTCTAATGCAATTCCCTATTTTAAAGATAGGGAATAAATATCTTGGGGATAGTTGGCTCACATATACCTCCTATCTCTTAAAACATTAATGGTCCATGCTGTTTGATTCTTTTTGAAAGTGCTGTGTTCCTGCTTTGTTTATATAATTTCTTTTCTCTGCACTGGGACTTGCCAAATGCAGTCATGCCCCCCCCNNNNCCCCCGCCACCACCCTTTCATTCACAGAAATCAGTGACATGTAAATATGGCTCATTTAGTTTTAGCATTGCCAACTTTTGTTTCAAAAATCAGACATAAGGTCCCTTGAATTTCAAAATGGGTTTCAAAAACCCTTGTTGAAGAAATAAATTCTGAATAATTTCTGGTTTTCCTTTCTGTATTTTTTGCCTTTGAAGGTTCACACTTCTGAGCCTTCATGTACAATCATAAGAGATTGAAACTTGTTTTACTGTTAATAACTACTGCATCCCCTGCAATCGCACAGTTCCAAGAGGGAGCCACTGTAGGAAATGAGCCAAGTCAAATACTGCAGCTTAATAAACTCCTGAGACTTGACAACAACAAATTTTGCTCCTGAAAATTGCCCATCGGTTTGCCTATAGCAGCTACGAACTCTGGGAAAAAAACTTGGGAATAGAGAGCACCATGACTGCGCTCAGGGCTACACAATAAAATAAATCACTCCCTATTTTTCATGCCTGCTTTATACGACCAAGCCTTTGCTAACTCAATCTAAAAGCTAAAGACTGGCTTGGACACAACCTGGGATACCCCTGAACGACCCCCTTGCTGAGGGATGGGTGCATTGCCTCCCACGCAATGTATTTGGGAGCCCTCCTCCAGCCACCGCTCTCTGGTTTGGGGATTACAGAAATCGGGTTTGAAGGTAGTAATGAATTTGTGCCCTGAAGGGTGTAACTGGCCCTTAAGGGGCTTACCAAAGCTCAGCACTACTTTGTGTTAGAGCTGATCTTTCAGCCCCGGGGCTCAGCTTGGGCTTTTTTAGCCCCCCACCAGCAACACCCCTCTGGTTTGCCCACAAATCACTGGGCTTATTAGTTGGAGCTGTCTCTCCCATATTAGTGTCATTTTAGCTTGTCCTGTCCTGTGGCAGGTATCCACGGTTGTTTGGCTGGGTATGACTGATGTCTCCTCTAATTCATGTCAAATGTCGAGAGGAGAAGAGCTGGGGGAAGAGGGAGCTGCCCTCGGCCAGCACAGAGGGAGCGGGCAGAGGGTCCTGCGCTGGGGCCGGGGACCCCCCTGCTGCCATGGGCTGGGGAGAGCAGGGACCAAACCGACACCCGGGCACCTTTCAACTGAGCACAGGAGCAAAAGTTCTGCTATTGCCACTGTAGTTTTGCTGTGGGTTTCGGTTTTGCAGCCTCTTGTGCAGAAGGTGAGCTGGGGGTTGAACAGGAGATGAAGATGATTCAGTCTGTCAGAAATATGGACAAGTGGTTTTTTTCTCTGCTGTTGGGATACATAAATGACACCACACAGATGGTCAGGAGATGACACTCGGGATGTCTGTGGCTGGTCATCACTGCCCCGCATCTGAGTGACGCTTACAAGAGCTTGCCCAGTGAAATCTTCCCATACGTACGGTCCATTACTGACACCATCAAGCAAGGGAGACCAAAAGCGTTATGTGCAGAGACTTGGCAGTTAGTAACAGGAGCATGTACAGGGGAGCGCTTAATTAATCAGCCACATTATCTGGGCAGCTGGGGCTAGCAGGTGGGTCACCTAACCCCCCCCCCCAAACTTCAGTCAGTGCATGGAAATCCCCTTTTCTTTTCTGCCTTTTAAGACTTCTATCTTTCCTGTCTGTGAGATAGCAGCATAGGCTTGCTGCTTTTCTCCTCTTTTCCTCACACACAGGATGTATCTTAAAATATATATAATTTATAGATAACATATACATAAAATAATATTCTGTCTAAATACATGCAGACACACACGAAGCATGTTGCAGAGCCTGTGGGAAATACTGTCTGCAGTGGAGCTTTCTAATTATAGCAACTCTAATGGCAGCTCCCCCCCCTTCCCAACAGCAACAGAGATCAAAACCTTTTTTGTTTAAAATATTTACTGTACAGCTTGCAAAGCTTTAATCAACGTAACATGACGTTTCCTTGCAGCAGCCAAGTAATAAATATGCAATTAATAGGGAATTGAAATACACCCATTAGCTGTTTGCGGAGTCTCCACTTCCCCACTGTAAAAACGCTTTCAGAGCATTTAATGCTCTGCCTACAGTCAGCTGTGCCGCCGAAGCACGGGGAGCGAGGTGATACCCCGCCTTTTGGTGGGGAGAGGGACAAAGTGTTTCAGAGAAGCTTTGCAAATTTTGCAGTGGAAATCAGCCTTGCTCCCGCTTTGGCGGCCGTGCCAAGCCTGGGTGATGCAGGCAGGTGGTGGGGCAACAGCTCAACCCACGATTTGTGTCTCTCCCGCTTGGGATTTGGGCTTTTGAGACTGTTGATTTTACTTCAGCAAGTGTGACTCTGCACAGCTTAACAGGTCCAGGCACACTGATTTCCAGCGGCTTCGTGTTTGCCCGGTGCGGGCCCAGCAGCCGGGAGCTGGGCTCCGTACGTCCCTGGCTCCCGTGGAACTGGGGTCACAGCGGGGCTCCGCCTGAGCTGGGGCAGCCCAGCACTCGCTGGGTTGGTACAGCAATGGCCCACAGGCTAAGTTAGCATGTCTTGTCTGTAACTTTTAAGCTGTTTTTTAAAAAGTTAGTTTCCCACCATGGCTGTAGCACCATCCTGGCTCTGTCTTGGGTAGCGGAAGACAGCACGGAGGTGACTTGAAGACCCCTGATAACTGAGTGCTAAAACACCCCTGGCATAACCACCCACTTCAGAGCGTTCTCCAAACCCGTGCCCCACAAACCGTGTGATAAACTAAAGCCACAATGTGGGACGAGCCTGAGTTGATGCAACAGCCCTGGCAGCTTGCCCAGCAGCCAACAAGCTCCTCGTCGGTGGGGCTGACCACGTCCCCTGCGACGTCCTGCTCAGCACTGCTCGAGATTGGGTTAAACGATGCCCAGGTGGGTCTCAGGGCACCGGAGCTCGTGGAGCTGCTCCGTGCGCTGCCAGAGTACCAGCCAGATGCTGCTTCCTGGAGAAGCCTCCCCATCGCACAGGGAGGAGGCGGCGCAGAGCCGTGTGCCTCCCAGCTAAGCATTAGTGAAGCTTTTTAATCTCTCACTGTGGGATTTCTTTTTGCTTCAGCATCGTGCCATAAAGTATTTCAGACAAGGTGACATTTTCCATCTGCATAAAGTGCTTGCAAACAGTGTGAATTTAACTTTTATTGGCCTGATTTAGGGGTATGGGACTGTGCATAAGTCTTGGTCTCTCAACCTATAGTCCTGCACTTTAAGTGATGAATTAGTCAGTAAAATAAACAGGGTATTATCTAGCTGTACACACGTCTGCATCTTCCAAAGAAAATTAAACCTTGTTTGAACGTACAAAAGCTAATGATGGTGAAATCAACTTGGCTATAAATTACGCAAACCTCAAAACTAATCTGGAACTTTCTGAGAGCTTGAAAACGCTCTCTCTCCTGGATCAGAAAGCCTAGCGTGCAGGTTTGTCAGTGTGCGACCGTGCCGAATCACTGCACGGCACTGTCTGTGCCGCTTTGTCCATCTGTCTGTCTGTCTAGGTGCTCACCACTCCCCGTGAGGTTTGAGCAGTGGATGGGGCAGGAGACCGACTTTACCACAGCTCCCGTTCCCTTCCCCACTGACCGAGGGGAAGAGCAATCCATCAGTTACCATCCGCAGCGATCGACAAATGTTGATGTCTTAATGGCAACCACCATACCTGCAGCTGGGGTGAGATGGAATACTGATAGAGCCATTAGTACCCAGGCTGGTGATGCGATTTTATATTTCATTTAACCCAGAACACAACATGCTGCAACGTATATATTTGTAACTGCTCCCTTGATGGTCTCTCTGGAGTATTATAAAGATTTATCATGTAGTTTTTGGTCAATACTAAATACCGTGAAATGTCAGTAGAGCACTTCTTGGGATTGCTTGAGCAGTAAATAACAGAATCCTACAACATCCAAAAAGAAATGAGCAGGTGAGCAAGTAACCTTAAAGAAACAAACCCAGTCCCTAACCTTTAGAAAAGAACAACAAAGTAGGAAGGATTTTATTATTAAGTCCTCTTGACTTTTAATGAGATGTATGAATACTTGTCATTTAGGTACTTTGAAAAGGGTAGCCATTTAGATCTGGAAATGCTGTGCCGTGGATTTTCAGGGCCAGGCACCACATCAGGTTTCCTCACTTTTACCTCCATGAAACCCTTGCTCTGCCTGCTTCGTGACCCTGTGGCAGCAGCCCTCCTAGGGTTAGTGAGACAGCACGAACCCTCTCTGCATCCTCCTCTCCAGAAACCTGTCTGAGAAACAGCAGCTGCTTCGTGGGAGGTGGGATGGACACCCCCTCCCAGTGCTGACACCTTCCCTCTTAATCACTCCCCAGCTAATGGTGGGGGTTGCTCTGAGAACACCCTCCAGGTTTTTTTTGCAGGTCAGAAGCTGGCTACTGCTTAAACATATGTTCCTCTTTCCCTGTCTCTGACTTGCAGAATAGCTGCTAACTAACCAAAAGACAACATGGTGAGCCAAGGCTATTAGTGAATAATAATGCCATTTGCAGGCAGCAAAGGCTGAGAGGCTTCCAGAGCAGTTAGCAGTCTGCAGGCATCTCCCAGAAATGCACGAGCAGAGCTCCTGTGCATCAGCCAAAGAGCAATTATTCTTGGAAAGCACGTCTGCCTCATGCTTTAAAATATTTTCTAGTGTCTTGAGTTTAAAAAAAAAATGTACTGAAGGAAAGCAGAGAGACTGGAGTAAAGGACTTCTTTACATGCTGTGAATGAACATGACCGCAGGTGTGTGCGCCTCGCAGCACCCACCATCTCCGTGCAGGGTGCCCCACGGCCGCGGCTGCGGGCTGGGGCGAAACCCGACCGAGCCGCCAGAGCCTGGCCTCGAGGAGGAGGCCAAGGGTAAACCCCCTCCCTGGCCTTCCCAAGAGCAGAGGTACAGGCAGCACGCAAAGCTCCTCAAAAATTGCATTTTAGGATGAACTTCAGTCAAGCAGGCTTGTTTGTTTTTTTTTTTCTTTTGGCTTTCCTGTGGTTTTTTTCCCCAAACATCTCATTTGTAGTAGAAGATTATATTCCTAGCGGGGTCATTTTGAGTGCAGTATTGTACACAGTTCTGCTCTTTAAAGAACTAGCATGGATCCTAACAGCTCTCCAGGCAGGAAATCTGGTGGGAACTCTGCTTTCCTGCTTACTGATCTAACGCTGGATCCAGCGATCCCACTGAGCCCATCAGCGCAGTGTCTTGGTAGCAAATAATGACACAGGGAGCCACCAAAGGACTGTTTTATGGTCCAAACTTGTTAATTTCAGAGAACAGTTCTTTTGCAACATTATTATACTTTTTTGGCAAATCACCGAGATGCTTGCTAGTTTATGCCAGGTCTTTATTTAACCAATCTGGTGCCATTTTTTTCCCTTTAAATTGTGTATTTCAGTTCCTACTCAAGACTTATTGTCAACATTCTTTTTGTGTGTTCTTTTTTTTGTATGCTGTTGCATCTTTTCTTTGGTTGACTTATTTTAAATATGCATTTTATTTTAAGTACATCGTTTTACGACATCACTTGTTAATTCTTCGATTATCACTCTGTTCCTCCGCTGCTCTGCAGTGTCCAGTAGCCTTGAAGTGCTGTAGGAGTGTGCCACAAACAGGAAAAAAAAAATAATAAAGAGACCTAAAGACGCAAAGATGTGTCATAGACAGTTCCGCACTATTTAACTGCATGTTGGTTGGCAAATAATTGGTAAGAAATTGGCTTCCTTCTCAGTATGGTAAGAGCTTTTGCAGTCCCCTGCCAGGTGAAGCCTGCTGCTCCCGGGCGGGCTGCGGGGCCGAGCTCACGGTGCTGCCATTAGCCCGGGAGTGGGTGAAGCTGCGATTTGCAGGGTCGGGGCTGGCAGGGCCGGTGGGGTTACCGGCTGACGTGCCACTCTTCGGACTGACAGCATCTCATGGCACTGTAGACATCAGCGTGGGGACTGTGCTAGGCGGTCAGCCGATGCCTAAAAGGCGCAGGTTAACAGGGGGTGCATTTAGCCGTCACCTCTTAGCTCCCTCAGCTCACCTGCTGCTACAAGTCCATGCTCCTACTCTAATTTACTCCCATAGTGACTTACTTGCCGCATCGTGCCTCCCACCTCACCTTTGCTTGAAGATGCCAGCTCCCTGTTACCCTTTGCATCTTCAAAAAGGTGAGAGAGCCAGTGGGGCTGCATCTCCCTGTCATCAGCCCTGCCTGAATTTCAATAGAAGTAATTAAAAACAGTCCAAACCCCAAGTGATGCAGCTGCACGATTAGTTATAGGTGTTATGCTGAGTGCTGTATCTGTGGGCTCAGAAGCAGTCAGGTACACGCATTTCAATAGCTGGATGAAAGGAGTGGTGCGTTCTGTAGCTGCAGATCTATTGAGTGACTCACTTTCAGCTTAGAAAGATAAAGGTTCATGTCCTCTACGACAGAGGAAGGACCGACATCGGTCTTGTGCTGCCTGAGCAGTTGGTCAGTGCAGACGAAGTCAGCACTGCCCAGGCGGGGTGTGCAGGCTGCTGTTTACGGCAGTAGGGTTTTGAGTAACTCCCACTCAGATTCGGGAGTCTAAGACGACTGATTAAGAAGTGCCCAATTCCTCTCACATGCCCAGCCCGCAGATGTGTGTGACGCTTGTCTTCCATGTAGCTGTGCACACTTCCTATCATCTTTTTCATCATACGAAGCCCAGAGACAGTCTGGAAGCTGGTTTGACACTGAACTCTTCATTACATAGCTCAGACAAAGCACATCAGGTGCTCCACGGCATGTCCAGGTGCAAAGCAGTTTCATTTGCAAATCCATACTGTATTAATTTGGAAGAGATGTGCGAGTTGATGGCTCGTGTTCCTGTTAGGAACGCAACAGTTTGTGACCCATTTATAATAAAAACCAGAAAGAGAACTGAAGATGCTGAGATTCCCCATATATCCCTGCAGCATCTCACTTGTTTTACAGTAATTTGATGCTGCCTGAACACAGTAGTCGACCTTTTTTTACTCCTGTTTGCAGGGTAGAACAGCAGGGATGATAAACCTTATGCTTTAGTTCAGAAATAGCACACATCAGTGAGAGCGACCAGGGTTGCACCACGGGAGAGAGTGGGTTGTGGCAGCTCAGAGCAATACTGATTACTGAGGTTTATTATATATACAAGAAAACCATATTGCCTGTCAGAAATTGCACATTGGCCTAAAAGGCTGTTTAGGGTTTGTTTGCTTTTTAAACCCAGGCTTATATCTAGTTTTATGTCCTTTCTCTCCTGGAAAGTATGTTCATTTTAGAGCCCTGAATGACTCGGAGACCTGAGAGCCTGAAATGGAGACTTTCACGAGCATCGTGATGGTCCTACTCCACCTGGAGCTGGCAGTGGCCGGAGTCTCTGCGTCAGCTGAACCCACAGTCAGGTTGCTGGTCTTTCTTAAAGGCAAAATTGGTATCTCACAATACCCCAAGTAAAAAGAGGCCAGTGAAATAGCTACTTGAGGTGGAAAGGGAAGCATGATATATGTGTGGAGGGGAAATCTCACTCTGGCCACTTGAAAATTGCATTTGTGCCCTAAATTGGGGAATAAAAAAATAAAGAGTACGAGTGACCTTGCATCCTGTGCAGCCTCGCTGTGCCTGGTCTGTGGAGGACCAGCTTTGTTCTTGGGGCAACACAGTTGTGGGGAAAGGTAAACCTTAGCACAAAGAGCATGGAAAAAAATAATAAAGCAAAACTAGCACAGAATGAAAGCAGCACTCAGGGTCATCTGGGTGCTGGATAGCATCTGCTTTTGTGTATACAGAAGGAAACATAGCATGAGTAATGGCTCTGAAGCAGCTACGCTGGATGTTTATTGCACAGAGATGACCAGGACAAATGAGAATATTTCTACTTTTTCAGCGGGCAGTGCACAACATGCGTGACTCTTGCGGTGACCACGGACCTCAAGAACAGTGGGCAAAGCGCCTTCCTTCTAGTAAACTATATAATCTCTTTCCAAAACTGTGAAGCCCAACCTCAGAGATCACAGGGATTTTGCCTGATTAAAGACCAGAATAAATGTTGGGGCCAGGTTGTCTGGCTGTTGTAGCAGCAAATGTGGGAAGAAAGGCCTCGGGCTATTTTCCTTGACATGGAAAACTTACATGACACATCATTTGATGTGTTGATTCTATTTTTTAAACATTGCCTAGCACAGAAATTGGAGCTGGCTGCAGCTCAGCCAGCCATCAGCTCTGCCCCGCACAGTCCAACATTTCTGCCTTCCAGGGCAGGAGCTGTGCCCGGCCCCGTGTCTCTGCTGGCAAGGGCTGTGCTCCCACACGGGCATGAGCATCTTTTCTCAGGTGTCTTCCCCACCTCCAGCACAAGCTAATCATAATCCCTGCGTTCCTCCATGAACTATTTACATGATCACAGCCAGCCTTTGGCACAATTTCTTGCTAACGCTGTAACAGTAATGGCACTCTCATAACAACTGTGCTGCTACCAGCTAGAACTGTACTGCAAATTATCTCACCTGGCTCTGAGGCTGCAGCTTGTCTACATGGGGGTCAGCTGGGTGAATGGTCCTGCAAGACGCGTGGCCCCAGATGAACCTGAACTCTTTGTGGCATATTCCAGAAGAAGCATCACATCCCTTTTGCTAGTCACAGAAAAGGGAAAATTCCACTGGAGCGTCTCTGGCTCTTGGGCTCATCTTCATGGGTGACAACATGGGGGGAAAGCTCTCATCTGGAGGAACTTGTCTGAGCTCTTCTTACATTTCATACATATGGAAGGAGACGTTCTGAGGAAAGAGTTGCTTGGGAGACTTGAAGTGGCATTTGACTGGTAGGGTCTCTCTTACTGGTGCTAGTGTGTGAGGAGGACAAAAAAGAGCCGGACTGTCAGATCCTGGGAAAAAGCATGCAGCTCAGAAGTAGGAAAAAAAAGATAAAACTGTACTTTCTGCTTTGTGTTTGATTTTTCTTATAGTTTTAAAAGTGAAATCAATCCTAAGTCTTCAAGGTTGAATCTTTGGGTTTGTCAGATTTTCTTTTCAATACTAGCATTTCAGAGCTTGTGGACAGACCTTTAAAGATTACATGGAAGGATAGTGTTGAAATGCAGAGACAGCTGAGACTCTTCCAGTTGGAAGAATTCTCCAAGCCGCACTTCCTGACAGAGGCAATGGGAGATGGCAGATGGTAGGTGGCATCTTGTTTATCAAAACAAAAACTGTGGGATCTCTTGAGGTGCTGGAAAAACTATACAGCTGAAGTGAGAAGTTGTCTCTGTGCACTTACCAGCTATTTCCTCTGAGCTAAAAAACTGCTTCTGTTTGGTGTAACTTGCAGAGAAAATGAATTTAGCCTGGGCTGGATTGGGAGATAAGGTCACTGGGGCTGCCATACCTCTTACCATAGCTAGGAAGCCCAGAGTTTTGACCCCAGAAACCATCACTGAGGGTTGGAGGAGCATCCACGCCAGCAGGTACATGAACCCCCACCAAGAACCTCAGTTCCAGTCATTTTAGACCACACTTTTTGATGTGCTTTCCTTGTGTTCAGGTCTGTGGCATCCAGAAAGTGATTGGTATGCTCTCATATTCTCTCCTGAATATCTAAAATATTCAGAGACTATTTGACCAGAGAGGCTGTAGGCCTCTTTTTCCCCACACATGAGTATTGCCAGGTTCTGTAACAAATGCAGGTTTTTCAGTATTTCTAAATGCCTAACACCATCCCAGTTTTGGCCTAGAAAGGGCAATTAATCCAATTTATTCCTTGTATGCTACAAACTCCCAAATAACCAGGGTAGTCACAGCAGAAAGATGAGGTGCTCAAGATGCAGCACAACTGTAGCATCCGCATGGGAGCTACCCAAAAACTGGAGGTAAATGCATCCCACAGAGAATAGTGAGAATTAGCAGGGGCTTCCTTTACAGTCGTGCAGTTTGTGACTGCTTCCCCCAGCGGAAAAGACTGAGCTGGTAAGGTAGGTAGCAAACTACTCTGTGTACCAAAGCAGATGTGTATCCAAACAGATGTGGTCATTCTGCCACTGGGGCAAAGCCAGAGCAGCTTTACGGCTGAGAATGGAGATAAATTGGAATAAAAAAAGGTATGGGAGGAGAATTGGAACCCTAATGTTGCTTTTTCTTTCAAACTGATCTGTACACATGTCACACAGTTGGATGTATGAATAGTAAATTATTCTATTCATTTCTTACTCTTGATGAACAGTAAATTAGTCTAATAACATTTACTGTTCAATTCATTGATTGTCAGAGGGAGATTAGAGGCAAATAGCTTTTAAGTCTTTCCAGCTGCAAACATTAGAGTTGTCTAAAGTTATGATTTTTGACTGTAATTAGCTGCAGCTCTCCAGCTCCCCCCCCCCAGCTCCATCTCCGCTGCGCAGGCGCGATCCCCCGACCCCTGCCCAGGCGTGCCGCCGCCAGCCGGTCCTGCTTCGGTGGCGGCAGGGATCCCAAAGCACTTCAGCAAGGTGAGCTCTTGCAGCTCCCTTGGCAAAGCAGGTAACAAAAATAACTCGTTTTTTTAAAAAAAACATTTACCCAAGTGAGGCTGGAGAGTGTGTGTGGGGGTATGTGCAAAGTCAAGCTCTGCCATGGCATGAAAAGCCTTTCCGTTCTGTGTCTGGAGGGTCTGAAGTGCTCTTACACAGGAGGGCTTCACTGAAGCTGCTGTACCGACACCAGTGGAATACAAGTGTGTGAGCGAGGAGAACAAGGCCCATAAAACGGCAGAGTCAACTGAATTTGACAGATGACTTCCTTGTACCTGGTGTGCCTCCTGTTTGTCATCCTCCTGCCTGTGGCTTCGGCTCTGTGCTGGGATTCGGTCCTATCAGTAGGAAGGCCCTACTGGCTATTTAACAGACACAGAATTACTTGTAGCCAAAAGAAACCATAAACAGCAGTATCATTTGAAATGCTACCAGAGCTTGGAGTTGTTTATTACCCTTATCTACACCCTCGCTCCCCCTTTTCTTTCACAACACTAAAGAAGTAAATAAAAGTAGCCTTCTCTTGATATGCTAGTCATGTTTTATCTCTGTTAGAGACACGTTGTGCTCGCTGCAAGCTGCAGGTGGGTTGGAACGCAGGTGCTTTGGGGAAATCAAACCTCCTGCCAGCAGAAGAGCCCTGCTGAAGCCTCACACCAGCACCGCGAGGCCACCTCCAGCGCACCCCTACGATCAAAGCAGCGCCTGCCGGGGCTGCCACGCTGCTGGGCAGCGGTTTTCCAGCTGTGCCGACTGGTCTCCAGAGGGAAGGCAGCAGGCACGAGACACCCCAAGGCTTTGGCTGTGGAGGACGGGGAGCTGAGAGCAGGGACCAGCGTGGGTACCCAGCACCGCTGGCGCAGTCTGGAGCCGTGCGGTGAACGGCTGGGGGAGAAAACGCAGGCGAGGTTCTTGGGTTCTTGGCAGAGCAGCTCCTGGCTCCTGGTAGAGCGCGGCCAGGCACGGGGCGGCCGGCAAGCCCCGGTGCCGGCGAACGAGGCCCGGCAGCGGCGTGGGGATGGGCGGGCGAGCTGCGGGGCACCGGCGGCCGCTGGGACAGATGGGGCTGGTTCAGCTGCTGGAGATGCGGCTTCTGCTTTCTAAGCATGTGGGCCGTAGGCAGCAATAAAATGCCACTCACCATATTTCAGGGAAACTCTTTTCCATCAGAAAATGGAAATCTGTTAAACTATCTGTGTGCAAATAGTTGATTTTTGGTGGACTATTCCACTGGGAAGCCTGAGAAGATATTTCGTTGACTTGGAACACATCGGGTTTGGTCTATATTTAGTTTTGCAGTCACCTGGGCTGTTGGCATTTTCTGTGAGCGGTTCTCCATTTCCGGGGGCATGTTGTTGGCCTTGCTGAGGCTGACTCATCTCCTGGGTTTGCAGCATGATGGAAGGGGAGTACGGGGTGCAGAAGCTGTGGGGAAGAATGGGAGCACGATTCCTGCAAAGGCCAATGATACCTCAGCTGCGGACAAGGATTAATGTCAAAGCAAGATCTTATTAAAGAGGAGACTTCTAATTTAAATTTCTCTGAATATTTGCTCCTTTTGGTTTTGCTTTCTCTCCTTCCCATATCATGACCCACAGTAACGACAAAATATCAAAACTTGGGGGAACTGGAACTGTGATTGTTTGGAGGTGGTTGATTTTCAAAGCTTTACTGTTCGTGCCTTTTGATGCTAAGGTTTTCAAATAGAAATATACATACACAAAAGGCTATAATGACTGCATTGTCACCAGATAAAACTGTACTAAAAATAAATAAATACTGCAGTTTAACATGATTCAGTAGGCAGGGTCCTTATTATTCTTCCACCATTCAAAGAAAGATTCAATTTCAGTGTAATACGCTCCATATCTCTCCCTCATCCGACTAGTGCTCCTTTCAAAGTTTCTATCTGCGCACGAACGCAGAGGGTTAAGAATAACCACAGGCGCAAGTGTTGTGGTCACTGATGCATATTTTTAAGTGGTAGGACACAGTGAAGAATCTTGGTTTAAGTGTAATAAAAGCGAGGTCCCGATTTGTTAATGAGGAGCATTGTCTGCTGCAGACACTAATTTCACTACAGGGTGCAGTCTTCAAACTTTTCATTCTAATTAGAATGCATTTCCATATTCTTTATCAATTTCTTCTCTTACTGAAATCTTCTCAAATGACCTTTTTTTCTTCACTTATGACTCATCCAAAGATTTTTATTTTTCCCAAAACAATCATTCAGATGCCACCGCATTTTTCCAGTAAACACATTCAAAAATAAATGACCTTGCCAGCTCATGCCTACACAGTGGGAGAAGGGCATTAGCAGTGCAGAGGCAGCTACTAATAATACACAGGAAAATTAAGTATGGGAGAAGACCGTCTTCTTCTAATTCCTTGAGCATTTAATTTCCAAATGCCCTGCAGTGGAATGTGTCTCGAGCAGGAGCTTAATGGCTACCAATGGAGTTCCAGCAGTGGGAAAACAAGTCCCGACAGAACAAGGGGCATTTTGTGCACAGAGGAAAATAGGTTATCTGCTAAGGAGGCATTTTTTTCTTTCCTTCAGTCCTCCACAGCTGTGTCCAGTTCCAATTTTTATAATAAAGTAAATTATTAACTCAAGTTGACGGATTGGTTGGTGTTGGTAATAGGCTTTCAAAATGATTAGTGATATATACTCATTACCCAAATTAAAAAGCCATATTAAAAATAAGGAGAGGAAATGTAGCAGCATTATCAAAGTAATAATTTCTATTTAGTGCATATCTTTCCTGAACTTTGGCAAATGTTGAATTATGCAAGACAAACACTAATCTGAAAGCATTCTAATTAATGATGGTATTTCTTTGCTATCAAATTAAAACCAACACATTCACAGTGCATCTGACTTAAATGTTGTTGCAAGTTCTTCACAGTTTGAGGAAGACTGTTGATGTGTTTTAAAACATTATACCTATGCCCAAGTTGCCAGGCTTGAGCCACCTTCTTCCCCTGCAGAATAATTATTAATGGGAAAGACTTATATAACTCAAAGTTCACCCAAATATTTGTTTTGTTATTCAGTACTTCAACCATCTCAGGAAGAAAAGAAAAAAGAAAAAAAAGAAAAGCAGAGATGAGTATCTTGACATCAATTAATCACAGTGCTTTGTTATCCAGGGTTTGCTATAGTTTTCACCAACTAACGGAATCAAACAGTTGCTTTCACTTTAAAGGTGCTTTATAGATGAAAATGCATTTACAAAACTTCTTTCAGAATAAAACAATAATCAGGCAGCTAATTAAGCACATTGTAAGTACTGAGCTTTTGAGTTAAAGACCTGTCCAGGCTGTAACATCATTTTTCCTTTGTTATTATATGCAGAAAGCTAATAAAAATATAATTTTGAAAAAAAAAATCACATTAGTGATTTGCCAGAGTGAATGTAGATGTCAAAAACGCTAATCTAGAGAAGCTGTCAGGAGTTTAAATAGATTTTTCACTGACTTGCTGTTCTTAATTATAGCTCAGCACCCTGTACAGGTTAAAAACGCCGGGTTCCTTCGAAACAAACTTAGAGCTCCTTACCATCTCGTCAAATTCTCCTTCTCTTCCTTTCAAATGGATCAATCAGATGCCAACACATAACATTTTTCATTTACATCTTTTCTTAAGCTTCCTTATCCACTGCAATTATATTTTTACCCAAACCTATCCTGAAGGGGATAGAAGAGATTTCATGGAAGTAGCATAATTGGCAATTGAGCTTGCTCTTTCGTGAGCTTCTTTTATGAGAAAAGATAGAGTTTTGTGTTGTAGAAATTCAGCACTTAAATTAGGGGGTATGCTGGCTACTTAGTTAAATAATCTAGAATAATCAGGTCAGGAGGGAATAGCGCATAGCTGTCACTTAATGTTTTGTATTAATTTTTCAGATAATGTAATTCTACATACTATCCAAGCATTCAAGAGCACATCAAAAAAGAACTGCAAACCGGAGGATTGACAAGTTGCTAATCCAATCCTCTGACTGTCACAGGGTGCCATGTAAAAGGGATCCTTTGTTCTTTAAGAGCTGATTGAGTTCCATTAGTATCCATATTCAGAGCCCTGGGCACAATATTAATGCTAATACCGTTGTTACGGAGATGGAAAGCCGTTAAGAATGAACAATAATCAGCTCACAATATCATTGGACATATTCATGCAGCTTGTAGTGTGGTGAGATCCGATAGCTCTAAACCTTTCTAAAGAGAAAACGAAAATCCAATTAACATCTTCTCTGTAAACCTCCTCGGCTACTTTCACTGGAGATGACCTTGGGCAGCTGTGTTGCAATTTTGCCAAAACCTCAATTATGTCTTTAATTCAGCGGCGTTGTTGGGTTTTGCCCAAACAGAAGGCCTGGCTCCGCAGCCCGCCCCTCATGCTGGGTAATAGTTGCTCACGCAAGTTGCCTCAGCAGCCACTGGCATACTCTGCACCGAGCTGCAGCACAGGCGGGCAGCAACCGGGCTGCGGGCTGTGCGAGGCCGTGGGGATGTCCAAGCCAACCAGCAAGAAAACTCCTTTTCTCTCCCTCTCCCACCTCCAGCCAAAATCCCAGCTCTCAGACGTGCCCTTCCAACATGACTCGGGCAGCGTCGCTGACGTGGCTGTTCTGGAGCAGATGGCTGGTGAGACCTGGCCAGTGGCTAATTGCTTCCCGCTGATGAAGCACGCAGTGAGGGGAGGAGAGGCTCCGTGTGCCCTTGCACAGGGCTTCGCTCCAGCCCGGGGGCAAGGGCAGAGCCAGGCTTCGCAGCCCGGTTCCCTGGACTCAGGGTCATCCCGCCTATGTTCGAAGGCAAATCTGCTCCTTTAAACAGAAGTTCCTCGCAATCAGCTTGAATTGGACCTACAAAAAACTCGAATTATGAGCAAAATTTAGCCTGATGGGGAAAAAAAAAAAAAAAAAAGAGTATTTTTCCTTTGGGGCAGGGTAGGAATTTACCTGCATTAACTGCCCAAGGTAGAGTGAGGAAGTAACTGCCGTGAAAGAACTCACAAAGAATTTATTTTGGAGTATTTTACTGTACTGTCCACTTGATTTTTTTTCGTTAAGCCAGAAAGTAAACATAAGTTTTCACAGCCTGCCCTCGGTATCTCTTTTCTTTTTGACAAGCAGCCTGCAATTAGACTAGCAGATCTTGCATGACAGCGAGCACTCATCCTGGTGGCCACATGGCCCAAGACTTCCACTAGGCAACATCACCTATAGCAAGATCTGGTCCTAATCACTACGAGTAGGACTTTTAAAGGAGGGAGGACTAGAAGAAGTGCGTTCATTTCCAGCCAGCACGGACAGTGGCTGGACATAAAGCTTTTCCCTCTTGTGACTGTACAATTCATGGGAAAAGAGGTGAAAGACTTGCTACTGACTCTGCTAAGGCCACTGAAAGGTTCAATGCGAATTGTAAGTTCTGTTCAACCTGAAACTTTGTTACAGCTGCTGTCAACACCACAAGTGAAGGATCCCAAAATATAAAGCATTTTGAACTCTTTCTTTTAATTTCCTTTTCATTATACCAGGACGATACTGCCTTATCTCAAACACACACTTGCATATTTGCACTCTATAATGGAGAAACAGCACTACATACAGGTCCCTAAAAGTAAACACCAAACTCTGCAAATCTTGCATATAATTAGGAAGATTCTTCTGGATTTATTATTTTTTTTCCCCAAAGCTGTTACTGCTTGATTTGGCTGTCATCTGTGTCACTTCTATGGAAAGATTTTCTCTGTGTTAGAAAGGGAAAATCAGAACAGCAAGCTAATAACTTGTTAGAACAGTGAGATTTAAGGAAGAGAATAATGAAGCAGAGCTGCTGACAGCACTGTGGTTGTTCTACCTCCTCCTTAAATGAAACAGGTCAGGATCGCCCTTTGCCTTGGAGGGTCTCTCTTGGGCAGGACCAGCGCAGACCTTGCACCTGATGGACACGAACACCCTTTGAGTACTTGCGTCTTTTGCTGGCCAGGCGCAAACACTTTGAGCTGAATACTGGCTGTGACTTTAGACTGAAAAGAAAATAGCTTCCCCTTAAATATCCCCAGCCCAAGACCAACAAAACAAATTCAATCTCAACTTCATCCTTTTGATTTAATTTCCCAGTGTATTAATTTTGGCCATTCAATCACATTGATCTATTGAGCCCGTCTCAGCTGTGACCTTGATTTGATTGCTTAATTGTCTCAGCAAAGCCTGGGTGCATTATCTCTGTAATGTGCTTGCTTGATTTCTCTACGTGCTTGGTTATTCTTTCTTCTAAGATCTATAAAAAGTAAACAGAACTTGTTTTACATAAAATGGCAGTCAAGCTTAGAAATTCCAGGGCAAAGATAATCTCAGGTATATGCGTGCCACTTCTCTCCTGCTAGCATAAGCAGAATAGTTTAATCTTGCCTTGTTCAGATCTGGAAATTGTTGAACGTTGACATGTGCCCTTCAGTATAACTTTCTAGTTTAACAGATCGCTGTCCAGTAACAGCTTGGCTGAGGCATAAGCTCTCATTTTCTTCAGATGTCTGCTGTGGGGGTTGCTTCCTCTGATAGAAGCAGAGTAAGGAACAGCCGATGGCAGTATCTTCTGCAGATACAATAAAACTTTTTCATATGTTTCACTCAGGATCCTATCGTTCTTATACCTGACTGTACAAACTCTCTGCTGCTGCTGTGATTTTAAGCATGCCAATGCAATGCACTGGCATTTCTGTGTTTGCTTCATTTGCATTTAAACAATCAAGATTTTTAATTAAAATGCATAAATGAATCATCCACTAAAAGTCCTATCTCCCGTGTTATTTATTTTTTATATTAAACCTTCAATTTGATGGATAAGCACTGTCATTGGTCATTTCTGCTAAAATGATCCCATCAGCAGTGAAATATTTGACAAATCTGATGTTAAATTTTTCATCCCTAGCTTTCAGCACTTGTGGTCCATTAAGACAAATAGTATGTCTCACACTTTTGATCTATTCTTTGAAGCTCTCTGGGACTAGCACTCTGTTAAAGAGGGAGAGGTACAGGTCAAAAGGATGGTTGGAGATCCAAACAGTGCTCTCCTTATAGCTTGCTTTATATAGCCTGGCACATCCAGGGCAGTAAGAGTGTCCTTTACTTCTTCAGTGTCTTCTGTCTGTGACAGCTATCACTCTTTTCTGTAGAGTGACAGAATTTGAGGGTTCGGTACTGACCTGTTGATGGAACAGAAAGTAATGTGGACTTTCTCCTAAGTGAAAGACATTTCCTCTAATCTTCTCCCCCCCCCCGCCCCCCAACCTGTGACAGTGGTATCTACAGTCATCACAAAAATTCCTACTACTTCCAGAAAGCACTACTTTCAGGCTGGGCACTGAAATTTAAGTCCATGGAAAGTAATTTGTCCCAAGAACTGCATCCTAATATAGAGAACAGAGCAGAAAACACACTCTGCTGCTAGCTTCTCTCAGAGGATTACTATAAAACTAAACTAATAACAATGCAGCATTCCTTCAAAAACTGAAATCTTGCTCACATGCTAAGAAGCTGTAAGAGTAACAGCATCATCTGGTGGCTTCTGCCACAAAAAAAATGGATTAATTGATTTTTTTGTTCTACTTTCATTTAAATTCCTCATCTCTCAGGTGAGGCCAGGTCCTGAAGGAATGTGTGAGAAGAAAAACAGACAGAAAATAATAAAAATGAGAGAAGGTAGTAATGAAATCCTCAGCTATACTGAAACATTAAACTGCATCTGAATATCTCAGATCTTTTTAAAAGGATTTTTTAAAGAACAGTGAAAAACACCATCCGCACTGAAGTCAAGCTTCATTTAAGGCAATGCCAGATGTGGTTGGGATTTTCGAAGCACACATTAAGAATAGGAATGATGCTGCTAAAGGCCTTGAACCTTAGATAAAGACTGGTATAAACCTCAACAAAATCTTAAGACAATTCCTTTCCACCATTTCTTTTGTAAGTGCCAAATCAAACCCTTCCAACTCCTCCTGCGTCTTCCTTTTGGAATTCTTATTATGGATCCTCTTAACTTTTGGAGAGGTGGTATGTAAAAAGGAGATGAACATATATTAGTTTGCAACAGAGTTTCAGCTGTGAACAAGTGCTATTATGATTATGACTGTAAAACAAGCTAATCCACCAAAGCTTACATGTACTGTTAGTATAGTACTAGAGGCTGAATGAGCCTGCCTTAGGTCTTAAACCTCTCTGACCTAAATGGGCTGAAGTATTCCCATAAGTGTCCAAGGTCCCCAGTAAGAAGTTTACCACAATCCAGATGAAGCAGAAGGGCCATACTAGCCTATAGAACCCAAAGTCTTTGGGATTAGTTCTTGCAAAAGCTTATTAACAAGGCAATAAAATGAAAACTATTTCTTCTGGCTTTATTGGTGCACAATGTCTGTTTTACATTCATACAGTTTCTGTCCTATCCTTGGCAGTTGTCTTCTTTGTTGTATTCTTACAAAGAGAGAAATATCAAAACATTAATTTAAGCTGTCACAATGCAAAGGGCTGACAGTCATATAAAGAATTATCATTATGGCAGAGAATGGAGACAAGTTAGTGAAGGAAAATTAAAGTGACTAGCTAAACAGAACCAAACTTCTTGAAAAATCTAGGATATTGCCATGACAATTCGAATTGCTCCAACTTTTTCTTTTTGAGTTTTTCAGCACTTTCCTACACAGTCTATTATCAACCTGATGAGGAAAAGAAAGAAAAAGAAATCACTTCATATATATGCTAGTTTTAGTGAAATATGTATTTCAAAAGAGAGGATTCATCCTGTACAAGTTTGTGCAATAAGATAAATTGCAACTAACATCAGTCTTTGTTATTTCCCATAATTGTAGAAGTCAGACTGACCAAGATTACAGCCTGTCTAATCCTTCTTACTAATGCATACAATACAGAAATGTTTCTTTGTGCTCTTCAGGGCTTTTTTTGGAAAACAAAAATGATTCCTTTCTAGCGAACAATAAGAATCCTGCAGGTGGTGGGCCAGGGTCTCAAAATGCTCTGTATATTCCTAAGAATCATTTAAAATATTTTACAAATGAGACAGGGAAGACAGCGGTTAAAAGAAGAAAATAACTGCCTCACTCTTGTGTTATGCTTTTCAACAATAGCTCTTGGAACTTTTTACCATGGCTCTGAAGAAAGCGAGAACACAAGAGTCTCAAGGTGCACGTCCCTGACCAGCAAGCTAGAACACTGCAGCCTGGGTAGGTTGCTTTCTCCGGTAAAGTAAACCAACAGATTCTTGGCCGTAAGACAGGTTTTCAGCAGGAAGCACAGGGCTTAGTCTTGTGCTCCGTCCTCTCATCATATGCTACCCGGGTAAGAGGAGGACGCGAAGAATTTAATACAAAGAGTTGGTGAAACTCCTCATCCCATCTTCCACGCAAATGTCCACTGCCTTCTAGCTATAGTATCTGCAGTGCAAATTAAGTCAGTTAGCATTGCAGAGCCAAAATGATCAGACTACTAATGAAGCATGAGTCCACAAGATTGCTTTATGCAGTCAAAATTCATAATTAATTCTCATGCACATAAGCAATCATTGAGTTAGTTCGGCTAGCACATCAAAACCAGATGAAAACACCAAAGGCTGAGCAAATCAGTCTTCCCAAGGTAGATGAATGAGAGGCTTACATGACTAATGCCAACAGGACAGAGGCGCAAAACTCCCTGTGGATGTAAGGACATAAGATCCTTTCCACTTGTTCATCATCCTTATGTGCCTTTAAGCACTGTAATCCTGGAATTAGAAAAGCAGACTGTGTAGAAACACCACAGTAGGTAGCCTTGAGGTTGTGTGTATATTCAGTAGCAGTAGGTACTCAGTTCAATAAGCACCAAGACCAACCTGCCAGCATTGCCAACCAGAGCTGTCTGCCCAAGGCCTGGGGTGTCCTCACAGGCTCAGACCCTCTGCACAGTGAAGTCATACCTAAAACATCTGCACAGATCATAAGACAAAAAAAGAACAGGGAAGGACTGCAAATCACTATTATTCTCCAAATAAATCAGATGTACATTATGACTTGGGAAAGCAGACAAGAAAACACTTAGCAATGTAATAAATGTGAATTGCTGCAGTCACACCAAACGTAGCTTCAGTCCCCTAATTGTATCAATTATTTTTTATTATTATGATCTCAAAGATGTTAAGTTTTGCTAAGAAGATGTATTTGCAAATCACTTTGATTACCATCCGTGAATAGTGTGAATGTGTTTAAGAGCTTCTGCATATTCGTTTTGGCCCTCTGACCCCTCTTTGCAGTGTCCTGAATCAGCTGGCAGAACATGAGACACTCCTACTTGAAGCATTCAGACAGTCCTGGAAGTGCTGGGGCTACTCAAACGGCAAGTCTTTGTATAAGCCGTCCCTTCACTGATCTCAGGGCTCTTATGACTGACTTTGCTTTTCACATTTCTCTCTCTCTCTCTTTCATTTTTTAATCAGATATGTTTTACTGTGAGGAAGAATTTGATCATTTACTATTGTATTCTAAGAAATAAGCCTACTAGACCAAGCATTCAAGGTAATTTCATTTTTGCAATAGGAGGTATAATTGACGAACCATATTTTCAATGTAAGACACTATCTAAACCTAGTCCCTGGAATGAACCCTGGTCAACTATATATACAATCCTCTTTAATATGGCCTTTGATAGTATTCGCTTAGCACTCTAGTGCAAAGCCTCATAAAGGGCATTGAACGAAATTAGTTTCCAAAAGAACTGGAATAGTAACAGAAGTCTCTTTCTCTGAATCAATGACAATCTTAAAATCTCAACTGCTTTGAAACAGCACATTAATCCACAACGAAAATGTTTGCATAGCATTTAAAAAATACAAACAGGATTAACAAAGAACTTTCCAAGGACAAGATATATTTGATTTGATTTTAAGACTGAAAGGAAAGTTCAGTCACTTAACTTTTTTTTTAAAAGAGGTTTAGAGAGCGAGGCTATGACTAGATGAGGGAAAAAAACAAACCTCCCCTCCTCTCCCCCAAACACCAGTTTGAATATTGCAAAGCTTATTTAGCAACCGTATATCACCATCATAAATATAACTCTAACTGCTTATTGATGCAGCATGATTGGCAATAGGTCTATAACAGCATTACCCATAATTGCTCTTTCCAGCCACAGCTGTAAGGCAGCCTGAGTCTGTAAGAGCGTCCTGTACCCCAGAGCTCTCCAGTGCTCATACCAAGATTAACAACAGCAACTTAACTGGCCCAAGGAGTAGGATCTGTGAGTAAGTACTTTTGGATCTTTTTAGTTATGCAGCTCTACAGCCTATAATGGGAAGCACCTAGCTCATCACCTAAGCAATTCCGTGCCAAAGGAAGGGGAGGCACTTTCGGGGCAGGCATCCCTTCTACCTCAGGTGCCTATTTTATGATGGGATGAATCAACTCCTCTTTCTGTTAGCTGCAGGAGAAGATTAAGCAACAAGCTTGGACTAGATAATCAAGCTTCAAGAGGCTAAAATTAGATTAGGGGAATCCTACCCAAAACATATTTGTATATGAAGACATAGATAGTCTTCAGCTATCTATGTACACTTAGAGTGTTCCCCTTGATGGAGTGCGTGTTGGTTTCCCCCAGCAAAAGTTTTGACCTCTACAATACACACAGCATTCTGGATCCAGAAAGCAATAAGAGAAACTCTTCTGTAGGACAGAAAACAAAAGGCTGCCAAAAGTGAAATAACTGCCTTGACTGCACCTCCATGAGGACGCTGGTCCCACCTGGAGAGCACATTTCTCCCGGAGGGTTTTCACCAGCTTCTCGTTTCCCCTTCATGTTCCCTTTTGGGCTGAGCAGAGCTGTGGCACCAGATCTGAACTTGCTATCACTGTTCAAAGAGAGATTGCAATGCTGCAAAGTGCAAGTGAAGGACAAAGGCAAACTGGAGTAAAGGTGAGCCTTGGGAAGATGAAAGAGAACATCGTCTACAAATTGTCATGTCTGAAAGGTATGGGTTTAAGAAAGCTCATCCTCATACAGAAGAAACAATTTCTTACCTCGCACCAGTCTCTGGCTTCATTCCTGCAGCGAGTCAGGACTGGCCTGGTGACCACACTGCTGAATGCAGATGAAGTCCTCTTGCCCTCTCTGTCCTGTTCCTCACTTTTAAACTTGTGCATCTGCACACACATCTTGGCACCTGCACCGGGGGACCCTGCTTCTTAAAGTGAATTTAGAATGAGATGAACAGGGATTGTTTTGGGAGCAAAGAGCAAACCTCTGCTAAGCCTTAAAACCTGTTCTTAGTAGACTTTTTGATTGCTCCAGGGTTGTATATGCTCACGTGCATGTACTTCTACAGCAAAAAAAGTGCAGCAAAAATGATTAAACACATGAGGAAAGAGGCTTCCATCTAAAACGTGATTAAAAAGACTAGCGTTGTTTAGTTTGCAAAACACAAGAGTAAAAGATGATATAACAGAAGCAGGGAGAAGGGGCTATTTATTCTGTTTTCTCTCAAGAGCAAACATGCACAGCAAGGTGAAGGAAAAAAACCCGAAAACATTTGTGCAGTGTAAAATCAACCCTGCAACTCATTGCTGCAGGATATTAGGCAAAATTTTCAGAAATGTTTCTAAACGTGTTAGACTCTACAAGTGATAAGCCTCAGTTACCTAGGTGAAGGAAAAGCAAACCCAATCTCCCCAAACTGTAAGGATGGTTAGTCCCGGTCCTTGTGCTTAGATTGGTTAGAGATGGAATTTTGTCTCCAGAGGGATGGCATTATTTATTTATCAAGTGTATGATATGGGAGTGCTCGCTTCCTTCAAGCAGGAGGTTCTGTAGAAGGCAATTAAAAGGGTCAGTAAATGCAGCTCTATGAAGTCCTCGCCAGTGGATTTCTCCCAACATAAAGAAACTTAGTAATGGTCAAGTGGCTCAAGTTTAGTTATTTCGTTAGCAGCTGGCTATTTTCCCCAGTGAACTTCAGGTACAGCTAGGTAACAGTCAAGGCTGTGAATGAAAATGGAATTGAATATATTCTTGTCCTTGGAAAGTTCTTTGCTAATCCTGCTTGTTTCTACGCACTTGTAAACACTAAGTAAACATTTTCACTGCGGATATAGCCTGTTTTGAGTATAAAAGAGGAACTGTTGTACCTTCAACATTACTTCAAGTTAGCGGTGAGTGGAGTCTGAATTTTAATGGTCGCCTCTGCCCCAGCCGGCGCTGAAGGCAGCCCCAGAGAGCGCGGGCCAGGGCGCCGATGCGATGTGGCCGTCGGAGCCGAGCTGCCGTTGCTGCTGGAGGCTGCGCTCCCCGCAGCCCGCACACCTTCAGTTTGTGCTGTCGGATCCGGAACGCGCTGGAAAGCAGGGAAGGTGCCACTGCGAACAGAATTAGTACCTGCTTAAAATGTACATGTATACGGAGAACAAACTGTCTTTTAAAAAGAATTTTAAATGCTACTTTTGGCTTATGAATAGTTGTCTTGCAACTGTCAGGCCATCTGCTTGGAGAGGGGTCTGTACAGTCATGAAAAGGATCTTAAAATATACTCTCCTCATGAACATCTTTTGTTTGGAAAATCCACATGCATCACATAATGCAGTAAATGGCAGCACAGGCTGAACTGAAACATTTTTAAATGCCGAGGATGCAACCCTGGATACAGCTCCCCCCACCCCCCGCCTCCCCTCTATTAATAAGCACGCTTTAAATGCACCCTTAGACACATTCTCTTACAGACTCAGATTGGCAGCACCCACCTGCTGGGAAACATGCTAAGATAACTTCCTTGGGTACATCCAAAATACCAAACTGGGTTGTGGGCAGAAAAGAAACAGGCTTCTGCAAAGCAGCTCTCTCAGAGATTACATCATTCTCCCAGCCAATTTTCTGCCTACACTGCACCATTTTGTATGGGGGGGGGGTGGGGGGTGGTGTGAAAAAAAAATAGCATACGTCCGTGTGTATACAATCAAAAAGGCCAAATTAAGGGAGTGCAAGCACATCTAATCCTAGCATTTCCTAACTTCTGGGAGCTTCGTTTTTTCATAACTGCTTGGTACATGAATATATACA
>JANZLQ010000040.1:17281872-17382649 GCA_026212715.1 Elanus axillaris
TCATTTTTTTTGCATGCATAGAATATAAAATTGTATGTATGAGAACAGTGCTATGCTTTCCTTACATATTTTCTATTTATTTTCATCATTCTTTGGTCATTTTTTGTTTACCCGCTTTTTGTTATTATAATGTAAGTTCAAATATACAAAATGCTAATTTTCTTTTACATAAAAATGTAATAAAACTTTCTGGCTTTCTTTATAAACAAATTTCAGCAGGAATGTTGATGGGATGCTGTATAACAAGTAAAGAAGAAATACTGTTTAATTATCTTACATATAAAATCCAATAAAACGTTCTGGCTTTTCTTATTTTTCTGTACTGGGGATTAACATCAGTGTCTTTGTGATGAGAAATCTGCATTCATGGCTCCTCTATTTAGATTTAAATAGGAATTATAGTTCTTGGCAGAAAGGGATCTGTCAAATATCGCAGCATTTGTGGCAGGTGGTCACTGCATTGCTTAGTACAGACACTGCCTGCTTAACCATAGCCTGAAGTAAACATCAAAAGTCAATTATTCTCTTTGTAAATATTTTATTTATATTTTGGAGGCTAACAAACATCTTTTCAGTGCTTGGCTGAGACCTTCCTCCATGGATCAAAATCCTACTGAACCTGCATTTGGGTGGTTAGAAATGTGTTCAGCAATCCAGGGATACCAGTGTAGCTACCAGTGTATATTAAGCTTCATAACACAATCCTCTGCTTCAAAACCTTTAATGACTTGGCTGGGTTGAAGTGGACAGAGCTAAAACTTGTCATGGTTGTTATCATTGCAGCTGCCAATTAGTACGACAATCGTGTATTATTTTGCCAAAATCCCTTTCCTCAGTTAAACTGCATTTTGAATATAAATACTGCAAAAGAAAAAAAAAAAAAAAAAAAAGGTGCGTATTTCCTGGAATTTAACATTTTGGGGCTGGGAAGGCAGGAGGTTAGGTTTAACAGCAAGATGAATGTGTGCATAGCGGCCCTGCAGAGGTAACTTGAATGCACATTGAGTAGCAAATGTGGAACAAGAGCTGAGCTCTCAGGGTCAAATGCTTTGAAGAAGTGTCTTGTTGCAGGATAAACCTACTAAAATAAAATGACACTATCTAGCAACAGTTATGCATATATGGCGGAATCTATCGCAAAACCGCTATTGTGGGGAAAACGTCTAAAGATGCTGCAACACATTTTAGATCCTGGTTTGAACCCTGTCTGAATGAACTCTTTGGGCTGTTAACTAATCAGATCGTCTCATTTAAACGTTAGAAAAATAATCAGGTACTTCTGCCTACATAAATATATGTTGAATATATTTACCTTAAAGAACCAGGGTTTTCTTGGGTATTTACTCCTGACATTCAGAAAACAGAAGGAGCACAAAATGTTAAGGAGAAGCAGAATTCTCTGTGATGGGGCTGTGGGTAATTTTCCCTGTAAGCCTGTTTGGTGGTAAGTTAATTGATTCCCACATTATGGAAAATGCAATGTACTAAAGCACTGGGTGCTCGTTTTCCTTCGCTATTTGACTGGCAAAGGCCATCTGTTCTACCCCATCCATCCACATGCACAGCGTCTATTGTTGTCAACAGGATTCACACACACGTGGATCAAGGCAAGCATGTGCCTCTAACTGTTTTGATCCCTAGAACATGGATTTTTCATTTTCTTTGTTTCTTTGTGCTCACCCAGTAATAATACTTGTCATCTGAGAATTCATATTGATCTTGTCATTGCCTTAAAATTGGATGACAATTACTATCTTTGTCAAAATTCGATCTGATGAAATGGCTCCAATTAGGAAGGAAAAAGAAGGAATCCATCACAGCAGGGAGCACTGCATTTGGCTTTAAAGTAGGGAAGCTTCTCTTAAAGGGGTACCGTTGGAAGAAGCAAATGGGAACAAGCATAACAGAGAACAAGATGCAACTCTCAAAATCTACAGAAATTAGGTATACATACGAAGTGAATAGCCATTTAATTTTTGCAGTCCATATCTGCCTGCAAATCTGAGTTGGACCTCCTCTGACAATAAATGCCAGTAACGGTTGTTTTCATTTTCTGATCTGGTCAGACAGACAGTGCCAGTTGACGCCAGCCTTTGTGCATTTTCAAATCCAGTTCTGATCATCAGTATAATTATAATACATTATCAGAAGTAGATTTGCCAAAGTTCATGAAATGATAACAGCATAAATTACATCATGTTTCCAGATACTGAGCTCACCTTGAAACTAAATGTAAAGAGGTAGTGGAAGAATTAAAAACAAAAGAGTGAGTGCGCTTCCATTGCTACTGATTTTGGCACTGAAGCAAACAACTTATCCCTGCTAATTACAAATAAAATCGTGCTAATTACAGATTTTTTGGTTTATAGATCAGCCCTAAAATTAGTGTGTGCATTTGTGTGTGTGTAGGGGTGGGGGAATCTTTTTCCAAAACAAAGATGTTTGTTTCATATTGAGTGAATGTTTTATTCCATTAAAAAAAACTGCCAGTGTTTTTCCATCCAAGCAGGAAATGAATGGCCAGATTCACTGCTGCTCTGAAATTCTGGTGAGGCCTTACCTAGGAGATGTGTGTTAGTGCTCGGCTCTGCCTGAAGGACTGGAAGCCTCCACCCACCCAGCAGAACAATCTCAGCTCAAGGCCACTCTTGGGTGGGTTTCTCTGAATCAGGCCAGTAAATGCTGCTTCCTCACAAAAACAAAACAAAACAAAACAAAACAAAACATGGCAGGAACTAAGCTTTTGGAGTTGTACAGTTATGTGAGCTCCTGAATGTGAGACTACACAGTTTACCTCCCTGAAATATCACGTTTTCTTAACTGTATGGAAGAGCTCCATAAGAGACTGAGGGAACCCAACCAAGAACACCACACTTTTAGCAGGTGGTTGCTTTCCGAGCTAAAAATACAGGATTCGTGTGATGCAGAGATGAGTCACCACACCTCATACAGCAGCAAGCTCTTTGGTAAAAGAAGGCGGATGAGCTGATGCTAACAGGTCTTCCTCTAGCAAGCTGGGTGGACGTCATTTCCTTCTCCCCAAATCCTTCTCCCCTGCCCTGTTTTCATTAGCTAAATCTACTTACTGACTCTGACCTACATTTGCAATAGTTCCAGAATGCAACAGAACTGTGTTTCTGGGGAATTTGCTATTTGCTAAAAATTTTAAGCTGACCCATTTGAAAATGTTATATGGTAGCTGAGCAAACACAGCAATCAGAAAAGTATACAAACCCCATGCAACTGTCCTGGACTTGTTTGCAACAGACTGCTATTAATGAGCATCTGGGATGAGTATGGTATCTTGTACTATGGATCTCATGATCTGTACAATAATGGCTGATTTTAATTGACTTTTGCTTCATATAGCAAATCCCAATTGGAGAAGTTCCAGGATGCTGCTAGTGAAGAACTGTGGGCGGGTGCATGTTTTGAAGTGATGGTAAACATTGTGACATACACTGTGTGTACCACATATTCTCATATGCACATTTTGACTTTTGTTGCCTTGGCTTTCACACAGCATTTCTAACATAGACATTCCTATTTGCCAGTTTGAGTGGAAATCTGTTAATATGTGAATACTGCTCGCCAGCATGTACCACCATCACTGGACTTGCAGTACTTACCTTCTTCCACAAAACACCCAGCCCTGTGCGCTCAGAGGGGCTCCGCAGCGCCGTGGTATCCATGTCAGCAAGACTGGAGGAACTGAGCAGATGAGGAGTGATAAGAGCTGCTACGAGAAAGCATAAATTTGAGAACTTGTAACTCAGCTCAGTATGATCCACCAGTTTCCAATGTAACACCGCCAAGAAGGCCTCGCTCTTTTACTGCCATGAATTCTTTTTTCCTTTCAAGAGGTGCTGGTAATTAATGCCAAGTTTGGTCAAGCCACTTTAGCACTTAAAGTACTATGGGTATTAAAATAACTCTAAAGGTCTGGGACTAGGAGCCAGATTACCTATATGATGTATTTTAATGATTAGCCAACCCTTCTGCTTGAACTGAAATTTGTCCTGAATCCACAGTGGCTCTTTGGGAACCTGCACTCAGCCAAGATTTGCACAGTTTTTTTTAATGTGATGCATTAAAAAGTCCCCTGCTACATATCCCATCCTGCCTGGCTGCAATATCATGTGGCCAATATTAGACTAACAATGTGGTTTTAGGCTCTTTCCAGAAAAACATTTGCATGACATACAGCAAAGCTACAAGGTATTTATAGGCACTGCAGCTACGTGTATCGTCTCCCTAGCCATAAGGTGCCCAGAGCACAGGGAGGGTGCTCTGCCTCTGCCCACACCACTGCCCGTGGTCCCCAGAGACGTAGCCAGAGAGCTTCTGATACCGTTGCAGCAGCTCCTCCACATTGATGCTGATTTTTTTTTTAAAAAGGAAGGAAAGAAAAAAAGGACACTTTTCTTCTCACTGCAGCATAACCACTTCTCACAGAGACCACCTGGTTGCAGACGACTGTTAGGCAAGATTCATACAAGAGCGATTTGTACGTGAGCGCAGCACGAGGAAGCCTGTGCCAGCGCAAAGTAGCTGCTCAAATCTACTGTGCTGAACACAACGAAATAAATGCTGGCGAATGGGTGTTTCTGTGAGGTAATACTTCCATCACATCCAATTCTAATGTTATCCAGCAAACTGCCTTGCCAGGAGCCTTCTTTGTATTGCAGGAAGCCATCTGTGATGGTAACTAAAATGAGAGCAGAACAGGATACACTCTGAAACGCTCGTCAGCAGTGCTCCCCTCAAGTGCGTGCTCTGTGGTTCCCACGTTGCCAGAAGCAGTATCTCTCCGAAGGTGAGGAAGGCATTACCACCACAAGTCCCAGAGCTACCCCAAATGGATGTTGTGCCTTTCACCTGCCGCCTTTCACTGGGGTCCATACAATCTCCACTGCTTGAACCACGATTTGTCCTTGGCTGGAACCATTAATTGCTATGGAGATGGTGGGTGGGACAGTGGATCATTTTGAACACGTTATCTAAAGCCTTGGTTTCTGTCTTTTTAACGTATCTCCTGGCAGAAAGTGCTGATTGTTTTCATTGATCTCTGCTGCTTCTGGTTTAATTTTTCTTTCTCTATCTCCAAGTCTCTACCTCAGTCTCTTTTTTTGCCAAAATATTCATTTGCTGCTGGATAATCATGAGTTTGGGTTTCAGATAGCTTCCTGGTTTGTCCATCTTCCTGTTCTATTGTCCATGTATTTTTCTCTGCCAATTTTGCCTTATTGTGCAGTGGCAAGTGGCTATCTGCTAATGCCAATATTACTCCTTGAGAATTCTTTTTCCTTGCATCATCAAGGGTTTAAGTAGAAAGCCTTCAGCACAGTGCAAATTTGACTCCTGAGAATATCCGTCTTTTGAGGTAGCTGATTTTAATTAAAGAATACTCTCTCCCCCCCTCTCTCTCTGGATTATGGTTTAATTTCAGTCTCTATCACAACAGTAGATACTTCTGAGATAAAATGTATTTTTGCCTCTTTTCATCCATGATTATCTGTAGTTCTTAAACACTTGGGGTCAGCAGCTGGTCCCCAGTTGATGTAGTTCAGGAATAATTCTATTCAGAGGAATTAATTCAGAACAAAATTGGTGTTAAGTTCAAAATAAGGCAAAATGTTCGTAATGTTTTGCCCTTATTATGTATGTGAGAGTGAAACTCTCAGAAATATCAGTAATAACAATTGTGGTAATAAACAATAATCTCTGAAATGTATAGCACCTCTCACCTGAGCATTTTAGACAAAAATGCATTTAAGCTGCTGTCATATGAAGAAATGTCATTACCCTAATTTTACACAAGGGACAAAAAAGGTGGCAGGAAGTTAAGAAAGCAGCTGAAAGTCACATAACAAGAACTGAATCTACATCTCCCGATCTGTTTCTAATCTCCTACGCTCAGAGAGAATCTCTTCCCAAGGGATATAAAATTGAGGTCTTGAGAGTTAATAGTTATGAAAGAATCAACATTATTCAAACACAAGTACAGTTTGAGTTTCTGCTTCCATCATCTTGCCAAATTATTATTGAAATAATATCGGTATCATATCTTAAATTGTTTATGCATGATTAATTTGCACAGTTAAACCATTTCCAGATTTCTGAGAGAAACGGTTGAAGTACAGTCCTGGGCAGAGAAAGTCTAGCTACAGATTTTAAAGCTTTACTGCTGCAAAGGAAGCTGGAGTGAAACCCTGCTGCTTTTGAAGCTAAAGGCAAAACCTCTCATTATGGTAGAACAAGGATCCTGGCCAGGGTCCCTATGACCATGAGGACCCCCCCACAACCAATCAGCGCTTCTTCATATGAAACAGTAATATTTGGATATGCGTATACATATGCATGGTGTGTGTATGTGTGACAGAAGTACAGATGCATATAAACCTGCACAGAAATTATGGGATGAGTTCAAGCTGGCAAGATGGGGTTGTTCTATTTTCTGTGTACTGACTGACAGGAAGCAAGTTGTTAAGTCATTGCACCAGCCATTACAGATATTTTATTCCTTTCTTTTTGTCTGCTTTTTGTTTGTTTGTTTTAATGCCCTCTCAGCCTATACACAACACAGATATTTATTTCTGCTTGGTCATGTACTTCTTCTGATCTAACCAGAATTAAAGAAAAAAATATGCATATAGGATAAGTGTGGGAATAAAATGTGCCTTGGCAAAGTGCTTTAAACTGCCTTTCTGCCAGTAAGCCATTAATTTGTGCTTCTTTGTTTTCTCTGAGCTCAGAATAATTCCCATCTGCCTTGACTCGCTATCTAGCGCAGAAAGGAAGAGGTCCTTTTTCTGAGCATGGACGAAATAAGAAACTTTTTGTATTAATGAAGAATGGGGCTTGGAATTCTGGGGGTTCTACCACTGGGACCTAAAATAACTTGAGGTCCTGCTATTTTAATTAACTTCATTATGATGAGTCTGCCTCTTCTGTTTGTGTTTTTCCAGCTTTTGTGTTCCTGGCCTGCCTGTAATACATATGTATTCCCCTTCTTTCCTCTCACTGAAGCTGAAGATGCAATCACATCTTTGAACCATCTGTTTTTTAATTTATTATTTTCCCTCATTGCATTGATGGGCTTTCTCGTTTTTCTGTCAGGCTAACAGTTTGGCTCCTGTTTATCTAAGATATGTTAACATGCTGTTCCTCTTCTGGGCACTCAGACAGTCTATTCTATTTTCTGAAATTAAACACCAGGGATTTTTTAATATTATTTTCTTCATCAGCCCAGGGAATATCCTCTACCGTTACAGCCTTTCTTCCTCCTTTTGTTCTTCCAGTGAACGTTTTATGACTCATGCTAAATTTAGACTAATATCTTATTTTTCTGTCCTCTCCAGATCATTCCCAAGCTGAATGGTCGGAGCCTGCCTGGGAATGTTCCTCTACCCAGTGAAGAACCTACTCACGTGAGGCCAAAGACCGGCCAGTGTTCCCTGAAAGAGGCAGAGGAACCCCCACAGAGCTCCTTGCACATCCCCACGGGGCCAGACAGGAGGTGGCAGGAGCCCACGATGAGCACAGCGAGGTGCTTGGCCTACCCCCCGTCGCTCGTTTCTCTTCCCTCACCTTTGAGCTTGGGAGAAACTTTCCAGGCGTTGGTTCATTCGCCCATGAAATGAGCAGAAACGTGCAGTGAAACCCCTTGCGTTGCCACAGCCAGCTACCACCACAGCCGGGTGAGGCTGTGCCACCGCGGGCAGACTTGTCGCCCTGAGCCGTAGCAGGGAGCTGGATATCCCTAAGATGGCTGCGAAGTTCCAGGTAATCACAGTATGGAGCATATTGCGGATTTATATTTGTTGCCTGACTTTTCTATAGTACCTCCCAAGAGTCTTCTGAGGCATTCCATTCTTTAATAAGCAGAAAGTGCTCTGAGATTTTTCTAATGAAAACGATATAGGAGCACACAGTGTTATTATTAAAACTTTTCCCTTTTTCTCTAGGAACTGCTAAAATACATTTACAGTTTATATCCTTTTTGGTGAACATTAAACTTTCTAATTTAAAATAATAAACTCTGGTTTGCTTTCTTTCTTTCCCTTCTATTTGAAAAATATCAAAAACTGTCAGTTTTTTAACTATTCTTATTTTGCTGAGTGATTTTTGGATTTCAATAAAAGTAACACTGTGGTTACAACACTTTGTGAGATAAGCAAAGATTTTTTCTACAGCACAATTATGGAAATTTCAAAGAACCTTATAAATATCCTGCTATTTGCATATATGAGATAAGCATATTTTAGTAATGGTTATGACAGGCTAGCAAGAAAAAAATGTGTGGGACACCCAAATAGCAAATACATGCAAACACAGACACGGAGCGGGGGTGCGTGTGCACTTTTCCAGAGAAGCCCATGCCTGGTGGTCACAGGATCCCCGGGAATGTGTGGGGTTCCCCAAGGAGCAGGACCACCCCTATCCTAAGACTCAGTTTCCCCACTTGCAGATGCAAGGTTAGCATTCTTCTTCTATTGTAACAAGGCATTTCGGTAGGTCCAGATGGTGCGCACTAGATAAGAGTCCATATGCCGGCTTTACGTTTTGTTTCCACTTACCAGGGTACAAAGGCTCGGTTTCGCCGGGACCTCGGGGTGCAGCTGGGCCCTATCTCGGCCGGCCAGGCTCAGGGTTGGGTGCCGCAGGGACACGGGTGGCTTGCGCTGCCCGTCCCCCACGCTCTGCCTGCCAGCCCGCAGCCATCGCGCCTTGGAGTAGCAAGGGTTTAGAGCCTCTCTGAAGCACCGTCGCAGCTGCCGGGGCATGGAGGCAGCCTGTCCAGCTGCACAGCAGGCCGATGGTCGCTCCGGGCTGCCTGAAAGACTAACTCAGCGCTAAGCGTCCCTGAGAAAACCATGGGGCAGCTAAGGCTGGCTTGGTCTTCAGCACAGGGCCCAGTCTCCGCTCAAAATGCAATGAGAATGAATGTAGCCCTAGCTGCCTAAAGTTTTCAAGGAGCTTTCTGAACTGAGCTTAACTGAACTGCTTTTATTCTTTTGTTTGCCTTTGTATTTTTAAGTTGGAAATTGCTCTTCTGGTTATGCTCAAGAGCTGTTAGGAAGCTCAGAGAATTAGTGTGGCAATTTCCTCAGTCCTTTGTTGAAAAGGAAGAGTCCACACAAAAAATGCACTGGCATTTCAGCTGCATAAATAGCGTAAATTGCTGTCAAACAAAAAGACGATTTAACTAAAAGAAACCCCAAACAAACAAACCCCTCCACACACACTTTTCTGTCCCCATTAGAACTGCAGGTTTCCATTCTGTGGATCTCCCAGCCATCTGCTTGGCCCTTGAAAGAGTCCTTGAGAAACCGAAAAATGAAAACCACTTACTTTCTGAAAACTAATCTTGGCTTCCCGGTGCCTTGCTTTCAGGGGAGTTCCACTCAACGCTTGATTTCTGTAAGTGCAGGTACTCAGTATGTCCTGAACAATTAGATGCCTTTGAGGATGTTGAAAGCGAGACATGAAAAACCAAATCAATCAGGATTCTTGTTTGACAATTGACACTATTTCTAATGCAAAAAACCAACAACCACCCAATACAATAATTAAAAAAAACCCAAACCAACACAAAAAAAAAAAAAACCAGAAAGCCCAAAACTTCACAGAAAATCTACCAAACAAACCCTTTCCTCTTTAGGTTTTAAACCAGACATTTTTCCTACAAGGTTTTCATTAGCCTGTCTAGAAAGAAATTACAGAGGTACACGTCCATCTTCTTCCCCTGCTGAGGGACGTGACCTTTACCAGAAGCCAAAGTCCCATGGCTTGTGCAGCACAGCCACGGACCCTCAGAGGGGTGCTTGGGGATTGCTGATGGATTTCCTCTGGCCCCTGGTGCCTGCAGGTGCTTCTCTCTCACCATGAAACTGGGAGGAGAGTGGGTGAGAGCAGCACCCAGCCCCCGCGGGCTCTCAGGAGCCCATCAACACAGCCTCCGGGCAGAAGATGGGTGCTGGCATGAGGAGTCTCCGAGCAGTGAGCAGGACTGCGAGCTGCCCAAACTGCAGGCAATTATGTTGTAATTTTTTCCCAAGCTCTCACAGAAACCTGTCCCTTCTCTAATGGAGACAGGAAGGATTACAAGCAATCGCTGCCTCCCAAGCAGTTGATATTCACAAGAAAAATAGAAGAGCAAGGGAAGGGGCAGTTTTGCCTCGTCAGCTAATGATCCTTGACTCTCTTACTTTGTGTTTTTGGTAGCAACCACAGAGAGGTCACACATGAAACTGTGGAAGTGTGAGGTGTCTTTATTAAATATATCAATGGAGTTTATTAAATGGAACACGCGGTACTAGGTAGTGTAAGCCACCGTTGGACGGGCTCAGGGTCACGCAGGCCTCCTGCCTTGATGTCACTGGCTGTCGGATTAATACCATGAGCTCACAGCATGGGCCTGATTAGAAGGCCGGGTCCCAGTTGGTTTTACCTCTGCCCTCTGCTAAGTCTTTGTTTGCAACGTGAGCAACAAGCTTTTCAGCTCATCACCGAGGTGCCACGTTCAGAGCTGAGGCAGATCACTTGGGTCTTTTACCACCTCTGCCAGACGTGGGGTTTCAAATTCCTGTCCGGCAGGAGGATGACACAGAGGTGGAATCATTATCTCCTATTGTCTGATTGATTGATTGGGCTCTGTAAAAGTCTTCCTTCTGAAGATTTTTGCTTTTCTCTTTTTTTTCATCTCCCCCTCCCCACCCTGCTTTTCTTTTCATTTTCAACCTGCACCAGGAGGGCAGAACAGAAAAGGCTGCTGAAAGACTTTTTTAGCTTGCTTTCTCTCAAGGGATTCTAGTTCATGGCACAAGAAACTAGTCTCTCTGACAGGAAAAAAGTGAGTTAGAGACCCTCCACCATAACAAAGCAGTTTTCCCGAGCTTGCACAGGCTGGGAAGGGCCAAAGATGGAGAAAGCAAAGAGAAGCTCAGGCTGCGCTGAGGGGTGAGGGAGTATTTACGTAATTCAGAGGAATGCAGGTGGCAGGAAGGGATTTAGCATGATGGTGATCACTGCATGATTAGAGGGGACAGGAACAATAGTGCACGGCTATGTCTACACTACTTTTTAGCAGCATGCTGGCCTCTCAGGAAAGAAGGATGTCTCCTGCTAAATGCGATACTTTTAAAAATAAACTGAATGGGACCCTGTAAAATGGAGGGAAGAGCAAAGGAAACCAAACATGAGGACTTTCGAACTGCTGGGTGGGACTGCGTTTTTCTAACAGCCATAGCAAAGCAAGACTAGCTCTGGAAAAGAACTAATGTGGCTTTAAGACATCCCTGCATGCATCCAGTTCTGGATGATCAGGGAACTTGGACATCTCAGAGATACAGTATCAAGGCCTGTACCATGGTTTTATCACACTAACCACCTGTACTGACTGCATAAAGTGCTTTGCTCCAACAGCGAGTGTGCAAACCAGCAAGGAGGTGGATGCAACTATCTCAGGCAGCATCCCTGACAGCTCTGCTCCTTCCAGTCCTGTTCTCTGCACAGGCAACACCGTGCTCCGTGCAGACCTCGCCCTGACAGAGTAGGCAGAACCGAAAGAACCCAATACTGTTCAGCTATGTTCCCAACTTCAGTAATACTGATGCCCAATACCACAGCTGGAAGAGCTATTCTTAGACACCAAAGCAAATCCATGTTTCTATGTTGATCCAGGTCTGGAGACTGGTTAACACTCACTCCTTTATGTGATCCTGAAAAAGAAAGACAACTTTTCATATAACTTAGTCTTTTTCTCCTCTTCAAAGCTTTGGCTGTGATTGATGAAACTGCCTCACATTGTCAGAACTTACTTGAACTAATAAACAATGGAAATGCCTTTATCTGTGCTGGTGCCAGATCCATCCCACTTACAGCCCAAGTTGTCCTTCTTTCAGGAAACCTATGATATACTACCTGACGCCCTACTTGCCATTCTTCATCTTGGTTATTTACCACTTTCTACCTTTTATCTATTCTATGAACATTTTGCCCTAATTGCTCAGCTATTTGTTGATTACCCTGCTGCAGTTGTTTGTCAAATCCTTTTATCCATTAATCTGTGAGACCTTTCAGTTGCTATTCATCTGATAAGGAAGTTTTTAACCACCGATGCTGTCAGACTCACATCTCCCTCCATGTCATGATCGTAAAAGGGATATAATCACGGTTGGCCATAGTCATTTGTGGAGCCATTTAGATGAGAACACCACATCCTAATTTTTGCCATTCACCTGTACTAACTTCCTTAAAGCTTCCTTTAGAAGCCAAATTCTTCATATCCTGAGGTTTGTGGGTATTCTGTTAAGTGTCGTTGCTGCTTTATACTCAGCTGGGCAAAAAACTTGTTCAGTCAAATGAAATCCGTCACCCTTGTTTGCTCATACCACTGGGAAGCACACCTGACAATGCAGCTGGGATTTCTGCCACTTGTACTGAGTGAGATGAGACCTGCCCCCCTACCTCCTGCTCTTCTTTACATGGACTGGAGCAAATCTTGTGCAAGCCTTATCCTGTGGGAACTTGAACCACCTGTAAAGCAGATTTCTGGTTTACGTGGTGTATTTTGACAGAGGCAATTAAACCTGCACAGGCCACTGCACATCAGGAGGTTGCAATATCTGACACTCATGTTTAGCACCCTCCGCCATTAAGGTATAGAGGTCCTTGTATCACGTGTCCTTTTCCAGGTCTAACTCCCCAAGTCATTAACGTGAGGGTCTATTTTGCCACCCTAGAGCTAGATATGTACCATCTTGTGCTTTATTGAACACAATATATTTCAGGGAAGCATGACTGGTGTGTTGTGCTATTGGCCTTCCTCCAACGATATAATCCAATTTTTATGATTTCCAGACTAAAGATACTCATTCCTTTTGACAAGGAGTTGCAGTGTCAATAAGATTTGAGATGCACAGACAATAGCCTGTAACACAGTATCTTTCTTTTTTTTGCCAAATTGGCACTTGCTTCCTGGCTAACAGAGGCAAACCACACATGAAGAGGTTTCCTGGGTCCAGGTAGCCCACCACTACAGCTTGGGCTAGGGCTGGTTTCAGCTCGACCAAGCTGCCTGCTTTTCTGCACCCTGCTCCCACTGCCTAGTTTTCTCTAAAAGCTTAGCTGGAGGACGACTCACTTCAGTGAACACCAGAATAAAATCCTGCATACAATTAAATGTGCCTTACAGTGCTCTTAGCTAGGCAGAGCAGTGGGGCTGGGTAGCTTTTGAATTAATTCTACACTGTGTTTATCAGTCGTCTAGCCTTCAATACCTAGTATTGCTCCTAAATATTTTACCTCTTGTTGCACTAATTGAACTTTTTGTCTGTTGACTTTCAATCCTTCCTCCTGGATTGCAGCCAAAACTTCTTGTCTGCTGACATGCTTGTTCTTCAGAATTCCTCCAGTTCAGGTGTGAGCCACATATGATGTTACATGCTTCCTGGACCTGAGGCTAATTTCTCCCACATTTATGTGGTGTGCATGTGACAGATCACAGGAGCTTGTGAAATCCTTGAGGAACTCATGTGAAACAATTTTGTTTCTCCTGAAATGTAAAACCAAACTTTTCCCAACATTTCTCTGCTAAAGGGCTAAAGAAAAATGCATTTGCTAGATCTATGACTAAAACCCACTTAGCTCCTTGTAGTATTGCAGCCGTAATTTCTGGCATTTTAACAAGAAGAGGTGATGTTTGCAGAGTTACAGCATTTAATGCTCTGAAACCCACAGTCAGATGCATCTTTCTATCTCCCTTTAATACCAGCCACACAGGGGAATTACACACACTGGGTCATTGCACTGGCACTCCTTGATCCACCAGGCTATTAATAGTGGACAACAATCCTTTCTGGGCTTCGCTTGGGTACTTACATCGTTTCTGCAGTCTTGGATCAAGCCCTGTTATTAAAGCAAAGGCATTAATCTTTCCATACTCCAACTTATCTCAAGCTTATACTTGCAGAAAGGTAACTCACCCTCATCCTGAGGTGCTCTGACTATTTCAGGAGCCTTTACAGGAGTACATAATTTTGTAGGTAAGACAATTATGAGTCCTTCTAGTTCTGTATTATCCTTCCACAGTGAGTCAGATATAATCTATTTTGTTTAAGGAATAGGCTGCAGAAAAGCCCATTTTTCATCCTGCACATGACGCTGAATACAAGAAAACTCAACCGCACTCTTCAGTAAGCAGTTTGCACTGGGAGTAGGTGTAGGAGCAGAGCCAATATACTCCCTGCACCGCAGGAGACCCCTGTACCCTTTTGTCTGTATGGTGTACCTTGTAGGCACCCACACTCTTGCAAAATAGTAATTTCAATAGTCACTAAGGCACCAAAATCTAATAATGGTTTGGGCTCCCAGTATCTTGTTTTTCATTGCTATTGTACAGTTCTGCCAATTTATGCATTAAGACACTAATGGGATTTATATTCCACCTAGTCGTATCTTCTCTCATTCTCTCTAGTTCCTTCCAAACCTTGTTTCACATCTACTTCAAATGCCATTTCCAAGGCTTATCCAGTCCAGACAAAATACCCTCTGTGTTCCCATGGGCAGAGTGCCATATACTGCAGTACTGTAAAGGTCCCTCTCATCCTCCAGAGCTTGGGGTTAATTTGTCCTCAGGACCCTAATTAGTGGAAGTGATTATTACTGGTACCAATTGCTTTGACTAGATTTGTTTCTCGTTCCTTTTCTTTCCAGAGAATCCTTCCAGCCCTTCCAGCATGTCTTTCCACCCCTGCCCCTCATTTATGCCAGCAGAGTTCCCAGGTCTCACAGTCATGCCTAACCTCTAGCACCGCGATTCTGAATCCCAGTTTGTTATCAACAGGACTTTAGTCTCCCCCAGCAATAATGCAGCAGCTATCCCAGGAGTTGTTCTCTAACAATACATGACTCTAGTCCCCCCTCTGGTTTCTTCATTTTCTTCCGGCTTAGATGCCAAGCCAGTTCGAAATCTCAACTCTCACCACAACAACCATAGCCTATTATATCTCCCCACAGCAGGCTCGTGGAGTTCAGTGTCATGTCGAGTCCAGTCAGTGGGCATTCAGCCAGCTTTAGCTCCAGGATTTTCATCAGAATTGGTCTAACTGGGCTGTTTGCCTAAAGCCACAGTCCACTCCACACAAATATCCCTATTTAAAGTCCCAATTCCATGGTGAAAGCTCAGCCTTGAGTGGTAACCAACTCCATTTAACAGTGAGCCTTTCAGGGGTCTCTCTCTCGTGCTGGTCCCTGTCTTCTTGAATTAACAATATTCTTTACCATGATGAGATCCTCCTTGCCTGTATGCTTGTAACTCATTATGCAAGGGAGCATTCATTTCCAGGGTATGGCCTGGGTGAAATGGGATCATTCTAAACATCTCCGTCCCCGTCATCAGGGTCACTATTCCTTCTCCAGTTTGTACTGCAGTCAATACAGCCAGTTTAGCTGACAACTTCTGTTTATTTTTCTCACTTACTTGCTTACTGGAGTCTCAGAAATCAAGTGTTCTTGTTCACCCTATGTGGCAATGATTTGATTTCTATTCCTGCTCCACTCAGACTCTCACAGCCTCACTCTCATAGACTTGACTGCCGGGTTACCACCAATCTTCCACAAGTAAAATGCAGTCTGATGATGCACTCAGACACCCCTACCAGTGCAGAGCAGAATAAAAATTACTTGGTTAATATCTCTTTTACTAAACAAAATTGGAGACACTGACAACTGCTAGTGCTGCCCTTGTACCAGACAATTTTGGGGCATTTCCATGTGCATTAACACGTCCCAAATGCCAAAGCCGAGGGAAGACCAAGCGTGAGAGTGGTGAGTCCTTGCTCAGATCCCTGAAAGGTAGGTAGCATCTTCTGGGTACTGATGAGGAGTGTGGTGCCTGTGCAGTATTGCATCATCAGGTTTTTCCTTATATAATCTAGTTTCAAAGGAAAACACTCCTGATCTGCCAGCCTAACACCCTTTTTTCTAGATTAGCTTTGCAAATACAACAGTGGCTATGTGAATATGTTATGTACAACTAAATGATCATTCTGTGAAGCAGACCCCACTTTCCAACAGTTTTCCAGGCTACTCGCTTCATATCTACCAAGTTACTTTGGGGTGGCAAGAGACCCATTGTGTGGCTAAGGTATTCCTGGTAAGTTGTGCTGTAGCCAGTGTCATTCTCTGGGATATCACGACCCTTTTCATGAATGACCTCCCAACCTAGCCTCTATAACCCTTCTTTGCTCATCCAAGCTCCACAGCTGCTTCAAAAATGTGCTGCTAAACACGTGAAGCACACAGCAAAGAGATCTTCCTGCCCTTCCATGACATAGCCCAAGGATTGCATTGCACTTCCTTGTCGGTCAGACAGGGTCTGGTAGCTGAAGGACTGTCTGGAGGAGCAGCTGCCTGCAAGGGCTTGCCTGCCCCATGGTGGTCCTCTCGCAGTTTGGCTGTCCCTGATGGTACTGGTTCCTCTGCAAGTCTGCATGGGAAAGTTCTACTACGATCTGCCATGCTACAGCGTGGCAGTAATGCTGCTTGTACAGTGAAGGACCCTGTGATTTGTGGTGATATAAAAGCTGAAAAACTCCATCATTGCCTTTTATATATAATTGAAAACAATAATTGACTGCAGTGTCAGGTAAAGAAGGTAGGCAGCACCCTTGGAAATACACACACAGGTTCATGCACACATGCTCACACACAGCCTCCTGCTGCCAGCCAAGCAGTGCTGCGTGACTTGTCTTAATAGAAGGCTTAAAATAAATCAGAATTATTTCCAGATTAGAGGGGAAAAAAATCCTGTGAAGATGTTTCAGTCTAAGCACAAAGAACACAAAGAGAGCAGTCTCTTTGCCAGTCAGCACAGCATTTTCTTTCCTCTGGTCCTTTGCTCTCTGCCCTCCTGCTCCCACAACCTGGCTTAACCTTTTTTGTCTGTCTGATGCAGGTGAACATATGACATTGTAAAGCTGCTGCATCCACACTGGTGTATCTGTGAGCAAGTTTAGTGTTTCCCAGACTTTCTCTTTTCATTTTCTTGACAGACGTCTCAGCCAAACTCCCCAAACCAATGTGATGCCTTTCTGAACTCAATTTCAGCAGCTTAAAATACCCATCTACAACCACAGTATCCAAGATCATAGACTCTGTTCCTCCTGGTATCACCTGACCAGGTCCTAACCCTACAGAGCCTTTGACCCATGGCCACACCATCTGGCAGAATTCACAGCGGGGAGTACACAGGAGCGCTGAACATATCTTTGCCAGCTCAAGGGTCCCAAATGCATCACAGCGTCTGATGGAGCTGGTGCTCCTACCCCCATTTGATGCACACTGCTGGCATTTCAGAGCAATATGAAAAGGTTTTCTCTTCTCCAGTGGTGGGGGAGCCGCTGCAGGCAACTCACAAATTCCAGTGTGGAAGCATGTGGGGAACTTGCATGGTTTCCTTCATGCTTTCACTGGGGCACAAAGCCTGGAATATATGCTGCATGGTAGTATCTAGCACAGCATACGAGTAACAGAACATTGAAGGAGATGGGAAGGATGAGGGACAAAGGCTGAAAGAAAAGCAAAAAACCCTCCCCAAACCCCATCAACACCCACCACTTCAGCTATTTACATTAGGAGAATTTTTCATTTTTGACTGCTCAAGTGTGCCATTTTGTTTACCTCAGGTGCTTTTAGGGCAAATTATCGAAACAGGCTAGTTTACTTCACTCTCGTTTTTAGACAGTTTCACTTTCAGCTTCTGCACAAACAACATGCTACAATTTGGGGGTTGCAAAGGCTGCAGGGAAATATTGATTTCCTCACAATAACACTAAAACAGTTCGACCCAACATTTTCTGAAGGCTTTTACAAAACATACATTTTGAGGGACAAGTTTGACTTGACAGACTTCTTTTAAAGAGAGCTGCCTTTCTTGCAGCAGCAGCAGAGCTGTTATTTACTACATTTTATTACAGAAAGAGAATTGTTGATGCTAGAAATTTCTTTTACTCAGGTAAATAGCTCTAAAGTTTCAGATTATCTGGCTATGTGAAAAGCTGCACTGTAATGCAAGAGAAATTCTAATTATTCAGCTAATTAAAAAAGTCTTAATTATAATATAGAATAATTAATTTCTTTTGATACTTACAACTCAGACACTCCCTTGTATACCTCAGGGGTCCAGAAGTCTTAGTGAATGTAACAATGGGAATTGCTTCTTAGAACAGCCAGTTTTCTCTAAGGCTTTTCTTAGCTTGGCAGTAGTTCTGTATACGAGAATAGGGACTGATGGCCAATAGTATAGCTGGAGATTCCTGAGCCATCAGATCTCAAATGCAGAAGGTCATATGCCACCTCTACTATCAAAAGCATTCCAAAAAAAGACACCAAAGTATCATGAACTGCGATACTACTAGTGCACTACTGCACTACATGAACCGCAGCTCATCTCATCTTGCCATCACAGCTCCAGTCACAGCCCCCTGTGGGGTACCACTGGACTAGGAACTCCAGAGCCAGTCTTTCTTTAAACCCCTCTGTCCCACGGTCTCATCACAGACTTCCAGTCTGTTCCTGCCTTGTGAAACTGCTCCGAGTCATCCAGCCAACTGACGCTCCGGGAGCAGTGCTGCTCCTCTACCACACACTACGAGCTTTAATGTACCTTCTGCCAGAGCTGCACTCATGGGGGCACTGGGGATCACAGCTAACCCCTGCAGAGATGAGTAGCTGAGATGGACACACAAGGTCAAGAGATGCAAAGATGGGAAGGAGGCTTATGCTTCCACTCAAAGCCATTGCAGTGACCTCTTCCCTCATTTTACACCAGTTGCCTCAACTACAGAGCCCTAATCAGTTTAATTCAAAGAAACAGATCTTAGCTTCTGTCCTCCCCATCTCATTTGGCCCAGTGAGCTGGGTGGTGACTGCTCTGACATTCTGGAGCTTAGCTGCCCCTCTTAGCCAGGAAAACAGCTATGAAGGACGTGGGATTTGTTTGCACCCTCATCCCTCACATCCAAAAGCATAAGGAGTGTCAATTTGCAAGGGAAAAGCCAACAGATGCCCTAAAGACAGCTGAGAAATACTAAGTATACTCAGATGTTACAACCTTCGAGAGCAAAGGGTGGGAGAAGGCAGTGCAGGACCTCTGGGTCCGCCAAGAAAGGTGTTATTTCTTGGGACATTTGCATTTTTCCAAAGTTAGCTAATAGAAAGGACTTGATTTGGTGAAGGCCTCCAGATAATTGCTCTGTAAGATCAGTATCAGCTACTGTATTAACTCGAGCGTTCAATACACCCTCACTCTCATGTGTTCTCCCCTTCCAGATCCAAATATCAAAGTAAAGCAGCCACAGGGAAGTGTGGCATGCCCAGGGAGAGCCTGCTGTCACGAAGCCAGCAGATACTGAAGGTTCATGCTATGATGACCCTTTTCTTCCAAAAAGCACTTTGAAAGGATAGATTTCTGAAAGTTTTTGAGGCTCTCAGGTACCACATCTTAGGCTTAGACTTTGTGATGCTTTAGCAGCACCTCTACCATTCTGTTTCTTACAGCACATCATGTAATAGGAGCTTTCCCCACCTTTTCATCCTCTTGGAGGCTCCTGGAGGTCAATGCAGGACAATAATACAACATACAGCCATGCATACTGATGGGCACTCAGTGGAACTGGTAGTTAACATTACTCATAAAGAACAATACGTTTGCCCCATTTCTGCTCCTGGTGGAACACTAATTCCCAGTGAAAGCAATTGCGGCATCTTATTTCTTGCTCAAGGCTCTAAATCTTATCTCCAACCCTTCATGTGTCATAGGTAAGAGCAGCATTTACATCCTGTCAGTCACACCCTGCTGCACAAGAAGGTGAAGCCACTTTATGCAGGTTAGTTAGTAATGCAAGACCCTTTCCCAGAACAGTAAACTTCTTTCTGACATCTTTGATGGCAAAACAGAAAAAGGAAAATTCAATCACATTTCAAACCCTAATAAGATTCACTTATCTTTCCCCTTTTTCTATTTTAAAAATATACCTGCATTTGCTACTTTTACTGGATCTTCTCCCTCTTAAAATTCAGTAAACCTTGTGTGCATCCTCACTCATCTCCTTCTCTGTGAAGAATTAGAAAGAATTAATAAGCTGGGGTATTTGAATAAAATCCTTTCTATTTCATGGCCTGATTTTACTTCCATAAACTCTGCATTTATAGCAACCTCATAAATTACCAACGTATATGGAAAATAAATACTCCTTGTCTCTCCTACTAAGCCCACAGACTTAGCAAACAGATCTCTCAAAATCACAGGAAAAGGAAAGGATATTTTCTTTTCAATTCATTCAACTGGAAATACAATTTTGAGAAAAGCAAAGCAGTGTTTCCCTTTCACCGTTTCCATTTCATTTGGGCTGATAAATGCCTCTGGGACATAGTATTTCTGGTTTCACCTCTTCCCAGGCATCTGTCTTTCTCTCTTCCCTTCTCTCTCTCCCCTTTCTCTCTCTCTCTGTCTTCCCCCCTTTTCCAACTGGCCTAAAAATAAGCAGCGCCTGGCATCTGCAGAGTGTTGGCTGTCGTAGGGATTGTTGGTGTATGACCTTCTGTCTGCAGTAGAAGAGAACTGGTTTCCTATAGACAGGTGTTGAGCAAGCCGAGGAGTGGTTTGACTGTCTTCACTCATCACATTAACCAAAGGATGTTCCAGAGATGTCAAAGTCCTGTGGTTAGGTAGGCGGCCAGATGTGAACGATGGGACTTTATTACAAACAGTCCCATCCAATAAAAGTATGTTAAGACTTTGAATGAAAAGAAAGCCACTGTGAATTCATGTCCTTCTTTGTGCTTCTGCTGGCAGCAAGGCACTGAATTAGTGTGAAAATTGAGCAAAAAATTAATCTTTGCCTCATAATCCATTATTTAAAAGGGAACACTCACTCACTATAATTTTCAAGTCACTGCTATAGCAAAGTCATTCTGAAGTCTTTAAGTTTGCCATCGGGGAAAAATAGCAACATAAGAGTAGGTCTTAAGATTTACCAGAGTGCCAGAATCTTAATCTGCTTACTGCATTTACCATTTGCAATTTTGCGTTGTAGTTAGAGCCTCCCCAAGGTCACCCCAAATATCTCAAAGCTCTTAACCATCTGTCTCCGATTCCTAAAAATTAACATGGAGATGGAGAGAGAAAGGCTGACTTGGCTCATTAGGGTCACCCTCATTTACTAGAAACAAACCTGTGCCAGCTGCACTGGGAGCAGCAAACCAAAAGCCTTTGGTCCTCACAGCTGAGCCCATGGCCACACCACACCTCTGTCACCAAAATGTCTGGCCGCATCTCCCTGCTGACACCTGTAAGGAAATGACAGGCAAGCTGGGATCACACGTGCCAGCTTCAGCAGCACTCGCCTCTGCCAGCCCCGAATCCTGTTGCAGGTAGAGATGTGGGACTTGGGACCTCTTCACGCCTGCCGTAGCTTGAGCGGTCATCATGCAGGAGGGGCCTCAAGCTCAGAGGTTGTTTAGTCAGGGTTTACCTTCAGCACAGCTGCCACTTTAACATCAGTTTCTTAGTCTGTATCACACTTAAAATGAGCAGGGTTGTATAAGAGACAAAATACACAGCTGTGTTTCATTTGTCACACAACTGCCCGCTGTCCTCCAGTTTTCCATGTGATTTTGGAGAGCAGGAATAAGGCTGAGAGGATAAATCAAACAGAGAAACAGTCTTGTGGCTATGGGAACCAATCCCAGATCTTTAGGAAGGCTTGAACCAGGTCACTGAATCTCTCTGCGTCTACTTTCCCTTCCTGAAACATGGCAGTAAACCACATTTCTTGCTTATGTATGTAGATGGTGATGTTGTTTGGTGTCCTGCTAGCTGTCTTGCAACCTGGGATGCCAGTCTCTGTTGGGGTCCATAAGATTTAACGTGATATAACAATGCTGCTAACAATGAAATACATATGTTACTGAGCACAACACACATACACACAAATCTAGCTCCTGCTATGACACAAGAAAAGACTAGCAGGGAAATTTGTATTTTGTTTCTGCTTTTAGGAAAAAGAAAAGGAAACAAACAATAACGGTTGACTATAAAACAGCAATAAAAAGAATGGAGATTAAACTGCAGCATGCAGGCACTTTAAAAGAAATAAATAGCAAAAAAAAAAGTTTAAATTTGTTTCCATTGGGTCTGAAAAACAAATCCAGGACAAAAAAAAAACCACCACAGGCTGCTTAAAAAAAGATATTATGGAAAGAAAAGACTGATGAATACTTTGAGAATGTCTTAACTTTTAAACAGCTTGAATATTCAAATTGGAATAAAAATATTCCTTCAATTAAAAATTATTAAAATTAGCTCAAAGTATTTTTTGGTGTGTTCACTGCAAGAATTTAATAGGATCTAGTACTCAGCAAAGCTTTGAAGCAAAAATAACGTCTCAGGAGCTCATTACGCATTAAATCCTATCAAAAAGCAGGATCCCACTATGAAATTAACACAATTTGCAAATCATTATTGCAGGCTACTCCTTCCCTTGCTCTTTTGGTCACTTTTAACTTGAATCTGTGGTGCTGTCAAAACCACCACCACCAGAAACCACTCAGAAAAATGGGCATCGTACCTTGAAACATCCTGAGCTGCGAACAGCACGGTACAATGGTCACCCAGAACAATATACACAGGAGAAGCTGTCAGGAAAGCCGAGAAGTAGAAAGTGAAGTGAAGTGAACCAAGGGATGCGGATCAAAATCTTGTTTGGGAACTTTTTATACATAGGAAATTTTGAACTTTGTGCCTTCCGGGCTTCTGTAAATGTAGTGGTGTATTTTTCAGTTTTCAGCCTGAGTCTTAACATGGCTGAATTAATTGGTTATTTTATAGGACATGTTCACTCACAAGTATTCATGAAATATGAATCACTGGACAAAGACTCCTTTTAATGAAATGCTGGTTCTTGTTTCCTCTTGTCTGAATTGGAAGAAGAGAAAAAAAGAACAATCAATACAGTCTGAAACAGCTATAGCTCATTAAAATTCTAGGCTGTCAATACAGTATATGTCTATCACTTCGGAGGCTACTGAAGTGTTGGTGGTAATGGCACTTTACTACTGTATTTGTTAAAGTACTTGTGGTGTCTGCTAAAACTTAGCAGGTGTTGGCTGCCTTCAGTGTTTCCAGGGGCCAAAAGGAGGTGACAATTAAGGGAGAGTCATCAGTCTCCTTAACTGTCCTCAGCTAATGTGAAAACCAATGTAGCTGAGTTAGGGGACTCGTCTCCATAGAGCCCAGCTGTTATTTTTAATGCAGTATGTGGAATATTAAACTGTTTATCTTGTTATTGAAGCCATAAGAAGGCTCTTTCATGTCATCATTTCTATTTTATTTTGTTTAGAGTCCTTCATTAACTTTTCATATGAAAGATCTGTAATTTACATCTTCAAAGAACTTTCAAAATGTAAGTTTTAGGGACGACAAGTGCTGTATGTGTGCAGCTCTATTCTGATGGCAAAGTCAAATCGCAAAAATACCATCAAGAATGTTTCTTCCTTTTCTTTTTTATTTATGAGTAAAACACAGGGGATTTCTCTGGGGAAAAAAAGAATTATTCTGACTTGATACTAATCAGCACAAACAGAAAGCTAAAGCAGTGCTGCCTCTGAAAGGCTAAAGGAGGATTTATGATCTATGGTCCAGGGCAAAAAGCCCTAAATTAATTAGAGATAGTTTAAGACCAGGAATGTTCTGCATATGAGTATTGGTTTTGCTTTGTAATCCTCATTCTGAGCAGCCAAAACCCAAACCCAACCCCATCAAACCTGCAGGGGGTTTCATTCCTCCTGGTTAGGTCAGAGAACATGGCCTGATTTTTGGACACCTGGGAGCAGACACCTGGTCAGTGTTGTTAAGCTTCATTTCTCCGTTGCAGTGCTCAGTCCTGATGAGAAGTGCAGCTTGGAAGACCACTTTACTAGGACATTTCAGCAGCAATCACAGCAGGGTTCAGAAGCTGTACACCAAACCCTTGCCCCACAGAAGTCGGCACCAACATCCTGACCATCCAAAAAGGTTTATATTACTACATCTAAGGGTGATAACCCCTCTCAGGTCAAGTCCCTTATTATAAATCAGTCGATCAATCCCCAAGATTGCTAAAGCATTCAGTTTCACATTGTGATGGTAAAGCAATTAAAAGCTGGGCCCTAAACAAATTAGATTGTGTATGTTTGTTTTTACAAACGCCCAGAAAGGGGTCAGATCTTTTATCATTGTTGTCAAGGAGGAGGGAGAGAATCCATCAAGTCACACAGAACTAATTTACACCACTTAGTTAAAAAAAAATTTGAGCTATAAATGGTAATCTGAGTAGAAAGGTTTCTTTCAGTACAGAAATGCACCAGGCTCTGTAGAAGCCTGACAGATTGTGAGTTGGTACTAGCTGAGGAATCAAAAGAGTTAGGGACACACTGGAGAAAAGGCACCTCTAGCAATGACTGGAAAAATGCTGGAATCTTGAGTTGTCTGGCCATGTTTCTATATGTTTCTCTAATCCTTTCTCTCAAGGTGGTACTTCGCTATCGTGCCCTAGAGCTATACCACCACTGCAGCTCTGGGGATCACTTTACTGCACAGCCCTGCGTGGAGGAGGCAGATATGCCCATCTGTGCTCACCTGGCATCTCCCTTGGGTGGTCGTGCTCTTCACGGCACTCGGTTCCCTTATTCCTCTCTTTGATCCCGTCCTGCTGTCTCTCTTGCTTATTGGGTACTGAGGCAAAACCAATATCACACTGAGATGGGGTGGTACTGATGGGGAAGGCAGGGCTGGGTAGCTCTGACAAGACTTGGAGACTGTATCCAACCCTGGGTGATGCTAATGTGTATCTGGGTTAAATTTCTCCTTAAATTCCCCCAGCAAGTCCACCCAGGCTTACGAGTGCAAACTGCTCAGAGCAGTAACTATCATTCACTGTGCCTTTACTCATCAAGGCACATGCCTAATGCCTTATCTTTAATGAAAGTCTCTGGATGTTCCTGTACTATAAATAATAATTTAAATATTGTATGCCTGAGCTCCAGTGGCTGAGGTTGAAGTGATCATTTTGGAAAGATGGAACAGCTCTCATCTAAAAATATGTATCTGAAAAACTATTCTGGAAGAAGCGAGACTTATGAATTGATAAATGGGTTGGAGCTGGGAGGGAGAGTGTGATGAGGGGAAAAATTCTGCTCTCAGAAGGAAGGAAATTAAAGAAAAGCAAGAACCACTCCAAGACTTTTATTGTTTAAAATTAAGGATTTGAGGCATAGCAATATAACAACTGGGAAACTGGCATTCTGAAAATGCTGACCTAGATGAGGAGTTTTTGAATCCAAAAAACATCATTAAGAAGACTTAACAAAAATAAGCAGGAAAAATGGAAATGTTTTTTATGGAAATATAACTTTGTAGGAGATTAGAGAGGCATGACAGAAGCCCAAAATGAGGATTCAGAGGAAATATATCTCAGCCAACTAAGTAGCTTTGATCCGAATTGATAGAAAGCACAGATACAATTACTCTCCAGTTCTCTCCATAGGAACAATACAATCAGACACTAACCTGCAGAGTGTGGGAGTCCGTCCCTCCACGGGCTCACACTGGATTTATGCTGCGACGTGCAGGCTGCTGCCACTGGTGGTGGGCCACTGCAAGAACAGTTTTGTGACTGAGGCTTTGGGGTTGTACAAAATTATACACTTTTCATAAATAAACAGTATTTTTTACCTTAAAACTATTTTTTTCATGGAAAAAATGTAGTATTTCCCATTTTTCTGAGACTAAATAGCATTGAGTAAGAATAGCCCCCCCGACATATTTCCTTTAATAATCCAGTAAAATTCTAGCACATTTTTTTTCACATTCCCTGTAAAAAGCAGAAAACATTTCTCATTTCAGTTTGAATTTTATAACTTCACTAATACAAAAGACATGTAATTCTAAGTATGACCTACCAAAGGTCTTCAAATTTTATAGCACACGGACCAAATTAATTGCTTTATTAATGATTATGATAAAAACAGAGTTTTACTTCCTACTTATGAGAACCTATTTCTCTAAGAGCCTTTAAAATGTAAACACATGGAAGCTCTGAGGTGAATGCACCCAGCGATACTGGCAGTCCAGACAGTGGAACCAGGGGGAAGGAGGGAGGATGCAGCGAGGTTCAAAGGTAAAGACAAGAACACGCTGTGGGCCACAGCAGAACATGGAGCAGAATCCACTTTTGTGGTCATAATGAATGGACAACTTTTGTTTTCAGGAGCAAACCAACCTCCCCACGGTCTTACTTGAAACCAGGAGGAGATAGCGCGGCGAGTTCTTTGACAGAGATTCATTCGAAGCACGCAGAAATCAGTGAGAAGCTATAGTACTGCAGTAGGTTTTGCTTTAGCCCTAAAAGCTTACAGTACCCACCAAAATGTTGATGAAACTTGGAACATCATTGGAGTGGTGAGCAAAAACTGTACAAGACCCTTTTACTGACTCAGAAATCCCACATTAGCAAATGGAGACAAAAAAGTGAGGGGATGATGGAGAGCTCGAACAGCTTCAGCTGAACTAGGGAGACAGAAAATTAACTGCTGCATTGGCATTAAGGTATAGCGGGCCGGGCACTCATGGGAAGGGTTAAAAGTCTGTATTTACCCTGGATTGTAGTTCAAAGTGGGAGACTTATGCTGACAGAATGCAGGCTGGAGAGGGAAAAGAAGGCTGATTGATAGGAAAGAATCAAGCTAGTGAAAGTGAATAATAGAGAGGCAGACAGTAATTGTTGAAGGAGATTTGACAAAATGTTTCAGAGCAAGACAAGGAGCAGAGAGTCAAATATTGTGCTGCCACAAAAGCCAAAAGTCAGAAAAAAAGAATAAAAGTGATGCTTTTTTTCCCCTTCTCAGAAAACACCTAACAGGGGCCACATGAGAGAAGAATCAATAAGACTGATTTAAGGTGTGTTAAAAAAGACTTTAGAAAAACTGTAAATTATTCTGCTCAATTTAATTGGTGAATCAGCAAAATCTATCATATAATATTTGAGACCAGGGTGGAGGATTATGAAATAAAGCATGGTGAAGAGCAGGGTTCTCATAGGAGCCCTTTGTAAGAAGAAGGGTTGAGAAAGAAAAGATTGGGAAGGTTGGGGCAAGATCTTTTTAGCACGCTCTAAAAACATGACTGAAAAGTCAGCTTTGAGGAGATTATGAAATAGTGAAGAAAAGGGAGACAAGAAACTACAGCTAAATGGGCCCTCACTGCACAAGACCTCTCTGTTAGCTGGATGCCATGGCAGGAGACACGAAGAAGGAGGGGCTGGTTTGCTGGATGCCATGACTTTCAGAGACTGTCCCTGGCTGATGGATGCGACTACAAATGTGACAGCAGGGCTGGAAGGGCAAAAGGGTGTATCAGCACTGTCTTCTTGCCATGGGGCTGGTAACTGAGGAAACAATGAGGACTTGGGCAGTCTAGATTCTGAAGGATGAGGTCAGCAACAGGGCTGATATTTTAATTAAACAGCTAAAAAGTTGTTTGACCTATTGTTTGTACTGCTTCTGCAGGCTTTTCTGAGAAAGAACACAAAGCAAAGAGCTTGCTCTGCAGTCTCAAAGGTCTGGGCCCACAGTGCACGTACACATGTATTCCCATCACCAGAGCTTATGTGTTCATGCTTCGAGAGAGCAGACTGTGGGGTTGAGCTGAAAGTTTGCTGTTATGCATGATTGCAGGGTCAGTTTGCATTTGTACTTTACCAGTCGCTGGACCATAGTCTAGAACTGTGGCTGGCCTGCCAGTCCAGACATCATCCTCGTGGGCTGGCACTGAATGGGAATCGCTGAGACTCCCTTTGAAGGACCACTGCTGGCCTTCCCAACCACACCGAACTCCCTGTGTCCACAGATAGACAAGATCTTAGAGCTGGATTGAGCTCAAATGTAAAATACTGCAGCTGGCCCCTTCCCAGAGGAAGCTCAATCTCTTTAAGGCTGGCTTTAAAGCTAAGCGTGGCTATCCTGCTTTCTCTCCCATCCCAGCCACTGGAAAGGCCCAGATCATATTCAGCTGTGGATAATCCCATGCCTTGACAAAGGCAGAGCAACACTAGCAAGGAAGACAGGATTAAGAAAGAGTTGTTTTCTCCTTTAGAGTACAGATTGCCTTTAAAAGGAGAAAATCAACTGCAAAAAGAGTCTCAGGAATGTAATGAAGCAGCACACTGGGAGATTGCACGCAGGAGCCTCGCACCTCCCAGCATGTGTGAAACACAACCGAGTATAAAAGCAACCACAGATTAAAGTTTGTCTCTTCTCAGTTTGACTGGCCTAAGGGAGACAACAGCAGGATTAAAAAGAATAATAATAACAATCAGCCTATGGGAGTAATTTTTAATAAAAATACTCCACTCAGGAGAAAGTTCTGGCCTGTACCTGTCTGTGTGGAGGCTCCCAGGAGGGCAGCTGCTGCTGCTCTGTAATCAAAAGGAGCTGTGGTAGGGACACAAGAGAGTACAACATCAGTGCTATAAGCGTCTAGGACATGTGAGTAGAGGGAAGGTAAGGTCTCAGCCACAAATGCGCTGTGTGGGAGTAAAGACACAGACTCCAGATTTCAATGGGGTAACACTTCAAGTGCATGAGGAGGCCACTGAAAGCACTGACAGCGCACAGACGCTAATGAAGGCATGAACTGTGTGGTAGGGCTTTTTTTTAAGGACTGCTTAATGAACTCTACTTTTAGATACATCAAGTACAGTATGTAAAATATTCACTACAGGGGTTAATCTCTGAGAGGCCAGGAATAGACACCACTGGGAAAACACTGCCACACCTGAGACTGCAAAACTGCACAAAGGGGCCACCGCATACCCTGCAGTTGCCTTGCTGGGCTGTGGCAGGCTTACATGACAGAAGAGGACAGACCGAGTCAACACCAGCACTATATATGCCACAGTGGGGGATTCATATCACTTCTGTGTCTCATTTTGCCAGTCTAATAATGGATCTAATCATATTTACCCACCTTACAATAGCATAGTGAAACTTAATGGGGTGCTTTGGATTCTTGGACAATAAGCTCTATAGAATTACAAAATTATAACAGACTCCTTCTCAAAGATCCTACAGTGTTTTATCTTACTGCAACTGCCATGGTAACTCACTGCCCAGAAAACCTTTGATAAAAACCTCAGTTGTCTGTTGCACATCTGCTTCTAAATCAATGGTAACCCTGAGTGTCCGTTATTGAGATCAGACACACCATTTATGTGATGTTTTTTGATGAATACCTTAACAGAACTTCTACCAGATCCCTGTCTATGGGCATTTCAGAACAGCAAATAGACTTACATCCCCAACACACAACAGATGAATTAGTGTGACTGTGGGACTGATGGGCAAAGGAAACTTAAGTGACACAAATGACCAAGTGCAAAAATGCCCCCAACTAAGTATTGTATTTATTTATTTTGTTAGTCCCTTTCCTTATGCAGGAAAAATTTACCAAGGGGATGTCGCAACAGGACAGTATCACAAGTATGCTTTCCTCTTTCCGGCTGTTGCATACATCACGGCAAACACTATCCTGCCTTTTAAACTTTTCGATACTCATCTTTTCAGACATTCAACCAGTATGTGCCAACACCTCCATGGACCTAACCTTCCTTAAAGGAAGATAGACAAAACGGCAGAAGCAAAAATATGTGACCCTTTGTGTACAACTCCTGCAATTCTGCAAGTGCTATCAATCAGTTTATTCTTTATTCCTCACACAAAGATGGCAAAAGTACAACTGGAACTTATTTCTACTCTGTTCTAGAACAAGAAGGATAACCTCCAAGTCTATAAACTGGTTTTTTTTTGACGGATAGGTTTTCCTATAGCATTAACCTATAGTGTCAGGCCCTTCAAAAGGGGCTGAAAAATAGAGAAGATTGCACCACTTGCCTAAAATTCATCAGAAAAAGGGAAGGAGCTTGATCAGCACACGGCTGATCTCAGCTCTGGATAAAGAGTAGCCACCAGACAGACAAACGTTGCCTTGAGAACCGAGTAGCCTCCATGAGACATGAGCACAGTGGCACGGGTTAGGGCAGGCCGGGAAGGCAGCCACCTCAGCAGTCATAACCTGCTCAAACCCCTACATTTGAGTGCCCTGTGACGGGAGGGGTGGTGGTGGTGATGGAGGGGGACACTTTGCTTGCGGTTACATCCATAGGCGAGGAAGAGAGGGCTCTTCACAGGGCACAGAACAGGCTCTTCACAGAAACTGTGTTTTCTTCCCACATCAAAGCTGCTACTACTCTCCACTGAAACACACAGAGATAAACTAGCAAAAAGCTCTATTTAAGATAAAGCCAGTAAAGTTTGTTTCAAGTACTCACAGATCTTGAGAAATCTAAAAAGCCACCTTCTCCAATCTCCAGTGCAGCCAGGCAGGTTAATGTGGAGAGACCTCTGCAAGACGGCATGCACAGCACTGCCGCTCAGCACCTCGGCTGCAGGAGGGCTCTGTCGTGGTCCTCAGAGTTGCCCAGCCTCCATCCCAGGCAACAGGACTGCTCATAGAAATCCTGCTTAGCATGAGCAAAGGGTTGCGGCATCTGGGCCTTGGCCTTCAGCAGAGAGGCTGGCATACAGGATTAAAAATCCTGGCTGGCTGAGCTGACAACACCTGCTACTGCGTCCTGATAAGCTGGGCTACACAAGGACAATTATAAATGTCTCCAAGACATGTTAGAATACATGTTTTAATTTAATCAGAGAGAACAAAAAAGCACATTAATCACTGCTCTCTTAACAGCAAAGATGGCCAGATATTTGCCAAGATATCAGCATTTTTCCCAAACATGTCAGGTACAAAAGGACAACAACAACAAAAAATCACAGCCTTACAGGGGTAGGTACAAGGCCAAATTCCACCTCGTATTATGCTGCACAAGTTGCCAGCACAGACAGCTGGGGGAAGGGAGAAGCCTGGCAAGGCTGCTGGAAAGGCGAGCAATGAAGGTCTCAGACAAAGACCTTTAGCTTTGTCTGTAGCAAAACAACCAAGTTCTTTGACACTCCTTTACGCTAATACACCTAACCTCAGAGGACCTTTGCAGTAAGTGTTTTCTTTCTGATTCTGCTGGTAAAATGAAAATTAACAAGAAAACATTCACAGAAATGACAATTGAACACTGATGTACCAATCACAGGGCTGATCAAGGAGCTTTCTGATGAATGATGGAACGATCAAGGAACTCTCTGATGTTGGAGCTGAGATATCTCCTTTCCTTACCATTCACAGGAGAGAAAAACCCTCTCATTATAACAACTTAATTTTTTTTTTTTTACATCCTGTGCCCTGCCTTAATCTCTAGTTGTGCCTCTTTATAGCACCCACCATTAGTTTTTCAGGAGACCTCCTTCAGGCTTGTTGTTGATTCTGCTGATGAGCTTTTACAGGAGGAACCCAATCTGTAGCTGCCTGTTTGCCTTGAGCAGATGCACTTAGGTTGGAAGCTCAACTGTGTACTCAGTGGAAATGTATCAGCATGTGCTGGTGCCCAGGGGCAGCTAGGGTGGGTGCCATGTATTAACACCTGAGTGTGAAGCATCTTGTCAAGTCTTTGATAAAATAAAGAAGCAACAATTAAAAGAGACCTAAACACCGTCAAGGTAACACTGAAGCTGAAGAGCTACTTACTCAAAGAGAATGCTGAGACCCCCATGTTCTAATACCCCATGCAGAAAGAAGCAAGCTCAGCTACTATTTTTAAATCCTAAAAAACATATCTGAAAATTGCATTGGTGGGTCCTACAAGAAAGAATCTTTAATAAATTCTGGTCTATAATCTCCAAGTGCTAAGTCTCTTCTGCCAACTACAGTGTCATGCTTCTAGCAAGACCTGGGTGGCTTGACCACATAATGTAAAACCAGGCACCTGCAAAAATGTGCCAAGTTGAACAGCGTAGGCAAGCACCTAGACAGGATTTTGCTGCATAATTCCCTGTAGGAAGTTAAACTCCTTAAATTGAGCTTCTTATGACATGAGGTCTTCTTTCTTCTTAGTGTTGTTATTTTTCCTCTTTTAAATTAACTCATGCAGCTGAGTTTGGAGGAGCAGAGTAGTGAGTAAAGAGGCGCTAAGTAATAATCATCTTCACTAACTGTCAAAGGATTGTTTTTGTTAATGCAAAATGCAGACAATTTATTGACAGAAATACGCTGCAGAGGGATGATTGTGCTTTACTTTCATAGGCAAAGAAAGTACACAGAGAAGTTAGACGGATGGACTGGTTTGATCTCAAATGGACAGCAAGTCATAATGATACGTTCAACTGAGAGGCTCAGCCGGATCGACAGCTGAGAACATTTGGCAGTAAGAGATAAGTGATAATGATCTCCATCATGCATTTCTACAGCACCCTTTTATTCCAAACCACTCCTAATATAACAAGAGGCTCTTTCCTTTCCCTTCTTACTCTGGGCTCCACTTCATGTGGGGAAAGGGGGAGTGGGGAGGAGAAGGACTTACCTGTTTCAAACAGCTACGTAGGAAGAAGTGCTGAGTGGCAAATGAAGGTGCAAGAGGATGCGCTTTGATAGGCACACTTAGATGCCAGTCCTGAACTAAGGCCTGGGAGAAGTCCAACTGAAGTCAGCAAGACTGTTCATGTGAGAAATGATGTGAAGGATTAGGTGTAGCTGGAACGCAGTGATAGCATAGCACTTCTGAAGCATTTTCCTGAGCCTGAGTTGGGCATCCCTTGCTTGGGTGATTTAACAGAATCACTAGAAATGTAAATTCTAACAGGCACAAGACCACCCTCTGCCTCCTTCAGGTTCACCTCAGAAATATAACATGTATTTTTTGTTCTTCTGACCATCCTCATGTATCCCTGAGAAATAAAAACCAACCTTGCCAAGAGTTTGTCTGGAGGCACTGCTTTACACGCATCCAGCACATGACGCAGTTGTGCTGTGGCACACGTTAGCACTATCCAAATTCATCTGACAGGAACTAGAAAACATCTTTTCCATTTGAAGCCACAAGGGGATTTAAAGACAAAAAGGAGAAAGTACAGAAAAAAAGTGCAGAAAGTACAAAATCAATTTACCCATGGGATTTGGGCCATTCTAAATAACCTCAGCTTATTTAATACATTGTTATTCATTAATTTTCTTTTTTTACTCTATACGTTGGTAAATGAATGCCTACACCTTAGTCATATTTGATCAAATGAGCTACTATTGTTTCCATTCCACTTCCTACAAAGGTCTGGGGAAAAACAACAAATACAAACAGGTGAGGAACACACTGGAAACTTGATCACACAAAAAGCCTGATGTATGTTTTTGCATATTTCTTCTCCTGAATCGTAATTCACAGGAGGTTACCTAAATGGGAATTTATTGGGACAACCTCTTTCAAAAGTGCAGTTGGATATCTAATGACAGTACGTGCTCAGAAGCTTACTTTCCATGTTGTTTGAAAGACTGCATCTTTAGTAGCACAGATGTGCTACTAGTCACCTATTGAATCACAGAGATTATTCTTCAGCAGCCCAGTGATTTCTTAGAAGCCACCCATTTGATTAACCTGGACTAGCCCTCTTCACCTTACATAAACTGGCAAATTGTAGCAGAAGGTGGCTGCAGGATGCAGAAAAGCTACAGGAGAAAACCTTTCTTTAACAGAAAGGTGATGAAATGGCCATGCAGCTCTTTGGTCACTTTGGCCTTTGTTTCTGCAAAATGTGAAACTGGTAGCTCATGACAAATATTGCTGCCTTAAGATGAATATCAAATTACTGGACAGTACAGAACAGTACTTGATCATTTATTGAAGAGCCTTGTAAAAAGAATAGAAACTGGCATCCAGAGGCTTTTGCAAGTCATATCAGTATGTCTGGAGGCTGTGCAGTGGTGTGCCAGCTACTGGCTCACCTCAGTGATGTGCTGGCACACCTTGACACAGCCTCCAGAGAAGGCAGCTGGGTGCCAGGTTTGTAACTAGACTTCCCAACTTGCCAATTAAATATGGAGGTATGAATTAAAAGATAATTACTGAATATTAGACACAGTAGTGGAATGATCTTAGCAGTATCAGGTAAAAGTCTTTATTTTAAAGGTCGATTTTTTTGTTCCCCCAAACCAATCTGTTAAAGAAGGGAAGAAACCAAAAAAGCAGCTCTTCTGCAAAAGCTAGGGACAAACAATGGATAGGACTGAGTCCTTACTCTGGCTAGCTACAACCTAACAATTGCTTAGGTATGTTACTGCTTCCAAGATTACAAGTAATTACCTGTGATGCTATGTAAACAGTCACTGTCACCATCCAGCTCTCCTTCAGTTGAGGCAGTTGCAAGCGTCTGCTCCCATCATCATTCAAAACGCAGGTAAATTCTGGCAGCCGGTCCTGACTCCAACTTGTATTTAAGCACAACTCTCAGGAAGTTTCTTAGCACAACTATCAGAAAAGCAAACCTCTGTGTTTCCTACAGGCTCTCCACCAGCAGCACAGGGGTGTTGACAGCAATTGAACAAGCAGCAGCTGTGCTTGCAACAGCCACAGCGAGGAACCAGCGTCCAAGGATGTCAGAGAGCATCAGAGATGTCAGCAGGCTCCTGCCAGCACCTTTCCTTTCAAACCCTTGCTTTGTACTTCCTATGTTTTAAGCATATGTCTGCTTGGCAGAGAAGAAAAGAGGTGGGAAGATGTGCTTTATTTTCTGTTTATACCATATGTAAAGCTATGTGTCCACACATCTTACAGACTTTACTGGGTCAACCAGAATATTTCTGGTAGATTCACATCAGTGCTTTCAAAAGGATTATACTGGTAGTTTCCAAAATATGGGTCACCTGCATGGGAACTCTCCTGGGTGGAGGAACATGGTACCCACTCCATTCATTTAGCCTGCAACAGAGTATTTAAGAACTGAGGCTGCAGCTTTCTCTGGGCTTTTCTCTTGGATTATTCTGAGGTTAATACCTAGGCACTGCTAATGAGCAGGCTGAGCACTGCAGCTGCAGGAGAGGTGGGAAGGGAAAGGTCAGGTGCTTGCTCTCACAGCAAAAGCATTTGTCACGTGTGGAGCTGAATCGGGAGATAGCTAGATGCTGCCTTCAAAATTCCTTAATCTCTTTGAGGAGTTCATTACTAAAAGGACCTGTTTCCTGCTTCACCAGGAGCTCAGCAATACAGGGGATTTTTGTTCTCTTAGCTTTCTGCTTCAGTCTCTCCTTACTGGAAAGTAAAACCCCTCTACACACCTTTCAAAGATATTAGAAGTCTCCTGTTATATTCTTTAACTGGCAGCTCATCATCACCCTCTGCTCACATCACCTGACCCAGTCAGCTTGAAAACTGCTTGCTATCCTGCTATACATCATCTCCCAAACCTGGATGAACTCTCTTTTGGGGTGTTAAGCACCGTGCCAGAAACCTCCAAGGGTAACAGGCATGAGCTCTCCACCCCCAGAAGCAGGAGGCCTTTGGCTCTGACAGCATCCCTGATACAAAGGTGAGTTTCTCTATGAGGAGTTGTACCAATCCCTACTTCCTTTTCCAGCTATTAAGTTCTGTGGAGTCCTCAGTTTCCACCCCAAAATGTGGTCCCTGGCATGTGGAAGAGCAGGGAATAGAGAGCCACCACATTGGTTAGGGGGCTGGAGTACGTGATGCACGGGGAGAGGCTGAGAACACTGCGTGTGGCCGGTCTTAAAAAGAAAAGGGTGAGAAGATCTCATTGCTGTCTCCAGCTGCCTAATGGCAGGGTGCAGGGAAGTCAGAGCAGGACTGTTGGAGCTGCACAGATGATAGGATGAGAGGCAGGTAACGAGAGCTGCAATAAGGGAAATTCTGAGTGGATGGTAGGAAAAAAAAAAGTACCAGTCCAACACTGGAAGATGTACCCAGTGAGGCTGCAAAATGTCCATCCTAAGAGATATTCAGATCTTGACTAGACAGGGCCCTGGGCAACCTGATTTAGCTGTCCCACCTTTAGCAGGGGATTTGACGAGGTGATTTCCAGAGGTCCCTTCCAACATACACTAATCTGAGTGGTGTCCACTGCTTTGTCAGAGGAGTCAATATGTTCAGGATGCAGTGGCAAGCCCAGGCATACAGACCGACTACTCCATCCTGGTCCTAGCTAGTTCATCAATATATTAACTAGATTCGTTACCTTGATGTAAAGCCTCCCACAGAAACTGCCCTGTCAGCAGTGAGGGGCCACGGAGCCTTTCAGAACTCTTTCTGCAGGGGTGCCATGATTATGGTCATAAGTTTGCAATAATGATAATGGAGCTAACCATAATACCATTTCCAACTGAGGTAAGCTATGGATTTGTATAAAATACGTATCAAATTATTTCTAGATTTTTTAAGTTCAGAGCCGTCAGGAGTTTTTTATTATAATGATTTTGTATTGACATAACAAAGACTTTCGGCTAAGCAGTTAGGACTATATATTTCCCCCATGGCCTCCAAAAGCACTGTAAATTGAAATGTACATTAAAACCAGTCAATCTTTGTTTGCTGGCAACATTGAAGGAGAATTGACTGTATTTTTATTAAAAAAAGCTCATATCTTACAATGACTGGACTACATTGAGAAGGAGTCTTAACAAAGTGCTCATTTAAAATTTAAAAAAAATTTCCTCTATTTGACTAGATCCATAGAAGCATCATTTTGCTCAACAAAAGTGTAAAGATGCTCATTAATGTCTTCACAAAACTAATGACTTGATACAAAGCACCGGACTAAAGAAAACAAGGACCCAAATACTCTATCCTGCACTGACCCGACCCATACATGTGTTGCGTGCAGCTGATCCAGCAAGCAAACAGGGCAACCTGTTTCCTGCTCTGTCCTGGTGCCTGGAGAGATCTCTGTTCAAGCTCGTTGGCTGAAATACTGCAGTGGGAAGCCATGTTCACAGAGGACCTACAGATTCAGTCCTAACACACTGGTAAAAAGAATAGGAAAAAGCTGGGAATGGAAATGAAAAAATTCCCCTGGACCTAAAAAACCTCACTCAGGTAAAGGAAAAAAATAGTATCTAAAAACTATGAAGGATGAATGACAGGACTTGGCCAGGCCCTAAGGCTGCCTCTTCTGCAAACAAAGTAATCTGTGCAGAAGTGATAGGTGCTAATTAATAAATAGTGCTGTTTTTTCTTTACCAATTACTTATTGATATGCCCGATACTCCTCTTTGATAAGCCAGTCTAAGTTGGTAATAGCTTTTATCACAGCTGTGAGCAAGCAGAATCAAGTATACAGTGCCTTTCCTTTTAAGTTTATCTTCTGCTGGTATAGAATTCTCTGCAGAGTTTGTTTGGAATTGCAATGAATTAAACACCTTATTTTTAATTATTATTATTTTTATTGTAGCAATGCCTAGAAATCCCACTATGGACAAGGGCTTTGCTGCTATGTGAATACAACTCTGAACATAGAAAAGGGCTGTGTCCCAGAGATCTTACCCTTGAGCTCTGTGATTGATTGCTTATGCGTCTTCCTTCCAAATGTTATCTCTGAGCGAGTGTTTCTGTAATTTATGTCATATTCTATCTCCTGCCTTGTTCTGTGTCTGTATTTGGGGACGCAGTTTGCATGAAGCAGCCGAAAACACAAAGTTGTATTGCCAGGCTAGCTGACAAACTCCACAGAGTACTGAGATCTGCACTCTGGAGAATGAAACTAAATTCAAAGTAGAAGAATAGAAGACTTTCTAACTGTGCCCAATAAGTTCATGAGGTATATACCACAGGAAAAAGGGAGACAAGATCCTTCACCAGTACATCAGAGCTGATTTGAAAAACTCAAATACACTGTCACATAATGTGATCATTTCACTTTGTTTTCTTCAGGAAAAAAAACCCAAACCAAAACCCAACATAGTAAACAGAGCAAGCAGATTGCTGGCCTTGGAGCAGTGAGCCTCCAGAGCGCTGATTAAAGCCATCCACCCTCCAACACACACAACTCCTCCAAGAACTAAAGATACAACGAATGCCCTCAAAACCTATTAGCAAGCTTTGTATTCTGAACAAGAGAACCCCAGGGCCCAGCCCTGAAAGGTCATGAAATTTCTTAGGCTCAAACTAGACCTAATCAAGGTATTCCCAAAAGCAAATGCAGGAAAATAATGATATGTAAGAGGAAAATCTAAAGAAATAACATAATTCTCCCATTCTTCAGAGTCTCTGAGCATAGCTGCGAATGGTACGTGCCTCTGAAGGGGAAAAAATCTGAAATTTTGTTCTGGAGAAAGACAGAGGGGCTTGTTTCTGCAAGAGGGTGCCAATGAATGAGCCAACACCCTCAAAGCTATGCTTCAGTGATGTAAAAGGGTTTGAACAAATTCTGAATCATGTTCACTACTTTCAGTGGCCATGGGGGTACACTGTCAGGCTAGTCTGTGTTATCATACCTTTTGTTATTCTCAGCAAATTTTTATGTTAATCTCGAAGAAGCAACCTTTTCTTTGTTAAAAACAGAGTTTCTTTTTGTTTTCTTTGACTGCATATCTCACACCAAACTGTCCTCTCACACATACGCTTTCTCACAAACAGACAACACGTCTTCAGACACCTCCTAATTTGTCACTGGTGATGTTTTTACAGCTTTTGTTAATGAGAAAGAATTAAGATGGGCTTATTGGGCCAAACAGGACTAGTTAGAAAGTCTGATGGTTTATCGAAGAAAATATGGCAAATGACAAAGCCAAGTTCACCACACATGTCTTTTGACCTTCCCTCCCTTTTTTTTTTTTAATATTCAGACACATCCCACAAGACCTATTAGTTGCAAAAGAAAAGTACTTACTAATGATACAGCTTAAAAACAAAAACAAAAATTACAGCTGCCTGCCTCAAAAATGCCCTCCTACAGTTCATTTATGGGTTTTCAAAGTGAAGAATTTTAGAAACGTAAAGAATAACTGACAGTTTTATATCCATAATGCATTCCTCCCTAGGCACATTTACAGCCTGTATAGTGTGTGGTATTTAAAAAAAAAATCCTGAGATATAAAACCAGTGACTTAAGTACAAAATCACTTTTTGAGGCTAATGTAGTTTTATCAGTAGCAAGGATCCTATACTGTCTCTTCAACTGTGACCTATGCTTCACTTATATTAATTTGTTTGTTGGCCAGCCCTGCTTATCGTGAATTTGGTATTTGAGGAGAACTTCTTTTTTAGACTCTTTCCGCTGCACCATTTGTCTTCGTAGCACAGATTGTCTTTTCTCTCGACTATTCCACTGACATCTTTGCTTGACTTCATGTTCTTCTATCCACCCCCCAGGCTATGGCTGCCTGCTTATTTATGCTGTCGGCTTAATTTCTTGATTGATATTCTCACATTCCCCCTGCTACTTACTTATTTACATCATCTGCTTGTTTCCAAGTCCTGCTTCTTTAAGATCACAGTGCTATTTTATTTATGGAAGAGAATTGCTGTTTTCCACAGCATGTTCTTTATGCTTCTGCCATGACCTTCTACAGTACCAGTTAATCATTCCAAATATTGCTATGCTCAGAGTGCCATGCTTTTCAATCCTCTGTGCCTCTCTGGTGGAACTCTCTTCCTGGGGACACCTCACCAGCTGAAGTAGTGCATTTTTTTATTATATTCATTTAGCACTTAAATAGGACTACTTTCCCTAGGTAAACAGAAGATAAGGTACTTGCACTACCTTACTCATGACCTACGGATGTGATTTACCCTTTCCAGAGTACATGGGCAACGGCAACAGCTCCTACAGTCAAAGGGTTTACCCCTGGGTATAACAAATTGGCAAAGAAAGAAGTACCATATGAGCATATGTGGCAGCCTGATGGCAAAAGATACAACATCCTATAGGGGGATAGAGACAAGTGGCTACTCTTATCTATAAACAAATGTTTCAGAAGGCCTACAAACACATGGAGGTAAAATGCTGGCTCAGGAAAGGCAAGATAACTACTGGTTTCAGCAGTGTCACAGTTTCACTGGGCTGTTTGGTTGATGAAGGATGAATTGGGGTGTGAGGATCAGGACAGGAATCTCAAAGGATTCTCTGGGCTGAGAGAAAGAGTGAGAGAAAGTGAGACTTACACTGACCAGCCACTCAGAGAGAGCTTCACCTTGACCGAGTAGCCAGAAATCATCCTGCCCAAAGTGCAGGGCTCCTTTTAGCTATTGCCAGAACATTCTCATTACTCTAGCCAAAGGTTTGTCACGAGAAAGGTTGTACCAAGTTCTTTTTGTACAAAACAAAATGTACTGTGGCCCTCTTCTAATTAATGCTGCTGATTTCTGTTAAAGCGATGACCTTGCACCTTCCAACCAACACAGAGGGGACAGTGAAGCTTAGTTCTACTGCTCAGGAACAATGTGCTGCTGCCAGCTCTTGCCATGCCCTTGGGTGCAATGCTGGGCTAACTGTGACGACAAGGAGGAGGGCAGGTGAGGAGAAGAAGCTGGGAATGTGACTGTTTAGGTGAATTTCCAAGTGTACCATGCATCCCACATAGATTCTTCTTTAGCACTGTCAAATCCAGCACACTCAGAGTCATGTCTGAGTGGCATCTGGCCCTGGTTATAGCCAAGTTCACTGTCTGGTACCCCGAGCTCTCCTCAACATGCTGGAGACATACTCCCAGGTCTGATGTGCTACTGAAAAACTACTGGTGGAGTGCTTTGAGATGGACATGCTGAGCTGAAGTAGGGAAGCCTGCCTTTCCTTTGGAGGTGTAAAATGTGGAATGCTCTAACAATCCAAAGTTCAGTAAGTTGATAAAACAGACTAATTTGTGGTCTAATTTAACTGCCTCGCTACATTTGTTGGCTGTTAAGAAGTTAGGCTGTTTGTTTTTCTCTGCAGTGGAGAGCAGAGTCCAAGTCTGTCCTGCTTTTGTACAGCACAGAAGGGAGAAGGAATCAGCAGAGGCTATTCATTTGACAAGTGGCAAAGTGGTGATGCCATGGGGGGAAAAAATAGATACAGCTGCGCCTGCAGCATTACTTAATCTTTCTCCCTCTATTGCCTTCTATGAAGATTGAGCCCCAGCCAGCAAAGGAACAGCTGCTGGTGGTTATACAAACTATCATGCCTGAGTCCAGCCTGAGGCTGGGAGATATGTGTTTGGTTTTCTGCATAGCGTCTTTCATAGTTAAAGGTGCACAAAACTATCCTCATTGACTGCCCCAGGACTCTGCCTCAGTGCTGGCATGGAGTTGGGGAATGCAGAAGAGGCATTCGTTTTGAAGCCAAACTGTGGCCAACAGTGCAATAGCTGGGTCACCAGCAGCAGGGCTGGTAGCACCACCTCACTGTGCTGAACACCCTTAGCGGCTGACAGGGAATCTCAGATGAAGCTGTCTTTGAAAATCTGTCCTCCCTCTCTGTGCCACCACACTGTTAAGCTCTGTATCCATGTCACACTGAATGGGCCAGAATCCTGCTGCCTTCAGTAGAGGAATACAGGACTGGAAAGGACTTCCCGGGTTACAACCCACTATTAAAGACAAGCATTTAATCACAAAGACATAATAATAGCAAAAAGGCATAAATACTAATTTTTAATTCTCAGTTACATAAAAACACATCCAAATATAAATCACAATGAAAACTTCAAAGAGAACTAAATTGCCTGATGCATGAAATAAATCGGGTCCAAAGCAGCCTACTATCTAGCTGCAGAAATACAGCCCACAAGACATTAATTAATATAGAAGCAGAAGGAAAGATTGATGCCAGATTTAAATAGGTGTATCTCAAATCACAATCTGGTCCAAAGCATCTTGAATTATATTCTTGAATGACATGATTAGTAGTGGGTGGTAGGGGGTGTCCTGCCCAATTGGAAGATTGCCCCCTGTCATTTTGGGTACCATCAACCTTGAGAACACTTGAGATTCCAGTGGTCTGGTTTTACTCATTTACCCATGGGTTTATCTGCTCAGACAGAACAGAAAGCTTCTTTATTCCATTCTTTGATGTAAAATAAAAATGATAAAAATTGACAGCTAAATCCAACTATCAAGAGTCTGCCAGAATGTGCGAAAAGGAGAGAAACAGAGATTAATGGATCCCAGCACCATTTATCCACTTTATACCTGTTTGGAGGTGGACGGTAGAGGTACTGTGGCTCCACCCTGGATATCTTACCATTGCATTTGCAAGAACACATGACCTGATGGAAGAGACCTGGCCATCCCTCCATCTTGTCCCACCCTTGTACATCTTACAGAAGGGCTCCTACTGTCACCTTTCTGCTGCAAGTAACCGGCTTCTCCCTCCCTATGGCAGTGCTTAACTGTTGCCAGGTGGCTGTGCTGAAATGGAGAGAGTTCCTTCCATTTCTTACTGCACCAGCTTGCTGTAGCTGTACCATAGTGTGAAAGCAGTCAGGTCCTGTTACCACCAGTTGGAATTTCACAAGTACGTGAAAAGAGAAGAGATCTCCACTGCTTTACTGATGCAGCCTTCTGACTGCCCTAGCTGTGGCTGCAAGGTGGATGAATGCTTGAGAATCAAAGGTTTCCAGGTGTCACTGACTACTGACTCCTTAGCAGCAGGTCAGGAATGTTCTTTACTTAAGAAAAGGCTTTTGTAGTTCCTCAGAGTGGTAATGCTTTGTTCACACCTCATCTTTAATTCTTGCGGCAGTATTTTCTTTCACTGAGAGAGCTCCCAAAGGACCCTCCCTCAGTATGACTAACATGCTTCGCTGTACTTCAGCACATTATCCTGTGCTTGCATATTTGCAAAGCAGCCAGGATGTAACAACCTACAGACCCTGTGCACAGTGCCTGGCCCAAGTCTAAGGATGACATGTCCTATTCATCCAACGAGACATCTATTAAACTTACGATTGTCTACCCTAAGGGGAGAGTAAGTTGTACAGTAATTAGACCTTCAAGAAATCCTCGAGGCCGGCTGAGATGCTGGGCTCTGTGCACACAGTCTCTGAACACCTGGGAAATTCCAAATGAAGCACCGACGTAAGTCCTGACTTAAGTCAAGTGATGATGAACATGTGGGCGTAAGAGCAATACATTCATGAGACTTAAACAATTTATAAAAGAAAATCTGGCTTCAAAGGAAAACAACCAGTTGGTTTAGATAGATGCTTATTAAAAGCTTGTGCATTATCTCTTGACCATGGTATTTTTAAGATCTCATCCTAGAAAGCACTGGCACTTTCTCAGAGGTAATGAATGTTCTTACCTGATCGTGAAGCTGGACAAAGGGAGCACTCAGTGACTCTCACAATGAGACTCAGAGAGAGGATGGAGGAATGAGAAAAGCAAAGCCTCAGGCTTGGATGATCAGAAAATCCTGAAGGAGTTCAGATGCTTTTCTGAACCTGTTCTGCCTAGAAATCACAAAGGATCCACTTCTCTCATGTGATTCACAATACCGTTCTGGTTTCAGCTGGAAACCACACTGTATTTCAGCAGATTTTTCTGCTTCCAGCCTAAACCCAAAAATTGCAAGAGCACGATAAACACTCTGTTAAGTCTGACCAAACTTCTTCTAGCCTCAGAAAAAATATGTACCCTTGCTTTATTAGACCCAATTTGGATCACCCATCTGTTGTCTGAGGGAGTTTGAAAGCTCATGGGTGGAATAAAAAAAATAAAATCTTTCCATCTTCCTAACTATTCCACTGGAATTTGCTTACTAGTTTCCTGCCAAGACAGAAGTGTCTGAAGGGGACAGCACCTGAAGCTTTTTGGAAGTGGTTTAGTTCAAGCTCTACGTAACAAGCAAGTGACAAGTGTATTGTGTATTGTCACGGGCATCTTTCCTCGTAAAGAAATAAAAGGCATTTATAGATCTGGAGTTATTTTCCCCACTCCTCTTTATTACTTTTCCTTTGTTCTCTTGCTTATCTATTCCTTTTTAATGCAGAAGATAATACAATTCCTATTCTCCTGGCTTGTGATGTTCAATGCATTTTGACATGTGATGCTGGTTGATGAAATTGGAGGAGAAAAGCTGCGTGATGATTTAAAGTGTTATTTTCATGATTGTGCCACTCTTGAGTATGGCACAAAGGCAAACATGACACATGAGCCTCCCGAAGAAAATAATCAGGATGACAGAACGTTAAATTAAAAATTAGACTGTCCTGGTTAAACCAGGATGTCTGGACATCTAACCTTATAGGATTATATCTAACATCCTTTTACCAGCGACAGTTAATGCTTGAAGGGATTTTATTCTCATGTAATCCCTGCATTGCTTTCAAATCTGCTTGTTTGGGGAGATATAATTAAAACTTATTATTCCTCCTTTCTCTGCCAACCAACTGTCAGAGAGCAGGAACAGAGAAAACAAGATTTCTTTACCAATGAAAGCCCTTGGTTTTTTATAACTAAAACCTTATATATCCGCTTAATTTCAAACCAAAGCATCAGTCCAGCCCTTTTCACTGGCAAAATGTAGTGGACATGACAGGCACTGATATCAAACTTCCTTTAAGAAAAAAAAATGTTGACAGATCATTGGAGAAACAGGATTTTCAGAAACAATCTCTTTCTCCTCCTTATTTCTCTTTGTTCTGCACCTCAGACTGTATCAGCTGGCTTTTGCATACGATGCAGTGAAATGACTAGACAATTGTTATTGTTCATACCACTCTATCTGTTCTGTGTATTTAGTGCGAAAGAATAAAAGAGCACTGTATATAGTATAGGCATATCACTGGACAAAAGTGGAAATCCCACATGAAATTTAGGAGGAACTCTGTAATGTACATATGAGTAATACTATGCTGTTTAGATCCCTGAAGGAGTTTCAGAGATTTGACAACCTTAAACTCAGGGATTCAGGACTTTTTCATTGCTGATACGCTCTCTCGTGTCAGTTCAGGTTGATCTTAATAGCTTAAATCCAGGATATGAAGGATGGCATCTCTACCAGTTTCAGAGAGGACAGAGAAACCTGCAAGGAAAACTTTAGACACCGTGTGGCCAGAAGAAATTGAAACTTTGCTTTTGGATTTTACTGGCATTTAAATAAACTGATAAAGGCAAAACTCAGATAGTGGGGTGTAAAGGGTAGCTGGAAAATTTCTAGTGTCTATTAGCTGTATTAGAGCAAACAGACTTTCATTCTTCCTCTTTACAGACATTTGTCTTCTCCTCAGTACTGGAGCAAACAAATTTCTCCCTCTCTTCCACTCCCCTCCTAACCACCCATTGTCACTCAGCACACACTGGCTCTTCTTTCATCCGATACCCAGAAGCAGACTAAGCACAGCCCGACCTCTTCTCCTGCCCTGGGACAGCAACGTACAAAGGGCTCCCCCCGCCACGCTAGCCCCCAGCCGTTCACCTCTCACGCTGCTTTTCACTTCCCTGGTAAAGTGCCACAAGAGATGTGGCTTTATATTGCTGTGACACATTTCCCCCCACTGCTCAAGGCTGACACATTCTACATAAGTGTTTTGTTGTGGTTAGCTGAATCACCTCACGCCTCACGGAGCGCTCACAGCTTCGCCGTTAGTGTGACATTAATATTGGCCCTGTCCCCGGTGGACAGGCTACGCGTGAGTAACCCTGCCCACGGTCCTCATCTCTTCCCTGCCCACGGTCCTCACCTCCTCCCTAGTCACCGGGACCCTTCAGTTACAGGTTGGAGCCACACTCACAACTGTCTGCAAAAAGCCTAACATGACATTTCTGGAAGCAAATATGACCGGTCCCCGTGCTTCAAGAGGCTTCTCCTGTGTGGGCACAGCCACCCAACTGTGTCCAGCAGGATCCCAGTTGCGGGCAGCAGTCTACGCTGCCTGCTCTGCCTGCAGGCAGCCCTGACCCCGCCATTTTGGCACAGCAGGTGCCTCGGGGAGGCCTTGCTTCCCTCAGAGGGAAAACTGCAGCCTGCCTGTAATTATTTTTTAGCAGATTTCAAAGGACTAGCCACTCATTTCTTCTAGGAAGAAATCCACAGTAGTAAAAGATCCTATTAAGCTTGGTATGCAACTAAGTCCCGAAGCTGCAAAAAAAAGAGTGATTTAATAAATAAAAAGGGTAGTTTGAAGACACACTCATAGCCACTAAAGGTCAGCGATTACAACAGTTACCATATGTGAAGGTGGGAGGCGGGAGGGAAAATGCAGGCTCCCAGTTATCACTGTGTGGTATCTGGCAGATGAGGGGCTTTCAGTGGTGATACCATATACATCACCAAACAGATTCTGCAGTTATACCATAGCAACCTTCGTTCAATCAATGAGGTCGTGGCAGTGTCAACACCAAGAAAGTACAGCTCCTTGTTTTCTTCAGATAAGAATTTCTAAACAACAAAAGAATAAAAATACCCAAACCAATCTTCCCTGAAAAAGAGTGGGTGTGATTATCACATGGTGTGTATCACTCAGCTCAGCCCCATGATAATTGATGGGGCTGTACTCATTTAATACCAGCTTAGATCTGATACATAAACATCTAGCACTCCCTTTAGCAGTCAAAATTAATCAGGGTTTGGGGTTTTTTGAAAGTTAGGACTGAATTCACTGAATACTTCATTCCATCGAAGAACACTACTGCTTATACAAGTAAAGAAATTCCCAAAGAAGTAGACTTCTCAACAGCTCTCCCTTCAAAGAAAGCAAGCAAGTAGCTTTTTATTTACCTGGGAGAACCCCTAACTAGCAATTCTCACACCCGCAGGTGGCTGATTGAAATATTAAGGTCTATTTCCTGCATCATGCTTGTGTGGCAGCTTTGCTGTGGCTCATTTTTACATGCTAAAAGAATGTGTTATTTGGGGGGAAAATGCGGTAACTAGAACAGGTTTTTAAGTCATTTTAAGGCTAAACTCAATTCAGCCTGCCTTTTATAACTCTTCAGCAGACGTGAACAATATGAACCTTTTCTTCACAGGTGTTAATCTTGTGGTGGACAGTTTATCATTACAAAGGATGAGAAGATACCTCCATTTCAATGTGCTAAATAGCTGTCCCAGAGACCAATACTACAGTACAGTCTAAGCTATTTATTCTGCTTTTGTAGAGCTTGGCTACAATCACAGATATGACACATTTCACCCTTCTTCATTCCTTCCTGTTCTTTGTTCTTCCCTCTTAGATCCTGAAATTCAATCCTGTGTTTAAATACATCCCTATTCAGAACAGATCATGAATCATAAAATTCCTTTTGACCGCTCACTTTTAGTCTGAATAAGGATCTCAGTAGTAAAAGCAACTTTTTGATACTACTTTTGGTCACCTTTAAGGAAAATTCAAACTTCTGTTTCTGGGCTTCAACCTAAGTTCTGTTTCAGCCCAATTCTGAGTCTTGAGAGCCAGAAGAAACTTCAGCAAAATGCTGTAGAGATTTCTGATGCAGACAGTCTCTCCCTTAAAGCAGCTTGAAGTAGCAATAGCTCAATAGCTTTCAAAAAAGTCCAGGCAAGCCTTCAGTCCATACAGTAATCCCGTAGGTTCATATTCACTCTTCATAAGCCATGAAGCAGGTATTAGACTGTAAAAGCTAACAACTGAAAAACAGTTCCCTTCATCGCAGAAAAAACCTCTTTGAAGAGGGGAATATAAAAAATAACCAGGAAGTTTTTAATCAGTTTGCGACTATAAAAATAAGTCAAATTTGAATAGATAACATATTCATTCTCAATTTTTCTACATGTGTGCAGCAATTAATTTGATTCATCACTGAGACAGGGCCAAATTCTACTAACCAAAGTCGATGGGGTTAAGTAAGTGATTTACATCAAGACAGAATTTGCCTTTAATCTGTATTTGAACCAGGTGGTCTACTCAGGCAAAGCTACACCACCTACCACTTGAACCCATGCTAACCTATCTATATTATGATATTGATTTCCTCACTCTCATTACTTCCTTTCACACTAAGTAATTGAGTAGTCACCTTTTAATAATATAACCCCTATTTTTGCTATGATATTTTATCTACTTTTAAACAGCAGATACAGGCCACATTAACCCATTGCTGAAATCCTTCTTATACAAGGACATGTAATCCTTTTTATTACACAGTGCTTTAATAACTTACTTTGTTAATAGCCTATTCATTTCAGATAGTTTGATACGGCAGATCCCAACTGGATTTAGTAGTTAGCAAAAAGCTATGTTATCTTTCAGAAATGCAAATATATTATTTTCTTCCTATGTGTTGATCCAGATTTTAACCTAACATATGATTAAGATAACACGAACATCTTTTAGCAGGAATGTGGTTTTCCAAAACGCATGCTTCATTGCTGAATTAAAACTAGAGCTGGGTAATCTGCAACTTCTGCTGAAGTAAGCAAGGAACCGTTACATGGCAGCTGCAGAGATGAGAGAGGGTGAAGATCATGATAACTGAAACTACCAGAGAAACTCAAATAAGAAGTTAAATATGAAGACTGGAATTTGGCCAGCAGATCTAGGTTAATGGTCTTAGCCTTGAAAAACTTCATAGCAAGTGCTCAGCACCTAGGTTTTACAACTCATCTTGGATAGCTAGGTGATGAACTGCACTGTAAAGATGGCTTTGTTTCAGGGTCAAAGCCTGAGGAGTAGAAAAGGACAAGAGCAATGTATAGCATTGCCAGCTTTGCTCTGTAAACCTAGACTGTTCCTCAGAGGTCTCCCACTCAAGTGTAGCCCAGAATCAAAATATGTAGCCCAAAATATAGCTTCAGGTCTTCAAAACACTTAAACAGGGATATTTAAATTAAAGCAAAATACCGGAGCATGCTAGATTTCAGTTTGTCACTGCCATAGGTTCAAATAATTACCCAAATACAACACTCATTACATATTCAATTAAAACTTTGTCAGCCACAAAAGCTTAGAAACACAAACCTGTCCCAGTCTACATTCAACAAAATGAAAACCAGTTAACTAAATACCATAAGACTCAGTGGGAACACTGACATATGTATGCAAGTTATTTTAATTAGACTATACAAGAGAGACACACACAATCTGCTCCCTTATGAAAACCCAGATGTAGGCTTAGTACAAACTACACCTAGAGTGAGGAACACTACCAAATGCTAAGACTTCTCAGTAAAATGTTCCAATCGGTGACCTCTGGAAAATTCAACATTTCTTTCTAAATTTCTAGGCCAGTCCAGCCTCTCCAGCATTCACCCTGAAATAACTCTTGCAGACAACCAGTCAATTACTACAGCCAGCTCTCCTACCTGCTTTTATTTAAACTATCAGCAGTCAGGTATTTTGACATCAGCAGGTGGAAGAGCCTCATTACTTTGCAGACCTAAACCCACAGCTTAATTAGTAACATAAACATCTATAAAGGAACAAAAGGTGAGGGACAGCTTGTTTAGCTGAGCTCCCATTAAATGATCGCCTAAATTTATGCGTACTGATCTACCTGCTATAATAGCTTGGCCTCTTTCTCCGATATCCTTCTCTGGTACAGCGCCAGCTTCATAGTGTGGGGATCATACCGAGTTAAATGAGTAGTGTGGGGTGCCTTATCTGCAAAAACACACTTTCCCACTGCTCATGGTATTATGAGATTCACATTAGTCATTGCAAATTTTGCTGACTTGCATTTTGTTAAAAAGTAATCAGAGGTAAGTAGCAGTGCCAACCAGTAGTTTGAGGGACTTCAAATGAGAATACACATTAGCAGCTCACTCAAGTAAGGATTTCCAGTACTGGTGGAGCTTCTGCCTTCTGCGAAAGAATAACCAGATGAAGCACATTGCCCCAGAGCCAGGGTGGCTACTGCAGAAAGAACATCTTGCAGCACATTACAAAACTGCATGGCATGAGATAAGCATTTTGTAACTATACCAACTGAAAGTTACATTTCTTTCTAAAATGGGCGGAAGTCAATAAATTCCTATGGATAGAAGGAGTTAATTGATTTTGCTGCCACCTGTGAGCCAAAGTAAGCCATGAGTATAATATTACTTACTGGCTTCTTCACACTATTGCGAATATTTCACACAAGAGAACTCTAGACAAATTATTCTAGTCCTGTGTCTTTTTATTGCTGCTAATAGCTTGTTTCAACAAAGAGTCAGACATTCCAAAATTGATGGGAAGAATATTGACATTGGCTTAATAAATCCTTCCAACTAGAAAGAGTTGAACAAAGGGAAATAGGTTACAGTTTTCCTTGTGGACCTGTTCCATAATTAAGGAGCTTGGGGCAGATTTTAAAGACCGACAATTCCAAAACATGTGTCAGTTTGTAATTCCTCTGATCATTTCTTCTCTCAGTGTGCCCCTCTACCATCTAAATGCCTTTTAAAGTCTGCCCCTTGAACATATCTTTCCTTGGCAATTTATCTCTGTGCATATCCTTTTTGATATGCAGGAAGCTTAGATATACTAAATACGGATGGCTAAAAGTGATGGGCTGCAGAAATAAAGCCTTAACTAAGATGAAATCAGAAAATCTGGAAAACTACAGGGACAAGGTTGCCTGAGCAGCTTGTTCCAAGATTAGTGGTGTGCAAAGTTAAGGTTTTAAGACAGCCAGCTTGAAGTTTTTCAGATATTCAGAACAGAAATTATGTGGCCTTGAATTCAGCCCGTTGCAGACAGCTTAGCATCACTTAACTGCCAGAGCCAGACTGATTTTTATGATTGTTAGTATCAGTTGCATAATAAGCTCATATGAGAACATCACACACAATCTTGATTAATACTTATGTGACAATGTAGTAGTGAAATAGGAGAGGTATCCAGGGGCAGAGGTAGGAAAGGGAGGACTCATCCACTTCATGATCTGTCACACAGTGTGATATCACTCCATCTCACTCAGCTGCATAAAGAAAAGGAGTACAACACTTTCTTAGAAGAGATCCAGTTTTTCTAAGACAGGAGTATCTGGAGGACAACGGAATAGCAACAGGATCTGTTATGCTGGTGAAAGATGGATAAATACTTTTTAAGCTCTTTGTGGGCACTTGACAATGAACCTCAGAGGTACAGAGTGAAAAAAACCTTGCAGTTTCCACAATCTTATAGATAGAGCTGTAGTTGATAAGACCTATAAGAAGATCTTAAAACATATACCTTTACAAGTAAATTTCTTTCTATCTAGGGAATTAATGTAAGAAGGTAATTTTCTACCCACTTCTTCCTCTGCCAGCCGTTTTGCTTTCTGAAGGACGACCCCGTGTTCAAGCAGACTGGGATTTACAAAAATCTTAATGAGCACAAAGGATTTTTTCTAAACCCTTCTCTGCTCTGTTGCACGTAGAGTTTTGCCTGCCTCATTCTCCTTTTATTCTCTCTCCTACACGATACCTCTTATCTCTCTCCCTTGCTCAGTCTCTGTGACTGGTCCCTCTCAAAACTGCATATCTGCTTGGCCCATTGCCCCAGCTGTAGGGACAAAGCTCTGCTCACTGATATCTTTCAATCATGAAGCATCAAGCTTGGGGCACTTTTGGGAAAGATGCGAGGCTATCTCATCCGCCTTCTTGTCTACCTGGAACGCCATAGAAGGGATAATAGAGACATTTGGGACAGGACCAGGAGCCCTCCCACACAGCAGGAAGTTGTGCTTACAAATAGCGTCTCACACGGAAGGAGTAACTAAATTTTTACTCCATAGCCGGCTGGACCTGTCAGCACTCCAGCAAGTAAATAGTGAGGATGGGTGGAAAGACCAGCTTTCAGCCTGATCTGAAAATAATTTCTGAGCTACGGGAATGACAGTGCTTTTTTGAGGCTGGCTGCTAGAGGCAAATGTGGCTTTTGCATGTGAGAACAGGGTATAAGGGGAAGGCTACAGTGCTCGGACAGTGCACAAAAGGTCTGAAGCTTTGCTTCACTAATTTTCACCTCAGTGAAAATTTCCTCTCCCAAATTATAGAAAACACAGGTCTATTCTGAATGGCTGTTTGTTCAAGAACAGTTTTCTTTGAAGTTCTGGCAAATGGTCCCTGTGAAAACTGCTGAAAATTCCAGTGCCACTGATTTAGAAATGGGCTTTTCATAAGCAAATATCAAATTACCTTGCTATCTTCATGTGAGGCATTGTTCAGTAAATAAAGAGTACCGATAATTGACACAAAAGCCAGACATCCAAGTTCCAGAAGGTGAAAAAAATTCCTCCATATCGGCCCTTTGATTCCACCCCAGTGCAGATGAACTCCGCCTACAGAGAACTATTTAAAAACCAGCAACAAAATATCCTTTTCTTTCCTTTGTACATTTTTCTGCTTTGTGTTAGGGAGTTGTACTGACTTTGTGGAGTCATTGCAGTTACTTGTAAATGATGTATGAAAAGAAAAGTTCTTGTCCTTTCCGTGCACCAAGAGAATACTGGCAGCTCTCAGCAAACCCAAGGATGCTGCTTGTTTATATTAAATTCAAACTCATCAAGTAAAGATCCTGAATTGAAAGATAATTCTTACCCATCCAATTACCTCTATTGTTACTTCAAGGAGACACATTTCAGGAGAGTCTTTTCCCCTTTATCTCCCCCCAGCCCATCTTCAAGTTTTAAAGATTTTATTTTTAAAGGGCAGGTTTCAAAGTTTAGCAGGAAAAGCTCGGGGTGTGGGGGGCAAAATTCTAAAGGCTTGAGTACGGTTCTTTCTGACACCACAGGCAAGAATTCCTCCAAAGACTAATCTTACAACGAGAGAAGCCCCTGGTGCAGTTCTAAAACCCAGGAAAAGACCCCACGACAAAGACTATGGGCCAAACTCAGCTTTTTTTTCCCTCTTAAATTCACCTTCTCTTGGTCCAGTGGGAAATCCAAGCTATTCTGTGTAGGTACTTGTTTTTCACAGTAAGTAAAGACTTCACTGTGTAACCACAGGAGTCTCTTATTTATTAAAAAAAAAAAATTAATACGATCCCCTATTCTCTAGGAACGCCCCAAGATGCAATACCTATATTTGGCTGTGTTACTTTTAGACTGCTGCAATAGCAGTTTTTTAAAACGGAGATACGCTGAATATAGCATACTGTTTGTCTTGCTCTCAGCTACAGGTGAAACTGCAGCCTCTGTTGTCACAGCTCTGTTGATTTCAAAGCCCCAGAATTACATCTGTGCTTTTCTCCCTGCCATGCTGTTTGATTAGGGGAAAAGTCACCACAGTTCTGCTCTCCTGCATTTAAGCATCTTTAACACATTGCCAGCCAGCTGACAAAATGACTCTTAAGCATAAAATACTCCACCTTCTCAAAGCTGCATGTAAAGGAAAATACAGATTTTTTTTTTCTTTTACTTCTTTTTAATGCTTAAATAAGCAGTCTATTCCTTCAGTGACATGAACTGTCCTCCTTCAGTTAGCTACCTTCTCTAACATGCGGTTCCACTATAAAGGCATGTAAATAAATTACCTTATTTTTCTCATGTGAATAACACAGTGACATTTAATTCTAACTAATGCTCTAGGAGGTAAAAGATGGGAAGAGCTGGGTCAGAAAAAAGTATTCTCCTGCTGTTTGGAGTGAGAAGCAAGGAAGAGACAGATGGCAGCTTTCCCTTCTTTCTGAAGCAATAGTGTCTTAAAGCCCTTGGATGCTCTATTCTTAAATCTATAAAGAGGTTTGAAAGTACCTGTGTGTGAGAGGCTGGCAAGAGTGTACTTGTCTATGGGAAGTATTCCTGCTCTGGATAGGGTAAGAAAAGACAAAGCAAGAAATGGCTGGAACATTTAGACTATAGGTTTGCAATGTTCTGCACTGACCAGGTACATTTAGATTTCAGTTCAGTGGCTGGATATTAGAGGAAAAAAAAGAAAGAAATATCTCTAACCAAAAAATTCATCTTAAAATAAAACACCCCTGCAGATGCTCCTCCATTATTGCTTTTGATCGCACATCACCTTCCCCCTTGCCTCCCTGGGGGTTTTAGAAAGAAAGCTAAAAGAGCTTCAGCAGACAGTGATCCTTCACCTCCTTCCTGGCTGCTATACTCCCGCAAGCCATTCTCCAAATGGATGTATGGGCAGACTTGGAAGTCAGACACAAAGAAGTCCAGGTAGAAAATCCATCCAAAGGCAACCTAAAGTACTGCAAACACTCGTCTCCTTGATTCTTCCACAGCAGACCAGCTCCAGACAGCAGTGATGATCTGTTGCAGTCTGCCACAACCTGGGCAGGACAAAACAATTTTGCAGAAATCCTGGTTTTAAGAGTCTGTTTCAAGGTGAGTCATGTTCTGTTTTCTGTGCTGTGTGGAGCTGTGATGTCTGTCCACAGAAATACCCAGTCAGGCTCATGACCCACAGAGTCAGAGACTGTATGAAAACAGTTTCAGTGAGAAAAGAGATTATGGAGTGATTAAAGGTCCTTGGCAGAAAACTCTTTGCACCTTTTTTAACACTTCCTGCATTATTCAGTTCTTCTGTAGTTCATGAGTTTGGATCTTATCAAAGCCTTCAGTGGCTGAAAACTGTTGCCACTTCTTCCTTGCTCCAAGCAGCTACCGTGGTCAAGGCACAAGTGCAAGGAGAATTACCACCTTAATTAGCTCCACTGCTGCTGCTCCATGGTGTTTCCTTTGTCTCCTCTGGCCTGTGAGGTTGCTCTGAGTCATCCAGAGGCTACACAGGTCCCCCTGCAGAGGCCTGAAATGCAGGCAGAGTGAAGGCAGCTCTCCCACCCACACCCCCTCCTGTCCTACACATGGGAGGGAATCTTAGAAATCAGACCTTACATGTTGTACCTTCCTCAGGAAAGAAGAGTATTTCAGAGCCATGTTTGTGTATACACTGACCAACACACACCAAGATTTTATAATGCGAAAGGCAAATTACAACTTTAATTAAATTATACTGGCTATGAGGTAGATAATAGACTTCGAGCTACATTGCTGTCTCTCTAGCATCTCTCAGAAATATTACATTAATTCAAATAGTGGAAATAAGAAGGTCAAGGTTTGCTCTAGAGCCGATCTTCTGGTCTACTAACGGAGTAAAAATTGCGATAGTTTGTTTCCTGACTGAGGCAGCCAGATCTCAAAAGCCTTACCTTGCAAGTAAGTAGAACCGAGACACTTCACAATACACTTGATTGCATCCATACAGAATTGTTTAGCGTACTTTAAAGACCCGAGTCTGCAGGGCTCCTAGTGAGGGAAGACATCGAGAAAACAAGGTTTTCCAAGTGAAGAAGTCGTGACTTTCTGTTTGCAAGAATTATGCTGCCTTGCTGGGCAAAAAGCTTGTTGTTTGAGTTTGTATGTTCGTGTTTACTTCAACTTGACATGGTTGAGCTCTGTGCCAATCCCACACAACTATGTACATCAAATTGGTTTTGCATAAAGCAACCTTGCAGTTAATCAAGAACTATAGAAAGATTTAATCTGGATTTATGCTGCCAAATTAGCTAAAATGCAGAGTTATGTTTTTCTGTTCTATACCAGTTCTTGAGTAAGGAATCCCGCATTTCAAACTCATATTTAACTTCACCCAATCACATGTACAATCACTATGGACTTATTATTACAGTAGAGGCATGATGCCAGACTTCCTAGGTGACACATTTTCACCAAGCCATTAACCTTACATCAAATTCATTTTCAATCTACTGTACCTCCTGAAGGCTTAGGATATTTGTTTGGTCAATCAGTTCTCGTAAATCACAGACTCACCTGAGACCTGATTGTAGTTTTGCCACTGGAACACATCACAGTCCTAAACATAAGTTCAAGAACAGCACTGCCTCGTATAAGCTGAAGAACAGGTCCTTCAGGAGAGAGAGGTTCCAGCTTTACATTGCCTATATCTTTAAGAAAGTGTACCCAACAGAACTACATACGGTGCTGATTGTAAGAGTTTGCTATAGGTAGGCTGATACAAGGTCTAAACTTTTTTCAGATGTTTTTAAAGTATCATATATAAAACACTAAAGGGAGTACAGCTATCTGGCATTCTTGTGAAAGCTGGAACATTGGACTTTATGTATAAAATATTTAAGAAATGTAGTTTTGATGTGTTATTTTCCATGTCTTTTTGCCTGCAAGTGGAGAGCTGGATGGGATTCCCAGAGAGTCTCTTTTATAGATTCTGCTGACAGCTCTACAGATCCACTTCCTTTCAAGCCCTGTTGATTCTCTTTTTAAGGAAAACACAAAACAAAACAAAACTGGTACATCTTCTCCAAACTTTACAAAGAAAAATAAAAGAAACTTTGCCTACAGAGAAGTTTGTTTTTAACCATTTCATTTTTATGTTGTTTCATTAACTCTGGGTGCCCTGGGGCATGAGACACACACAGAAAACGAAAACCAGATACTTTTGCCCTCATAGAAAACCTGTCCCTAGCCACCAACATTAAGCATGGCAGTCTCACAGAGCTGGGTTGTTAGTAGGTTTGGATGTCTTTGAGCTAATACATGGTAGATAAAACAATACATGAAGCCTTTTTAAAATCTATACCCCATTCCTTTCACTTGAACCCCCAAATCTCTAGTGGCTGGAAAATGTGAAACTTCATGATTAAACCCAAAATATCTAGCTGTTCAGTGTGACTTTTTTTCTGATGTACTCCTCACTCTACGCGTGTATCAATTGACTTTGCTTTTATTAGGACTTATCAGGGGACTGAGTTTTAGCTAATCACTACTGAGCACCTGACTGTTCTGCAAATTAGACCAAAGAGCAGTATGTACCATTTGGAGAAGGAGCAGAGGGATGGAGGAAGACTTTTGGCTTCTACTTTGAGCTCTGCTACTTATTTTCCACATACCATTTGGCAAACTGTGTAACTTCCCTTCTCCCCAACCTTATACTTAACTAGCAAACCAGTCAATGTCTTGAAAGCATTTTGAGATCCATGGATTAAAAGTTTCCAAAAGTTTTCAAAGTTTCACCTCTCGTAACTGCCAAGTATCATTATTGGCTATAATCTCCTTGTCAAATGTTAGGGGAAGAAGTACTAGAGAGGGATAGGGAACAACCAATAACAATACAAGTCTTCCACCTCCACAGTCTTCTAAATTTATGACCCCTATCATGGGTTAAGGGTGGTCTTATGGTCATCGGTGTCTGTCATACATACAAGGGGCTGCTGGAGATTGGCACAGTACAGGTAGAGGTTGAGAAATCCAGGTATCAGCCTAAAATCGTAATGCCAATGATACCCAGAAGGAAGGGAGGAGGAAATATTCCCTCTCCTCTCAGTTTTAATTGCCATTCTGCTATCTCACCAGCTACCCACTGCAACATTAGTCTCAATTAGCACCCCTGATGGTAGATGCCCTGTTGCATGAGTGATTTATGTCTCTCACACCAACAACTTTGTAAGGGCCTGAGTTAGGCAATGAATCTGAAATCCTTCTAGAATTAATCCATGTGAAGGCAGACCCACAAGACACTTTTGCTTTACATAGCTGCTCCTGCCCACTCAATTCTGAATTAAAACACAGAAAAGTTGGTGAAGTTCCCTCTCGCAAGTGGTTTAGACTCCCCTCTGCAAAGCTCACTACAAGCTGGCAGTATGGCACTGGGCCTTTGCCAGCATCAGTTTTTAAAAAGCTTCACCCTGATTCACTGATGCTTGTATCAATCCCTGTAAATAATGGTTTACAGTATTACCCAGGTTTTACAAGTTAGGACAACGGCTGCGTAATATTGTTGTCACTGCTGATGCTTTTGCAGGAAGGGGAGTCAAGAATATGGTCTGCATCTCAGCTGAAATAGTAAACCAGCCACCTAAGAAATGATGGGTTTTACATTTGGGGAGTCACCTGAACAAAAATAAAAAATATTCTAAGTAAGTTTTTCACTTCAGCTATTTATTAGTTGCCTTTTTAACTCCTGTTCACAAACGCTTGCTCACCCTGTTTTTTTTTACAAGATCCCAGATGTTTACAAAAGCCAGGTATCAGAAGGCAGTTTGTTTCACAGGTGGATTTCACCTGTGTAGAAGCTCATACATTACAAAAACTAGCATAGCCTGCCTCAAAGGCCTGCAAACAAGCAGGAAGCCCCTCTGTTCCAGGATCCAATCCGTCACAGACAGAAACCAGCCTGCCTCCATCCATCAGCGGAGCCACGCTGATTTTCAGCAGCTGGCAATCTGGCCCCATATGTCTTAGCTGACCAGTCACATAGCACAAATAATGAACAGTCACAGCAAAAGATTAATGAACTCCAGATCACAAATCACCCATGCAAATGATCCTGGGATTACTAGTGTTTGTGAACAGTGAACACAACTGCAGCTTCTCGCACAGCTTACAATTGAGCTACAAAGACCATGTGAAACAACGCGTATGTGAAAACCTCAGCGGGACAGAGCCATTAGCACAGGATTTCAAACCACAGAGGCAAGAGAAACGCATACAAATTTGATCAGGAAATCAAATGCAAACTTTGGCTAAAAAAATTGGTGAGATTGAATTTGATAAAACTGTTTTGGCTCTAACCAATGAAGAAATGAAGAAATGTTTCCAGTATATGCAAAATATTTAATTCTGTTATTTTCCAAGGAAAATGTTACAGCTTTTTATTTTCCAGTGGGAATTCCACTTTAAATTCTACTTTGATTTGAATACCTTATTTTAAAATGGTAACAGAAAGTGTGTATCATCCTGAAAATGAAATGAAATATTTAATTTGGATCAAATTATTCAAGTTTAGATCAAATTTGGATCTTCACCCATAATAATAACAACACACACACTAGATATAAGTACACATGGATATATGCATGCTTTCCTTTCAACTAGTTAGGCCAATGAAGTAGAAAAAACCTTCTGACAGCTCTACACAAATATTTCTATCAAAATGGCAAAGCATTTCCTTCACACCCAGAGCATGCAAAAATCCCATTTGCTTTTCTGAGCCTTTGCAGGTCCTCAGCCTTGCACTATGGCCCCATGCTCACAGCTCTGCCTGACGAGCTGAACAGATCTGATGGGTGTGCAGCATCCCCAGAGGCACACAGACAGGTTAGAAAGTACACACTTTCCCCAAGCCCGAGTGGCCCTGCAAGTCTCTTGGCATTTGGGACTGCATCCGCTAGGATGTCTTGGATCCTCCGTGGTAACCTAAGCAAGTGGTCTTGGGGAACCTCTCCGTCTGAGCAGAGCACGGTGCCAGGGGAGGACTGAAGCTATTATTACACCAGGCTGAAGTAGAGAGAATCAGATGGTATCCGAGAGGTTGCAAGCTTATGGAGCAAAAAATTCAAGATTAACTTTGTAGTTGCTAAATTTAGATTGCTCCCCTGAGGCATCAGCCTTCAGGGATTTCTGCTGTGGGAAATAAAGTGGCAGGCACGTGTGGAGGGGAACTTGCTTCTGCTCTCCTGAAAGCCTCCCAGAACGTGCTGTGAGGAAAGACAAGACGACAGAGCAGGACTGACATTGGAACAATTCCTTCCAAAGTCTGGAGTTTAATTTGCCCTAAAATGAAGCAATTTGTCATTGAGTGCAAAGCACTGCTTCTGACCTTTAACATCTACAATGTATATATCAAATAACATATCTTCTGTCATATTCCCCTTTCCCCCCTTCACTTCAGAAATACTGCAGAATACGCATGGAAATAATCACATAAAAAACAAGCAGTCAGTGAAGGTTTTCCACCAAACAGGATACAAACCTCTTGGTTAACAGCAATGTCACAAAGAAGCTGTAAAACCCCCAAAGTCATTTCCTCCTTCTAATTCACAATGACATTAACAAGATCTGAACCCTGACCTGCAGGTGACTAAATTATGTTGCTAAGCAACTACACTTTCAAAAAAGAGAGAGAAAAGGAGTGAGCGGTACACGCACACCAGGCTGCCGGTATGGGGTAAATACGCATTGTGTCCCCCTCCCCACACCTGAAAGCCAGCGCGGGAGCTGCCTCCCCTCTCCACTGCGGGAAAGGAGTGGGGTTCCTGACTGGTCTACACGCTGGTTTGGGTTTTTCTTTTCTTGAGAGTCCACACAGATAGGTATACAAGAACATTGCTACAGCTAAAAATGACAAAATTAAATATAGCAGCCATTTTTCTTTGGAGAAGAGGTGCTTATAAATTCACTTCATCCAAAGTATCTCTCGCTTCAGTAATACATCAAACTATGCAGCCCCATCAGTCTGAATCAATTAGAAATTACTCACCAAGTAAATTACATTGAAAAGCTTTGATTTGTTACTGGAGTTTGTTACTGTTCTCTTCAATCTTACAAGGCTGAAAGCAAAAAAGTAATAATGTGACAGAGATAGTGAAATGTAACTTTTATTGAGATTGATGGGAACCTATTTGCCACAATATTTGCTTTTAATAATTTAATTTTTCAAACACTGCAAAGAGAGCCATAAATATTTGATTATTAAGTTCTTCCAATTTATGGTACATTGGTTTGCACTGGTTGCCTATCTTTTCAACATTTTTATATTTCATTTCTAAAAATAATCCTACCAACCATATGTTCATCACTACCTTTTACTTTGCCTTCTAACTATGTTCTTTTAACTTTCATCTGTTGCAGGTTAGTAACCTTTCTACAAAAGGCACTTCAGGCACTGAAAGAAAACAGGAAAGGATGACTCCCTTAAGAAAATATTATGTTTTTTTACAGCTTTGGTTTATTTTTGAATTCTGTAACAGGGCCAGCTCTTTCTAACACGGAGGTCACTGACAAAACTTACAGTGATTTTGGCGGGAGCAAGGCTCGCTTCTCTCATTAGCATTGCTTATGGTTACTGTGACTGCTGCATGACCAGAACGCAGGATTTTGTAATTGGTAAAACAGAAAGCATCTCTCAGGCTAAAAGATAAAATAATGCAAATACTAACAGGATTTATGTTAATCAGAGACAACGTTTCTAGCTAGAAATATTTCTTCTTGTACGGAATAGGTTTGCAACTGCTGATTAGACTGGAGGACTTTGCCATTTTTGAGGACACAACAGCAGGTTAAATTGCACGACTGGACTCTTCTGATATGACAGGTCCTACAGATGCGTGTAGAAAACAGGCGCAAGGGCTAACCTTGTTACTGTTCACCTGGTCTTCAGCCATATCTTAAATGTAAGGAAGAGTATGAGCTGAAACACCTTTTACCTCTTGTTATCCCCAGGTTGTTAACAAAGCAAGGAAAAACACAACAGGCACTGCTGCTAAGTGTTCAGATCGCTGAATTTCACGTACTGAGAAAGACTCTTTCACTCCTCATTGATGACTGGATGCTACCAGCTTCTGCTTGGCTGCCTCAACTGGATATTAAACTAGGTCATTTTGCAGATGCCAACTACAGATTTCTGGTAAAATGTGTTAGTGTCAAGAGAGCCTTTCTGACAGGCTGGCTGCCTTCTAGGTGAATTATTCCACCTCAAACCAGGCAGGAAGTTCTGGTGCTGGAGATACCAAACCAACCTCCTCCCCACCCCTTCCCACTCCCAAACCTCTACCATTCCTGACCTCATATTCTTATGGGAGGATTAAACCAAACAATGTAGTAAAATGTAGCAGTACATAATAGTAACACAAAACTTAAGACAAATGCATTCTAAAAGTACTTCTAACATAAGGTGCAGTGTTCTATGTAAATGTCAAATTCTAAGGTGTGTCATTTGTAGAGAAAATGACTCAGAAACTGAAAGACAAGGCAAAAGGAAGAGTCAGGTTAAGTTCTTTTAAAGGCTAGTGAGTAGATGACAAATGTAGTTCAAATAGTGCAGATGAAGAATGAGTCATTATTAACAACCAAGAGCTTTAGTTATTGGTGCTGAATGGAAAAAAAAATCATTATGTTTGAAGCTTTAAACTGGCATAGAGTGGAAATTATATGCAATCCCTGCTAAGTGCCGGATTTTACTGCTAGAAAATCCCTCTGACTGAAATGTACTTCAAAGTAAACTACTTTAGAATTTCTTTGCACTGTTGGATGCCCAACCAAAGGTCATTTTCTCTCTCTCTTTGTGCATCATTTTAGCAATTTTTAAAGTTTTCTCTTCCCCTCTTCTGAAGTTTACTTCTATTTTTCTACACTGCAGAGGGCCTAAACTGAAAATTGGATAACTACATTTGGAAATTAAATGCAAAATCAGGAGCCTACAGTGTTTTAAAATGAAGATGTTTATTCATTACGGACCTTTACCTGCAAGGCACTGGCCACCCTCTAGTGCCATTGAACTCAATAGGTACGAAGGGGTTTCGGAGCAGCAGCCCCGGGTGGGAGCTGTGGGCTGGAATCCAGCTCTTCCCCTCCTCCCACTCACAGCCCAATTACTCACAAGATTTACTTTTCCCTACAGCAAATTCCCACCATGCCCAGTAAAAATCCTTCATCAAGGAAGCTTTTTTCTTAATGTTCTGGGATTCTGTGGCTCTAACAGCTTTCTCACTCACCCGGTGTATTTTTTCCTCTCCCGATAATCAGAGCACTGATACAGCACCCTGGTTAGAGGCTGAAAGAAGAGTTTCTCACTTTGGTTTTAAACACATCTGCTACTAGTAATACTGAGGAGCACTTAAAAGGTGGCAATGTTCGAGCGAAGCAGAGGGCTGTGTAGAGGAAGTACCGGGCATGTCGTCCTCTTTTGTTACTTCAAGAGAAACCACAGCCCCAACCTTCCAGGAATAGCAAAGCTCCTCAGGGTATAAATTAGGGTACACTTCAGTGTAGGTACAGCTTACTGTCTCACTGCTTCGGCTCTGCTGCTCCTCTGTTTAGGACACTGTAGAGCAGCCTGAACATTACTCCAATTTATCCTGGCTGGATATCAAAGGTGTCTGTGCAGGTGATGGAAACACATGACTAAAAACCTGTAACAGAACACAGTGCCTGAAGATCCCCCTCAGAGCAGGACAACAGTGCTCCTGGGTCTACAAACAGACTATGTAACAGCAAAGCAGCATTCGCTGCTCTGATTTGATGATTGCTTCAAGACTATCTCTTGGACTGCTATCAAAAGAGCTAATTCAGCTGAAAATTAATGTTGCCAATCTTCTTACTCCCCTGGAAAAAAAAAAAAAAGGTTAGTGTTAGCCCACAGCTTACCAGATAGCTTAAAAAAGCACTAGCACCAGCAACACTGGTCCCTGAGCATGTGAACACTCCCTTTGGCAGCCTTCCATACTACAGGCAATCATAAACCTGCAGTGAAAAATCCCATTCCTTTATTTATTTTCTTTCTCTGATGCACAAAAAGTAGCTTTTGACCAGCGTGTGATCCAAAGGAGAGAAGGAAACACCAGGAACAAAACAACAGTTAATTGTCACGAGAAAAGGACAGACATGCATGTTTCAACAACATGGACTGCTGCAATACATGACATTATGTTTTTTCTTACTATTTTCAGTAGCAGCGATATGACTTTTGTCTTGCAAAACGGCATTGTATGTTGCAAATACAGTGTGTCCTGAGGCCTTTCAATTTTTTTGGTATAATACGAAGTTGTGCTTACATGGATCTCTGTACTACACTGACAGGAGGGAAAGAAAGAGGACAAAAAGAAAAACTCTTCAGGGCAAGCTAGTAATAAAAGAAATGTGAAGTTTTTTAACTGGCTAGGGCATTGGCATAGCACTCAGGAAACCTACGTTCAGTTTCCAGTTTCTAGTGCAGTACAATCCTGACCAGCTCTCTTCATCTCTCACTTCTTCCATTTTTTTTTAAACCAAAAATGACACTACTAATCACCTTTCCTTATAGTTGTGTTGTGAAGACTAATTCATTATTAATAACTGAGAGAGGTTCAGAAACACAATGATGCGTGCCATATGAGCTGGCAGAAACTCTTCTATCCCCCCTGCACCATGCTTCATACAAAAAGAGATAAAGGGGTTGATTTCTAGCAGGAGAGCTGTGACTGCTGCAGATAAAGGTTCCCCACAGACTAAAGAAGGCACTATTTGAAGGTATTTAGTGCTATAGCTTTCCTTACACAGCCATCTTTATTCTACATAAAAGCATATTTACAGAATCCAGGCTTCAATGTGCTACAGAGTGGCAGGGAAAGGGATTTGTTTTCCCCCTTTCTCCCACCAGTTTTCCCCCTAAGGCTGATCTGGCTCTGTCCCCTGCTGCAAGCCATTCCTGGGGACAGCTCTCTTCTCAGCTATACCCTCAAAAAGCCACACAACCCCCACCCTTCAGAGCACAGGCTCATATTGCTCGCTGCTTCTGAAGCCATTTTAGTTTACCTACTAACACTCTGAGTGGATCACGCCTTGAAACTTGGATTTGTTCTTAAGAAAACCACGTATCAAAGACCAAACCCAAAACCTCAGAAAATGTACAGTTCTTTTCTGAGCACCTGTGCAAAGTAGGGCAGAGGATGGAGAAAAATCACACACCACATTTCTAACGGAATCAGTGGAAGTCACTAGTACACAGTGATGATAATGGCACCTGTGCAGCCACAGCTACCGTCCTCAGCCAGCACATATTTACAAGAACCCCTCTGGGGAGAATCAGGCTGCAGTCGCTTTGGGAGCAGCACAGAACAGCCATCAGGGGGGTCTCGCAGCGGGGAAGGTGCTTGTCATGGAGAAACCCAGGCTAAAAGGGGATCTTGTCAGCCCAGACCGTGGCTCAGAGGCAGGGTGAAGGGATCGTTTGGAACTTTAATCGGAGTTAATTCTGCCTTTTTGCAATTCCAGTTTCTTCCCAGTTCTGAATAACATAGTTGTCAAAGCCTCTTTCTTTCTTTCTTCTTTTCTTTCTTTCTTTTCTTTCCTTTCTTTCTTTCTCTCTTTCATTTAACAAAAACCCCAAAAGCAGTTTTAGTGGTGTAAAGCTAAGTTGGGACATGTAGCCACAGCTGTGGTAGGGAATTTAAATGTCTGATGGTAGGTATAGTGGCTGGAATCTTTGGCACTTCAGAATGCATAAAACTAAAAAACCGCAAAACTTCAAGAGTTACGTGAAGAATGTACAACGAATTGCACTGTGGATGACAAGGACACTTGAGGGGTCTAAGCGGTGTCCAGACAAGCACAAGACATCTTGTGACACTCCACCAGACAAGCTGAGCATATGCAAGGGCAGTGAACCAACTCTTCAAGGTGTTCAAGGTCAGGAGGTTGGAGGGAGCTTTGAGCAACCTGATCTAGTGAAAGATGTCCCTGCCCATGGCAAGGGCGTTGGGCTATTTGACCTTTAAAGGTCTTTGCCAGCCCAAGCCAATCTATGATTCTCTTGACCTTAGATTAGGCTGCACAGGAACAAGGACGACATGGAGACCAAAGGCAAGCAAATACATTCCAGTACTTTGTAAATGCAAACACTCCTCCTCACAGGATTTATGCCAGTTGACATTAGGATTAATTTATTTCTTAATTAGGATTACACACACTTTACTAATGCAAAACAAAAAGAAATCCACTGCCTGATAATATATGGCCCTATATGCTATCTCATAAAGGTCTTAATGTAAATCTCCATTCAAACAGGAAAAGCTCAGTGGTGAAATATGAGCTGACCTCCAGGCATCTGAAGAACCTTCTGCCCTTCAGATAAGGTGAGTTTTTTGGAAAGTAAATGCTGTCAACTACATGGTAGGTTCAGGGGCAGGAACAAGGTCCACTGTGACCTGTAACTTCACAATTGCTGGGATAAACTCATTTCTCATCATCAGACCTCATGCCTAGAACTAATTTGTCTAGTACTGTGGTGTTAAATGATAGGTTGGGCAGAATCCAACCTAGTGTACTCATCATAGAATTATTTCTGTAAATAAAACCTCTAAACTTGCAAGAGTGCCTAGCAGATGTGCTCTGGTTTAATATACATAGAAAAGAGACTAAATCCTCTAAAAAATCCACACCACATTTTACAAAGCTTCCTGCTGGTAAAGAAGTTTGCGATTTTTAATTAGTACTATGCAGACATGAGGCCAGACATGCAATGTTCAATAAACCAGATAGTTTTTACATCAGTAATGAGTCTTAGAATATTAATGTAGGGCCTTCAGAAGTCAGAAACAGAAGAGTGAATGTGCAGTGATCCTAACATTACCCCTAGGTGCATGTGAGTAGCAGAGATATTAACAACCTCAACAGTGTAAAGTTTAAAAAAAAAAATCTGTAGAGGTGGAAATGTATATTTTGCATGGGTTAATATAATCAGCTGCAGGTAGATTTCAGAGGATTATTTCCAATTTTTTGAGAAGAGATTTCTTTTGTGGGCATGATAAAAATTGTTAATATGTTGCTGCTGTTTTATTCAAGGTGAAAATTTTACTTTAATCACTTTCAAATAAATGCGAAACTCAACCATTACTCCCTTCTAATAATACTGAAGAAAATAGTTCACACTAAATCTAACATAATGAACACAGCATGTTCATAGAGAACTGAGTGTTCTGAGCTTAAGTCCCCTTTAATCCATAATTCCTTTGGAACTACATATTACATCCACATGAATACCAAAGAGGTTTATGATTAATGTTATTTTAATGAATAATAAAAGAATTGGTGATGATTTATACAGAGTTATTTTCAGGTTTTTTTCACATAAAGATTTGTTGGTTAGAGAATCTAATATATATAAAATAAAGCACTACAATCTGATTGGGATGGTAATACTTTTGCAAAATCTTCTAAGCAACGTGAATGTGTAGCTGAATTGAGCTGAGAATAGCTGCAAGCTCTGACAGGCCTCAGGTACTCCCTGAATTCTTCCCTTAGCCAAGCTGCACTGAGGAAACAAGATAAGAGATACACGTTCTCAGGAGAAGTGACTTTGCAAGCATGAGTAGCTGGGCCTGATTCTTACCTTGCACTGGTTTGACTCCAGGATTCCCACCCAGTTACTCCTCACATATGGCAATACATGTGAGATAAGATCTGGCCATACCGTGCGTGCTCAGTGCCGAGGAAGGCTGGGTCCCAGATCCTACCCTTGAGCAAGATTCTCAGCTGTTCTAAATGCCAGCAAGGTCATTGGCAATTAGTTACACCAGCACAATAAATGACAGAAAGTCACAAATGGTGTGATTTCCAAAAATAACGGGCAGTTAAAGAGCTTTCATGTAAAGACTGAAGCTGGAGTTTCCTAGTCCGTCAGTACAGTTACATTACAAACTTTAGGAGTTGGCATCAGCCAACTCGGATGTGCAGACACTGGAAGCTGTCCTGCAAATGCTCTGCATATGGAGTGGGATTACAGCGGCTGGTGATCTTGAGGGCTGTGGTTCTCACCCTGCTCTCTTGGTGCGGAGCTGCAATACTGGCTGCCTCTCACCGCTTGCTTTCTTGCCTTCTAATCTGAGGCATTGGCTCTGGCCAAATCTATTTGGCTCATCTTTCCAAGAAAGTCAAGAAAGTGAGAGAAGGGCTGTGAAGCAGTGATAGCACAGCATAAGCCTGCATATACTGTATCCAAATAACCTATTAATGAAAACCCTTTGGCAGCTGTTTAAATGCTGTGAGTAGAGAAACGTCTGCAGTCAGAACTCTGTGGGATCCCTTCCTGAAAATGCCATCACCATGTTGTTATAATTAAAATAACATCCCCTCCAGTGCCAGCTATCCTTATTCGGTACCAAACACTGAACCTCTTCCCAAATCACTGGGGTGAAAATTACTTTTAAAAAACATTTTTGGAACTGATTTAAACATAAGCTTTCACACTGGAATGAACTTTCCCAGGGACAACAGTTGTGTTCCTTCCCCCAGGGTCTGTGCTAGAGACTTCTGTGTAGTTATCAGCACCTGACTGGATGCTGGAGCTGATTTTCTGGACTTAAGTTTTGGCAGACTCTAGATCATATTCCATAGTGATCTTTTTTTGATGTTTTTGTCATTTTGACCAAGCAAACAAACAGCCACCACAATATCTCCCAGGGGAACTCCAAACAAAGGTTTAGTCTGGGAAAAAGACTGCAAGCATGAAACCAGGAAAGGCATGAGTTAGACATGAATGCCCACTGATATTAACTCAAGTAGTACAATTTACTGTAAAATAACTAATTAATCATTCACATTTTTAGTGTGCAACCATGAAAGTTTCTCTCTGGAGGAAAGTTATGGTGGTGTCTGCTTTCCCACACACCTGTCCAGAGTTAAGATCTGGGCCCAGGCCTGTGTGTTGCTAAAGGCTATCAACCCCCTCCAAACATTGGCATTATTTGACAGAGTTCATTGCTTCAGAAGGCAAGAGTGGCTGTCTGTAAAAACAGCACTCCTATTACTCACTGTTGGTGTTTGATTCTGTAACAGTTACTCACAGCCAGCCCAGGGATGCCCAACCTACTTATCTCTCTGGTAAGAGAACTTGGTGCTTACTCTGGAAACATCCCTCTTGGGACCAAACGTGGTGAGACAGAGCCTGGGGTAGAACTGCTGACTCCTCTTCCTTAAAACAAAGACCCCAGAAGGATTTTTGAATCTGTAAATGTGAACTAGAACAACCTACTTTTTACCTAGAGATCAGCTTGCACAAACAGACTCAGAGAGTTTGAAAGCAGATCTCCCTCTGCCTTCCCTTCTGTGTTGTTCTCATCATAGTGAGTATTCAGTGGCTTTCTTTGCTACAATAAGCTACATACAGGTGACAGAGAGCTACTGGGAAGGGACCCGTGTATTTATGCACTGGTGTGCTGTGCCTTTTGAGAAGCCCCAGATTATCTAAGGGACTAGGTCTTCAGAAGGGTGCAGGTCTCCCGTAGGTTGTGTGTCTCAGGAGCAGCTGGTCCCTTGCAGACAGTGCAGTGCCTTTAGGTATTTGAAACCACACTACGTATCAGCGGTTAGGTAAATGATTCTCACATCTTTGATGATTGTATCATCTCTGAGTCCTGGCTTCCCTCTGGTCTTCTCATCAGTTGCCACCACAATCTCTCATCGTCTCTTTGTGCCCTCTCTATGCTCCGGGAGAATCCCTCAGGTCTGCCTGCATTCACAAAGCTCATCTGACCAAAGCGCAGCAGATGGTACCACAGCCAGAAACAAGTCCCCCTCCCTACTGCCTACCTACACTCTTTTAGAGGACGCAGTAAGCTGCAAACAAACAAGTAAAACACACACCAGGACTCTCAAAGGAAATGTACAGTTTGAAGGCTTCTAATCAAATTTCACAGGTTGAACAGCCTCAGTATTTATGGGAGGTGCTGATCATGCCCTACCTCCTTTCCAAATAATCACATGCTAGTGGTCAGACTTTCTCCATCCCCTTTCCTAAGTATACTGCAAGATCTTTGACAAGTAAATGGCTACTGAAATAATCACAAAGTATTTTAATAATAGGAATTTTATATTCTACAATTCAATCTACATTCAGTCAACAAGTTAAGAAAGATCTGGTCTGTAGGAAACAGGAACAGCTTTTCCTGATGCCAGGGAGCTGCTCAGTTTACCCTGGATTTTCTCAGAGCACAGACCATTGGACTGGACAATATTTAATATCTGTACATTTTCTTGTAACTTTTATATCACCACTTAAGTCATTTAGCCCTCTCCCAGCTTTTTAAATTACCTCAGTTTTCTAGAACAACTTGGGTAGTTGATTAACAAAATGCCTTTCCCGTGCCTCAGAAGATGCACTGCGTATATCCGCTAATAATGTCAAAGGCATCTTTCAGAAACTTAGGCAAGCACACCCCAGAAAGACTTTCCTGTTAAAAAAATACTAGACCACATTTTGTTGCAACTAAATGTTTAAAACTCTTGTTCTAAATGTTTAGAACCATAAAAAATACATAAATGTTAAGGGAGACAAGCAAGCAAACAGACTGTGTGTGTGTTGGATGACCTCATTATACTGCTGTGTCCAGCTGGAAACCTGCTGGTTTGCAGCCAGCCTCTCTCATGTCTGTGAGACCAACATATAGCTGATGCAAGCTTCTGCTGGCTGGACTGTGAGAGGTGGAAAGAAAGTTTCACAGCTAATTTGCTTCTTCCTAAAGGGTTTATGTCCTTCCCTTTAGAACAAAGAGCAAGAAACTTTGCTCACTCTCTCCTACTAACAAACAGCTGACAACTCTTCTAGTTTCCCATGCACTTGGCAACTCTTCAGTCTGGCCTTCCAAACATCATCTGGGCTGCTATGTTATTGCTAGCTCCAGGAATATAATTTCAAACAGAGGAACATCAAAGGTATCTATTTTATCATCAACATTTTCTGCACTGGTGTTTCACCTTCAGTGTTTTGCTATCATCTTTGCCACAATCACGTTTTAGCATCTGCTGTATCAGCATCATATTTCAGCATCAGCATTTAACCATCAGCTGTTCCACCATATGGCATTAGAAGCATCAGCAACATAGCACTTAAAACACATACGAACAACAACAACAAAAGCACTTGTAATTCACCGCCACCCCCCATTACCCTTTCTTCATGCCATAACCACCTTTCCCTGGGACAATACCATCCCTCAATCATCTTTCTTCTTCCAGGAAGAAACACAGTCTGGAAAGAAGAAAAAAAAAAAAAAAAAACCCAAACCCAAACAATTCAGTTCCTCTAGGCAAATTTGAAAGCATCTCTCTTGTGATCTGAATTTTCTCTGAGGTTCACTGAAGCATTTTTAAGGTCCTATGCTATGAGAGCAAGCTAAGGGTCACTGACTGTCATGCTTTTAATCACGGCTGCCATTTGGCATGGGAGCTTCCCAACAGCAGTGACAGGAAGCCTCCCGGAGAACTGGACTGAATTTCCAACTAGGGCAACCTTTTACTACCTCGGAGGATAAATTTAGGACACTATTTAGACTGAAGTTCTTCAAAAGGACCCAATTTATTTTGCAAATGTTTAGCATGCAGGACAGGTGGGTTGAAGTAAGCACCATTAGCACAACTGTCCTTGCGACTGGACAACGTTTGAGACCAACATTGAAATGTTAGATAGGTACAGAAGTCCTGGAAGAGTCAGGCTGTCTTTAAGTCTGCAGATGATAGAGGATTCTTGGTATTCCATTAGTCACATCATATACCATCCATTTTTTCAGATGATAGTAAACCCCCCCAGCAAACGGTAGCAAACATGGTCCTTTTTGGGGGGCTGCAATCTGCAAAACCAAAGCATGATTTAACTCATGACTGAATGAATTTGATATCTGCTTAGCTTACAAGCAATTATGTCTCAAGTTTGTTCCGAGTAAAGAGTGCCATTTTTTCCACCCCATTGTAAAATTTGACAAATGCAAATTTTGTAGGCTTTACTTTGAGTGTGAAATTTTCCAACACGGTGCCTGTTTATCTATGGAAAGCTGTAGCTAGTAAGATAACTTTAAGAAAAATGCAGCAGAAAGGGAATTAAATGAGACATAGGGCTTTTCACCATTGTGGTCAGAGCCTAATCACTCCTTCCCATGCTGTGAAGAACAGTCAGTATGAATCAGTAGTTTTCCATTTTAGAGTATACTGAGGGAAAATGTCGATCTTTGGAAACCACTTAGGAGCAAAGAAGCTGAACTGAGATTACCAGAGTACCAGAGAGCTGACAAAGCCCATGAATGAAAGGACAGCATTAGCTGGCCTCTGATGGTGCAAATCATGGTTAGCAATGCCATAGACACCACTGCCAACAATTTAAAGGAGGAAGATTAACATAAAAACTGTTAGAATTTACTCTTTGTATTGTCAGGTCTTCAATGATCAAAAAATCTTATTTATTTTGATTCAACGTTTTAGATCAGAAAATCTGAATATGCAGCTGTAAAAGATAGTTAGCACTAGTTTATTTGACAGTATGCTAGTCTCTAAAGCCACTATTTTCACAAGAGGGGTGCATCTGATCAAGCTGTTAGATGAAAGGCTCAACATAGCTGAAAGCCTAGTTTAGACGTGAAGGTGTCCAGAACAGCAGCAAGTCTCTGTCTGTAAAGATGTAGTTCAATGGAAATTGAGAGGTACCTCTCTTACAAAGTGATAAGGTGTTGTTACATACAGTGGACTGCCTGAAGCGAGGGGTGGCCACAGCTACTCTCCAAAACAAATCCAACCAGATTCTGTAGTGACTGCTAGGTTCTTTAAGCCATGCCTCACAATGAAGAAATTTTCCCATGTAACTGTTGTCCTGGAAGACCTGACCTATTGTCATCACGTGGATTATAGGGATTTGCCACTTAAGTGCTTTCACAACCAGTTTATTTCATAAATTTCTGGAACGTATGCTGTGATGTGACATCCCAGTTACTTGGGGGGGTGGAATCCTAGCAGCTTGTTATCAACAGTTACTTTACTTCTCTGAATAGATCCTTAACGAGCCTGAGAGTCTTGACACACAGCAACACTTCTTACTGTAACACACCCGATTTTTCTTCCAGAAAATGAATCCACTATGCTTTCCAGCCAGCATAAGCTTTTGTAACCAGCAGAGCCTGCATCTGCACTACTAATCACTCCAACCTTGTAAATCGTAAACAGGTCTCTCACAAAGCCGGAAGTAACACTTCCAGCTGTAATGCTATTAACCTAATCCCTGGTAGTTATTACAGAAACTCGTGACAGACAGCTTAGCAGATACCAGAAAATACAGTTTTTTCCTCAGCAAAGTTGGAGCAGATCTTTGTGTGTTATAAGCACTATTAAAACCAGCTGAATTAAAATGTTGAAGCTTCTTCAGCTCTGGTGCCAAGATGTAAAAGTGGGTTGTATCAACTTTCCTGGTGCAGAAACGTAATGATACAGGGGAACATGCTGCCTGCATGGTGCATTCAGGTTTCAATGTTTTGCATTTAAACCCATACTACAACAATTTTCTTAAATGCAACTCAAATTCACCGTATTCTCTTCTCTGTGTCTTACTGTCTTTTCCACCCTGAGAAACACAAGGCAAAATCATGGCCACACGAAGTCAGAAGATAACAACACTTTAAATCTTCTTATGTTAAGTATATTGGTAGTTTCTCAATTATTTTGAGAAAATTCTAGATTGCTGTTACAATGTAAAGACACGAAAAAGTGGGTGGAATCAGGACTTCACTTGTCCTAGCGCAACTAAATACATCTATGATTGCCACGTATTTATATTGTTCTAAAAGCAAGTGCCTTGAAATTGTTAAGTCTCACACATTTCCAGGGGGTGCAAAGATCAGTGATTTAGTTCTAAAATTACTGTAGAGAGCTTCAGAAGAGAGGTGTTTCCTGCGGCCTTTCATGAAAACTTTGGTTTTGTTGGTTTCTAATGCTTTTCTTCGACTAAATTAAATTACTTTAGACTGAAAGTTCTCTGTTTGCCTTTTTTCTAGGGAACTGTAACTCCCACAGATAGAATTCTTGGCAGTCTAACTGCAGAAGAAGACTGGAAGCCTCACAGATGTGGTATGAAAACCAAGGATAATCTCAGAGATAAATAATGATACACTCTGTTCCTACATCACTCAGTAATGCAGACTCTGCTCTAACTGGGGCCAGCTAGTTGGAAAAAATTTTTGAAGCTCCACTACCAAAAGCCGGAGCAGTGCTTTGAGGTACATGGGAAGCTACTGTTTTAGATGTGAAACATAAGATGTTTAATACATTTACTGTGGGTTAGAATGTCAAAGTTTCACTTAGACAACTGATTTCACTTTCTGTGATTGCTGAGTTGGGTAAGACTGCCAGGTATTTGGATGAAGCTCTTATGTGAGGAGCACAGTGCAGGTCTCGCTGGCTAAGGCAAGTTATCTTCGAAGGAATTATCTATGAAGAAACCTATACCTAACACCTGTAGGATCTATTCCCCCCAGACTGAGGGACAAGCTGAAGGAAGCTGAGGAGAGGGAGCAATAGGAGCCATGCCTCAGAAGCAGGGTGAATGCTGATGTGATTCATGGCATGACACAGCTTCAGGAGCAAACCTTGCTCAAAGCTGGACCCAAGACCTGCAGGTCTAAATGCACAGCACCATAGTCTTCTAATATTTCATTAGCACCTGAGCTGACAGTACAAACAGAGTGAACTCAAGAAAAAGTGAAAAAACGGAGCGCTGTGAGCTCTTTGTTGTGTCCTGCGTTTTGACTGTTGTGCTCTCTGTAAATCTGAACAAGACGATGTTTTTTCTCTTCTGAGAATCAGGCATTTAGCTCTGGAAAGTGGCCCACAGAAGAGGTTTCCCTCCAGAAAAGGAAGGAACATTCATGTAATTTTAAATTAAAGTGTGCAATTACTGTTCTTTATTGTTGCCAGTTAAAAGAGATTTGCTACACTTGCTTACATACACGTATAGGAGCTGAAAGAAACCAGCAGATTCTATAAGAAGGTTTCCTCCTGAGAGGTGTGAATTTCACAACAGCAATAAAAATGTTTGCTACAGAGCTAGTGCTATGATTTAAACACAGACAAATGCTTATTTCCCTTCTGATAGCATTTTCCTTAGTTCTTTCTGACGCGTATAAATACACTGCTTGGGAAAAAGACCTGGAATATTATTTTAAGATAAGATAGGACAAGTTCATAGTAATTAAGTCAAACTCTTTTTCTATGAAAAGAAGTGAGTGAGCAGGTTTCCATGGTAATTCTTTTCTTACCTTTTAAGACAAAGGACAGCTTAGAGCTACAGAATTAAGTCTTTTTCATCCCTTTCTTCTCATGCTTATACAGAAGCTGTTTCTGTTTTAAACCATCAGAGGCTCATCTTTTCTGATAAATCCAGCTTCAATATCAATTTCTAATGCAAATTTGCATGAAATATTTAATAATTTTTAAAAGGAAGACACACAAAGAGTTAACGAAAATACCAAGTCCTGATTTTTCACAGCCAAATTACTTTCAGGTTAGCATTGGAGGGAGGGTAGGGGTTGCACAAGCCTAACTGAAAGAATTTTACCTAATTATTGAATTATTCCAAGGTGCAACTTCAGTGAGTTAATTGGCCCTGCAACAAGGATGAATTTGGCCCAACGTAAATTCATCTCTTCTCCATTGTTCAGACTACTCAAAAGAATGTTTTTGTAACCTATTTCTGAATCCAACCATTGTGTTTCATTATGATTTTCTTTTGATTCTGTTACCATGTGAACAGTGAAATACACATAAGCACAGCTCATGATCTCAGAATGTCAACCAAGGGGTATTTTGTGCTTCAGAACTGATTGGAGTGACTCAGAGCATTCTTTGAAAGTTCTTTGGAAAAGTCACACGTGTGTTTAGATTTACAAATTAATTGGGGATTAAGGAACCAAGAAGCAGGCAAGGGAAAATTTTGATCACCTCAAACTCTATACAAGAACTTTGCTTTGAGAAAACCTTTACGGTAAACCCAGTCTTAATTGTGGATTAGATCCTGGGCTGAAGTAAACTGGATTAGTTCCATTGACTAAAACGACTCAAATTTAATGGAGTTACAAAATACAGTAGAGTGAAGCCAATTTATATGAGCTGAAAAGATGGCCCTATGCAAGACACTAGTTTGCAAGTTCTCAGTATATGGATTACTGACTGCATTTACATTCTATTTAAACAGACAGCACCCATAAATCTACCCGGCTAAGTAGCATACTGTCCATTTACTCCTCATACAGATACTGATTATTTATTTATTAATTTTGCTGTTAAGTATCTTAAAGACACAGGCCAAGATTTCTAACTACAGCTGAGAAGCTCATCACACAGACTGGGAATGCTTAGGTCTCCATGTTTACAGAGGGTAACACAACAGACTCAGTGAAACAATGAGAGAGCAGATGGGATCCTGGACTCCCTCAAGAACTGGCAATAAAATCACTGGCTACCTTAAGCTTACTGTTTGTGACAGTGCAGGAGATAATAGAAACTAACAAGAATTTCAGATCCTGTATTGAATTCAGGGAGATTCTAACTATAAAGGCATCCTTTTGGTATTCAAACTGAGTCAGTTCAAAAGTGGAATCACCTCAGAACAAGTATAGACACATGCAATGGCACTCATTTGATATTGAACAACTAGTATAACTGCTGACTACATAAAGCTTCAGTGGACTCCTTCACCAGACTGACTCAATAGCCCACACACAATAAAGTGAAGACCCAGGCTAGGAAAACCACAGCACAGCACCATGCAGATTGACCAGCATGGGTCCAGAAGCCCGTTCTTGCATTGCTGTACTTAAGTAGCAGCGACTGAAGATGACTGCTTTGCACAGCACCCTTTAGCACTTCTAGTCTTAGGATGAGGTTATGTGGATCCAGGCTTGCCCCCATGCTGGGTTAGCTCTGCCCGGCCACCTTCTCTTCGACATGGCAGTCGTCAGAGTCTGGGACAGTCTCAGCTTTGTTTTGAAGTCCTACAGCACACACAAATTGCAACATAAAGCCCATAATGACTTGTGTGGCAGTTAGCAACAGAAGAAAGACAGTTGTATGTTTTTGGCCTCTGCTGCCTCTTGCTAGTTTACCTACTGCTTCATTATTCTCAGGGAAACTCGGTGCTCTCACCAAACCAGGGAAAGCTGAGCTGGGTCACAGGACCTTTCTTTGGCAGCCAGAAGGTCACGCCTTGGTTGCAATCAAACACATTTTTCAGAAACTAGTTGGAAGATTTTTCAGGGGCTACTGGGCTTCTCCTGCTCCTTTCCTGATTTAACTCCTCTAATCTGCATCATTCTTTCTAATAGAAAATGTAAGTGGGATTGTTTTCCTTGGGTTTTTTTCCATGTAATTACCTGAGAGTCACCAGACACATACATTAACAAAAAAAGTGGTTTTCCCTGTGAAAGACATGGATATGGCAATACAGAAAGTACCTGAGCAGTAGTTTCCGTACTGCTTTTAGTACTGCTAAAAGCTCAGTAGAGACCAAGAGCAAAAAAGTGAGATGAAAATATTCATGCCTCTTGTGCCCTTTGGACTATGACCTCTTCTGTTTAACAGAAGCTGTTCTTAATCTGTATTTTGTAGCTTGCTACAAACTACATGCAGTTCTTCAGCCATTTTATGCAGCTGTTAGATGACAGAACCCTCTCTGGAAGAACTGGTGGAAGAGACACATTACTCCCTTCAGTAATTCATTTCTCAGGAATGCTGAAGGGCTTCTCTCATCTTCACTGGAGAAAAGCAGGCAGTTCAAAATGCTGTCAGAGCTGAAAAACTACTGGAGTCGTGTAAATCCTCCAAAGAGCAGAGAAAGGAAAATTGCTTGCATTTAAGAGAAGCTGTGAGAGATTTCTGGAAGTGTTTCTGGATCAGGAAAGAGAGACAGAGCTGGGATGCCTTCAAGACAGATTTCTGAGTGCCAGCAAAGGCATTTGGCTGGGTTCAATGACCTTACTATAAAATGAGATGGGTCATACTGCCAGCTCTGTGAAAGAAAGATTATCTGGGTTTACTCCCAGCTGTGTTACAGAATCCCCATGTAACTCTGGCCGAGTCACTTGAATTCAATTTTCTTCTGTTTACCTGTCTAAAAAAATCAGAGAGCAGAGTAGATAACTTTCCCCACCCACTTCCTATTCAGATTATAAATGCTCCAGCACAAGACTGCTCTTCCTTTACGTGGAGTGCCAAACACGAGGTCAGCAAGGCTCTTGCCTCAGCTGGAGCCTCTTGATCCTAACATAATACAAACTACAGTAACTGCTTCCCTCCTCCTTCCTGTGCCAAAAATCTCCGTTCCCTGTTGCTTTTTCTTCCTTCCCCAAATGAATCCTTAGGTACTCCCACCTTCGCACTGTCCTCTGCCACTGCCCACGGCCAGGCACAGGCCATGTCTTCTCTACTCACCTAGTTTCAACTAAAAAGAGAACGGTGGGCAGCCAGCTTCACTATTCCAGCTTCACTTCCACGTTTAAATGCCATTTCTTCCCAAGGACAAGACAAGGAAGAGCAATTACAGATGGTTGTTATTTTTATTTAAGAGCAAAACCAATGACTTGTATATAACTTTTCTGGTATTAGCATAATGGTAGCAGCTTTAGCAAACATCTGAAACCAGAAGAGCTGCCAAATTCTCAAGTGGCCACACCTGATTTATAAGCTGCAATTACATTTGTCAGCTGATAACCAGAGACCAGATCAGTTTTCACCAACTCAGTGGACTGGAAGTGAATATTTTATTACCTTCTACCCAATATTTCTTTTCAGATACAAAGTGCTTTCAGTAAGCAGAGACTTTTCTAGCCAGAGCAGCAGGAGATGATTCTTGGTCAGCAGGGCAGAAACTGAATGCCTTTGTCATGTGGCAATGCTAAGAAACCACAAAAGCAATTCTTCTAATCTTTCTAATACTTAAAAGGAACTTTAAGAGCTGTTCTCAACGCCATGGTTCCACACACTTCTCTCACTTTATTCTGTACAGTGAACCTTCTTTCCAGGACTTTCCTGCCTGATCAGTGTCTTTGCTGCCTGATTTTCTGCTATGGACACAGAGGCTGTGCGAAAAATCTCTCTGTTTCTTCTTGTTGTCTCTGCCTACCTATCTTACAGTCTGGATGCATCACAAGTACCACCACAAAAAAATCCTAAGTATGCTCCAAAAATAAATTAACTTTCCATTTTCAGATAATAACTTCCTGGAAAAAATAAAGCAAGCTATTCTTCCTGTAGTTTGCAGTCAGATTGTCATTTGCTGAAAATTACTGTTCATTTCAAAGATATTCCTTTACTACAAAGACTTGATCCATGGCACATGCTGGGGTAAGATACCACTACAAAGCCCAACTTCCACAAAAACACAGTGAAATTAAAATTTAAATTAAAAAGAGAAAGAGGTCTACCTAAAGCAGAAGTTCCAGGATAACAAAGAATAAAGATTCAACTGAGAAATATTCATAAGTGTGATGTCAGCTCTGCAATCTCAAGCAAGTGCTGCTTTTTGACTTAATAACAGTGAATGTCAAATTCTTCAGGAAAGGAATTTGCAAAGTCTTGGTAACAAGTCTGCTATGGAACTAAATCGCAGTGCATTCACCACAGTAGATTATCTGTCACTCATAAAATCAGTACTTTCCAAGTCGCCTCTTAGCATGGCTCAATACATAGACACAGACAAAAATATTTAGAAAACCCTAGCATATCCACCAATATGACGTCACTTTTTAAACTGATTTATAACTTCAATCTTCAAAGGGAAAATCTGCAACAAGCAGTCTTACACTTGTATGACAGTAATAAAATTATCTGTTTAGAGGAAAAATACCATTTTCATTGGCCAGATAATACAAAAGAAATGAGAAAACAACATCTGGATCATACTTTAAAGACAAGAAAAAAAAATACCCAAACCTATCTAGAGCGATCAAATTCCAAAGCTGGAGAAAGTCAGATAGCCTGGTTCTCATACAGGACTCTTACACAGGCATAAATCAGGACTAAACATGCCAAAAGCCAGACTGGGTTGTTAATCATACTGACCAAATTGCAGATGTCATCAGTGGGATGGAGACAACGAAAGTAGTGTTAATGAGATTAGAGCCCATTCAAATGGTACTACCTCCACGCAAAAGGATAATCAAGCTCTGATTAGACAACTCCTGTGTTATCACTTCAAAGCAGATGCGGCAAAACACGTTGATGGAAGAAACAGAGTGGATAGGGACCATACTCTGTGTGATGCATGAGGAAAGAGTAAAGCAGAAACGTATGACCACTGGTCAAATAGAAAAGAAAAATTTGACATATGAGGGAGAGTCAGGAATGAAAACGTCAGCCTTAAGGCAAGTGGTGATGGTATCACATTGCTTAGCAGAGGTAACAGTAAAATGCCTAATGGACATAAAAATTTCAGTTTGACAATCATTCAGACAAGGGTGGATTGGTTCAGCTAAGATTTAGAGACAAAGGTACATTGAAAAGAAGGGAGGTTTATTATTATTATTTTCTGATTTATTTTGCCTATAATCCTTGATGAAGCCCAAGTAAGCTGCAAGCAGAGTCTCTGCAGCCTTGGTGGCAAGTGGGGCCCTGGAGGAATGGAGTATTTCTGCTGCACTAGCACCACTCATGTCCACAAAGCAGGGGTTTGCCTTGGGGCAACCACTTGTCGCAATCATGGAGGGCAGAAATGTCACTTCTGGAGGGTATTACAGTAGAGAAAGGTGAAACTCTCCCCTGGTACAGAAAGGGATGACAATACAGAGGGGCAGATAGAGAAGCACCGGCTGGGAAAGAGTGCTGGCTAAGGCTGGCAGGTGCAGATCTGACCAGGCTCTCAGTACTCCACGAGCAGAGATAATGTGGTGTTTGTATGGTGAGTGCAGAGGAGGCACTTACCTCGAGGACTGTGGAATTCATCCCCATCCCCACCAGAACTTGGAAACTCCTGGTAAAATCTGAGGCTCACTTCCCACCTGTGCTAAGCACAGCAGTGGATGTACTAGCATCAAGCCTGGCACAGGAGGTATAAACAGGGAGCACCCAGCCAAAGGAATAGTGCTCACTGGTACCACACTATAGAGCCACTATCACTGAATAATCATATATTTACATGCTGCCTATGACCTTCAGCTCCTGTATAACTGGAGAGACTGCAGGTATAAACCAAAAACTGTTTCCTGCTATGGTATCCCTGGATACAAATTGAAAATATCTCCCTTTCTTGTTTTCAACTGAGATAAAGCAGCACATCCCTGCAGCTCCCATTCCTCTCTGGTTAGCTGGTGCACTGGGACTTCACACTTCGCCTCACTCTGCTTTAACTACGTGTGATGGTTACATGTCCAAGCACACAGCAAAATACTGGGAGGAAGGTCTGGGAGGTGGAGGGAGATACAGCTCATCTCTCTGTGCCAGCACAAGCAATCCTTGTATTGCATTTCAAGAAACAGGCTTAGTCAAATAACTTGCAGAAGTGCTTAGGTTGAACTGGGGGCTGGTTTGAACTCAGCACGGTCCCACTGATTTCAGGGAGATGGCAGAGAATTTGTCTTTCTGAGCGTGCTTTGCCAAATTAAGCTGTGGAGAACTATTTCCATAGTTTGAATGAAGATATACAATTTACTACCTAGTGGAGACTTAATTCTCTGTCTGATAGACAGGAAAATCCTTTCAGTGAATTATATCAATGTCTAGCTTTTCTTGTGTGCTGCCAGTGCAGGTTTCTTGTAACACAATGGCCAGAACTGTGAAATTTCATGATATTTGCCAGGCAAATTGGAAATACAAATGATGCTGTAGCTGCAGTCCTTGCTTGGCTAGTAGACCTGAAAAGCCACACTGATCCTTCTTGAGTGCAGTAAGATGTAACCTTTACCTTTTCACTACATCTTCTTTCTTTAGATCATTTTTGTCATTCAGAGCATTGGCAATCTTTCTGGCTAGGTGAGCACAGAAATGTTCAGGTTATAATATATGGAGCATCTGAAAGGTATGACAAGGAAAGGAAGCATTATAAGTATCTCAGAGAGATTACAGGGAAGGGAGATGTGGTATTATAAGAAGTATTTGAGAGGCAGGATGAGGAGCAGATATGCAGTGTAAGGGGATCACTGACATAATACTATAAAGAGCACTCAGCATCAAGGGATGGAAGGCATTTGAGAGATACAGTAAGGAAGAGAATTACTATACAGAGTATCTGAATGATGGGACAAGGAAAGGAGATATGTGATATTCCTGAACTTTTTATCATAACTGTAATATTCATCACAAGTTGCAAGCTATTCAAGAATGAGTACCTTTCATTGAGTGGTGTGGGACTGATAAAAACACTGAAAAGGCTGTTGGCAGCTTTGAAGTTACTTAGCCATGATGTATGACTGAAAATGTGTTGGGAGCAGCCTGATGTGGCAAGGTGCTGAGCACCTTCACCGAGGACAGCAGGGGATAGCCTTTACAAAGGTGCTGAGCAGCCACAATTCCACTGAAATCAATCAGACCTGCAGGGAGTCACCACCTCTGAAAAATCAAGTTGTGGGAGTTGAAAGCACCCAGCAGGTTCAGGTCTGAAGTGTCACATTAGGGATGTGACAGCAATATCTAATCTCTCTCCACACACATATACATGAGCGTGAGCATGCGCATGCACACTCGCACATGTATTTTGCCATACTCCTCCATCTTCCATTGTTAAAATTATAGAAATGTAACATTTTGCAAAGGCAGTCAGAGAAGTGGTAATTATCACAGTGGGTCTGAAAACCCTTGGCGGCCCAATAGTGGGAGGGAAATACAGTATATCTTGACAGACAGTACAGACATGAAGAAAACTTTTTCCTTAACTACAGCAACCTTATTTTGATTATTTTGTTCCTCCTTTAATAACTGACAATTGTGAATTGCAGCAGAGTTGCGCACTTGCCTTGGGATGAGAAAAATTCCCTGCTCCCCTCCACCAAATAGTCTCAAACCCTGATATACACATTAAGTCAAGATCTTGTAGCAATTCTTCTCTTGGTTAAACATTTCCTACCTCTCCCAAAGTATTGTCCTGTCCCACCCCTCAAGGCAAAGCAGTGTGTACAATAATGGCGCCGTACATATACAGTGTGATAATGCTAATGTAAGTGTGGGTCAAAGCACTGTCACCAACACTTGTTTTCTTAGGGAGGACAAAAGGAGATTAACATGCTGACCCAAATCCTGCAACAGTGTAAGTGATGGTGGGCTTAGCTTCTTGGAAAATGCATATGCAGTGAGCAGCAAAACAAAACATCTTGCCTATTTATACTAATTTTTACACTTGCTGTTTACTAAATGATGGCAAGTAGCCTTTTCCGCAAATTGTATCTCCTTTTTCCTCATGTCACACAGAGTACACGCCACCTCATTTCTGCCAGCATAACTTTTGATAGACAGTCTCCTGTGGCACCTTCTTATAGCAGGGTAATCTGTGCCAGTTCCTGGAGGCTTAGTGCACTTGTCAGAGGTAGTTGTCTTAGCTCTCCTTTGTTGCACTATTTTGAATTGCTATCATGCTCATGCTGCATAAGCACAGAAAGTATTGTACGCTCTCCAGAAACTTCAGCCCATGTGGGGCAAGTTCCCTTTGCTTGGCACATTCTCACTGCTTTCCTGAGGGGTTCATTCTGCATCTTTGAGTAGACACTCGAGAAAACCCTGTTTCAGATCTCAGTCACAAGCTGATCTTTTCTTTGGGACTCAATCCCTAAAGATCACAATAAGGGCTCTTCAAACTTGGATTAGTGCAATTTGCCTTTTCTACCTTTCTTTCGTAATTTTTAAAACTGCTCTTATACAATTCCTTTTGCAAGAAGTGCAGTACTTCTCAAACCTGAATATAAAATTAACTGGAAATACTAACACTGTAAAATGACTGTTCTTACTGATCAGCCCTCAGATCTGTTCTGATATATCTTACCTTCTGTACAATATAAAATGTAGTTCCACTTGGCTCATAGCAATGCCTTTTCATGATAACACTTTCCATAGTATTTGACAAAGCCAGACCAGTCATTCAAAGGCTGTTCTCGACCTAATGTCTGTCTCCAGACTCCTTGGCTTAGACAAAGAGATTTCTGAATATGTGTCAGAGTTACTGTGAATTCCTGGAGCTATCAAGAAGTCATAGTAGAGTAATGATTTAATATCTGCCCATTAAAAGACAACTGATAAAGCACCATCTACTGTGGCTAGGGCCGTCTCCTGCTACAGACAACTCCAGGTAAGTCTGACTGATTTCAGAAGGATGAACAGAGCAAACCCAGAAAGTCTACAGCTAGCAAGCCAGCTGCTGTTGCCTAAGGGAAATTGCCAGTCAGTTAATGCGTGGCTATTCGTGTGAGTAAATTAGATGTCAAGTCACTTCTATTCTCATGCTGTTGTACTTTGTAGAACTGAACAATCAGCAGACTGATCTCACCCCAGAAGCAATGCTTTTTGGTGGCATTTGATCTTGAAGAAGACATTGCTGTAGAAGAGAGCTGCTCAAAGATAAGGCAGAGTAATCATGATACCAGCTCAGCTAACCGCAATAAATCTGGGGTTTTTCTACCTTTTAACGTCTCTGGTATTTCTCTAGATAAGGCACAGATTCCCTCTTTGAGCACATTTGGGCTGAGAGAACAGCATATCAGGAACTTTTTGCCTTTTGCAGATCTTTTTCTCATTCTGGTGCATGTTTGTTTATCATTAGCACGAATTATGATGGGTGTCTGTACAATTTGAACAACCTTTTCTCTAACAGCATCATCTCAGTCTTTTTTCTCTCTAAGCTGCAGTTCACTACAAGGGCTGTGACAGCTTTTATGTTTAACAGAATCTTTAGTCTGGCAATCATGATTAACTCGTCTCTACAGAGAAGTGCTATTTTAATAAGACCAAGTGAAGAGTTCTAAGAAAATCTTTTTTTTTTTTTAGAAGACTTTCATACATCTAAGAATTAAGACTCTGTAACTAAAGTTTAGATACAGCATAGCCAATTCTTCTGTTGGCCCCTTGAAATATTTTGGAAGGTTTCCAGCAGACCCAATTATTTCAAATATGCTTCAGAAGTTACATTAAGGCCAGCATAACAGAATCTGTGAATGTATTCAGTCCTTGCCCTCTTCTGACCTCTGATTTCTTTCCAAATAAAATGTTTAACATTACTTTTTTTTTTCTTTTTTTTTTTTTTTTATAGGCGCTTCTGGGGCTCAGGCACTGACATTATTTGAGATGTAAATTATCCAAAACCTAATAGCTTCTTTAGGGTCACGGTTATGTTCTGGAGTAATAACAAATCAGGAAACCTTGTTCCACTATGCTTAGACAAAACAACATATTGTCCTTTCTTATGAGGCTCTTAAAAATCTTCATAAACGCCAGCATGCTTGCATTAGCCTCATTCTCTGGGTAGTAAAGTCATTGTTCCAAAAAGCTAAATGTCCTCCTCAAAGTTCGAGAAAGAGCAAGACAAGGAAAAATAAGGAACTGAGGTGATCTGAATGCTAGAAACCACCTTATCTCCTGTTCAAACCAGGGTGAATCACTTCTTATTACACAGGAAGATTTGGAAATTAAAAAATAATGACGTAGAAGAAAGCAAATATGAGCCTTCATGTCACTTGTCCCTCTTCCCTCCCCCACTTCATAACCCAGTGCTGTTAGATGTTTAGCCCGAACTGTAGGTTTTAGCCAATCTCTATACAATACCTACCTGGGGGCCCAAAAGTTTCTGAACAGCTAGGCCAGTCAGAGGATGAGGTCAGGTTAGGAAAAGCTTGGGAAAGAAAATAAAAGCACAGTAGGGCTCCTACTTTTCAGGTCTTTATCACGCACCACGGTGCTATACAGAAAGGTTTTTATAAAAAGAACATAAATGAAGGAGAAATCTAGAGTATCTAACAACTCTGTGACTGAACAGACTGATAAAGTTTTTTGTTTGGTTTGTTTTATTGGAAACCCTACAGAAATTGATCTGAAAGCAAAGCAAGGGCCAGGGGGATTTCTCTTCTTTTGTCACAACTTTAGTTTGTTCCAATGCACACAGCGTTCAGCTCCAGCAAGACTTCTTGTGACATCATAAAAAGATCAATGATCAGCAAAGGTCTCTGACATTTCCAAAAAGTGGGAAGAGTAAAGAAAAGGTAGGTGAAGCTATAACCAGTACGAATCTACTAGTAGGACTGGTCAGCCAGCTTCCTAAAGCAGCTCACCTTTTCTGTGGAGTAGGGAGATTTCTGGTCCTTGCTTTTCTTGTAAAATTTATTCCTGCATGAACAGTGTAAGATAATCACATTGGAACTGGATCAGTGGAGAAGTGTGAAAAATGTGGCAGCATTCAAGTTGCTATTTGAGAAGAGGCATTTACCAGTCTTGGGAGAGAGAGAATAAGAAAGTGTATAATTCAACATTTCCTTTTGATCTGTAAACTACTTTTTTCTTCTGAGTTAATTTGCTTAAAAAAATGCACAAAGAGGGAGGGCAAAGCAAAAAGTAAATGTGCTAAAATCTTTGACAGAAATTCAAATGTTTGTGAAGAAGCGTGTTTGTTATTCCAGGCACAGAAAGCATCAGTATTTGCTTTGCTTAGTTGGGTGCATAAATCTAATGGCAGAAGAGGTCTTAACCCAGTATTAGATTTGAGACAAATTTACAGAACGGATGCCCTTTGTCCGTTAAAGAAATGTGATCCACTTTAACAACATCACTGTGAATGCACAGTACAAACCACTAACATGGATGCTGTGCACTGGGGCAAACCTAGGTTTTCAAAGATATTGCTTAATCCAGTAAATTACTGGAGGGTGCGTTGATGGAACCACAGTAATGGAAGCACTGTAGTGTAAATTCCCATGCAGAAAACATGGCCTGGGGAAATGACAGACGGGTAATACCCTAAACAAAAAAATGTAAAGAAACTGTCTTTGGTCAGATTATGCTTTCAAAATAACACCACCTGTAATGGGCTGCGCAGCCTCTTAGTAACACTTTGGATTAATATCATACATGGAAACACCACATGCAATACGAGCTCCACAATATTAAATGCAGAAGGATTAACAGCACTGCTACCCTGAGTCCCCTTCTTTCCATGAGTGCAAAGGTCAGCAGCCTCAAGGCAGGTTTCCTGGGGAATAAAGAAGACTGGATGTGGAGGTCTGTTGCTGAACGGAATATTTCTTAGCTAGCAACTGTGTAGGACAGAGGTGTAGGAGAAGGACAATTGAAGTGCATTACTTGTGTTGTGGTAAGTCTTGTTCATGAAAGATGCCCTTTTACCCTAACCCACGTGGACAGGAGATGGCAAAAGATAATTTAACGAGAGAAGGATCACCCTGTCTATCCAGCACCCACCTGATACAGTTTGTTGAGGAGTGAACAGCCCCTATCACTGTGCAAGGCAGGATCAGGAGCTTCTCATTCCCTTGCAGCCAGGCTAGAGAGGCCAAAAGCCTGCTGAATTCCATTTGCGCTAGACACGCTATATAAATACATGATCACAATGACTCCTGAGTTCATCACATTACTGCGCATTACTGCTGAAAATCAGATCTCCAGTACTTCTGCAAACAAACATATTAACTGCAAACCCAGCTCTAGTATCACCATAATATACTGTACCCAATGTGAGAAAAGTACAAATGAAATGTTAGGCGAGAGTGTTTGAGGGCAGTCACTCTAAATGGTAAACCCTTTCTTTACGCTCACTGCTCCTACCTAAACGGACCTTACCAATTCATCCCACCTGAAGCCAGCCAGCCAACTAAGCACCTAAGTTAGGAACCAAGAAATGCCAGGCTCCCGGTTCACATTGCGCACCAGAGCTGCTTATTGTCTTCACTGACAGAAAGAATGTGTGGATTACAGTCTAACATCAATGTTGTATGACAAATACTGTGGGACAAAACCAGACTATGATATATAAAAGCTTAGTTCCTAAGGCACAAAAGAACTAGGTTCAAGTAGATTACATTTGCTGGTTCCATACAAGCCACTGGAAATACAACAGAGCAATTGCCAATTTCTAGCATCTCTAAACTGCTTGAAATTTTTTTATTTTTTATTTTTTTAAGAAAAAATCCAGGTCCTTGCTATGCTATAGTAAATGAAAGTGAAACCCCACATTAAATCAGTTTGGACTCTGGAGTATTTAAAATCTGTATCCCAATTTTGTGATTTAGACCTATTTATATGTAAATTTAAAAAGGAAAAGATTACTTCCCTATTATTTCCCTTATGATAAATTAGCCTGAATTAGTGATGAATATAAAGAATTAACTCTTATATTCCTTATGTTTTGCCTCATTTACAAATGCCATAAGAGCCCATTAGACACTTTAAAAAGTATGTCAAGTCCAAATAAAATTCTCTACAGAAAACAAAGTAAAATGTTTAATGATATAATGAAGACTCATTAATGTAATGTTTATTTTTAATATTAAAAATTCACAAGAATTGTCATAGCTCTTGTCTTAATCAGATGAGCTTTTGTAATATTTATTTGTGTTGTAATTCATAAATATTTATACATCCATTTCCGAACTTTACTGGTCTTTGCTTTATTAAATAAATTTTAAACTCATTAATATTTGAGGAATGTTTTCTCCATGCGTGCAAGACAGCCATGTGATGATTTACAATGCCACGTGATCACAGGTGTAGGTAGAGAAACTTAAGAGGTACAAGCCTCAGAGTAACCTTTCCATATCAACCTACTACATAATATATAGCCTATTTCTTTCAGGATATACATGGACTTGGAAATGGTGTTAAATGTGGAGGGCAGAGAATCAGACCTCTCACCTGCACCCTTCCTCTCTCCCTGTGCACTGCGCTCAGCAGCCCCTTTCTCCTGTGTGTTTCCCAGATGGTGTAAATAGCTGGGCCAGTCGCCAGGGGCTTAATGGCCTATCTTACACTCCTAGGTGTACAGACAAGGCCATAATCTTGCCTTAAGTAGTACTTCCATAAAAATCCCAAATATTTAGGAAAGAAACAATCTATGACTGGGCAATAAGTCAGAGTCTTCTCTTTCTGGCCTCTTGGCTCAGTCTGCTATGGTCTGCTCAGAGAAATTAAGGCATCGTGCAGCAGTCCATTTGATTTTGTGCTTGTTCTCAGAGTTTGCAAACTTTGCAAGACTGAGTTAAATCAGGATGTGAACAGGAGATTTTCTTGGAAGACGGAAGCATTTGAGATAACATTCAGCATTCTGAATTTAATAGATATATAAAAAACACGATATGGAGTCTTTCAAGTAAAAAAAAAATAAATCAAACATTATCCCTGACTACTGGAAACCCTTAAAGAGTCCTTTCATCACAGAAAATCTCCCAAACAAGTAACTATTACAGATGAATGAAATTAACAGCATATGTTTTGGGTGAAAACTGGTACAAATTCATACACTGCTTTAGAAAACGGACACAAGGCACAAAGCTCCTTTAGTCTTCTCTCAGATTTGCCACTTTCTACATCTTTACCTGTAGATTGAAATACGATTTCCCACCGTATGAATTAAGGATAAATTTGGCAAATGCATAAAAAATGTGTGGCACAAATGCAAAGCTGTGAGTGATACTCAAAGTGTCTTTGAGCTAATGAGCTTGACTACCGTAAGTGTTATCCACACTAGGCTGGTACTGCCCCAGCTACTACTACGTGCTGCTTTTCAGCAGAAGTAATTACTGCAGGTGAGCATACATATACATAAACCTGTAGCTGTGCCTATGTGTACCTGTGTGACTCTGCAGTGCCTCAGGTATTGCTAAAAGGAATACGCAGTGAGTGCTGCACGGTGCCATGCAAACACAGCCTTCAAGCTGAAGGGCCATGGCACTTGCTGAAATCACAGCCGTCTCTCCCTCAGCTCCTATACTGGGTATCCAAGTACCACTGTGCTCTCTGCACCAAGTATGAAGAAATTTTAAGTTACCCAGTGGACCAAGGTCCAATAAGTAATTTCCTTTAGGTCTCCTGCTCATGCCAAATGAACTGGAGAGGTTTCATACCACCTACCCGAGGCGCTTGTGCTAAGAGTACTGATGCCTCTGGGCTCCTCCAGTCACCGTAGGGGAGACACTGCCAGCTCCCGTGGCCAAATCGGCCTCTGCGGCACACAAAGCTAAGCTAAAGATGCCTGTTCATCTTCGTGATTACACAAGGGCCCAGCGGTGACTGCCTTGCTCACACAAGCTACTCGTTAAATGCTTGAAATTAGATGGAGAGTTTCCTCTAAAAGGCCCAATTGCTAATAGCATACAGATAGACAACCAGAAAATACAAAACCTTCCTGTACTTCTAAGCCCTTCTGGTACACCACTGTGAGCTAAATACCTAGATATCTTTCAGGAGAGTTTTTCACTTCATCTTTCTTGATTTGCCATCCTCTTTATAATTTGTGTAGTGATATTCATAAACAGTAATTATTTATACATAGTTATGGACCTCAAATTTGATTCTCTTCTCACTTAAGCTATAAAGATGGAATAAAATTAATATGAGTCAGAAAAATTAGGACCCTAAAGACTGGAATATATGTAAAATCACTTACAGTCCTCTAACTTTTTAAAGTGATTTTTTGCTTTAATATTCTCTCGGGTTGCGAACACTACAGGGGAAAGTGTACATCCAGTCAGGAATACATTTACTGAAGTGCTTAAAAATGCACGAAAGCAGTTCTGCTAATATTAAGTTTTCTAACTCTCTCTCTCCTGGATTAAAAACAAAGCAAGCCCTTTTATCCCTGACATTTTAGCATTTGGAACACATCAAAATGTTTCTTCTACTGCATTGGAAAGAAATTCTAATTTTCTTGTCCTCCTGTGTTAGAGGCAAAGAAGCTAACACAGAATTTACAAATTGAAATCCTTTGCATTTTCAGGGAGAAAAGAAAGAAGATACAGAATCTAAACACAAAGAGAGATCTATCCCTCTGGGCTGGCATCTAAGACACAAAACCTGCCTGTGTACCTTCTGAACCTGCTTTCGGTATCTTTTTGAAATACAAGTTTAAATCGTGCACATTTTATTGGACTGCCAGAGTAACAAAATAAATAGCTGTGCTATATAGGAGGTCAGACTAGATGATCTAACCCTTTCTGTCCTTAAAACCTAAAAAACTAAAGACCAGTTCTTCTGAGGTTTAGATTCAAAATGGAAGAAACACCTGGCAGGCTCAGGAGACATCACGAGGATTTCACCACTTTGGTTCAGAGCTTATGAAATCTTTTTCACCATGGAAAACACAAACCTGAATCATACATCTTTCCAGGCTTTTAAAAAACCACTGAAAACACAATATGAATCTAGATCAGAACAGGCTCTCCTGTCCATCACCACTTTGAATTTAACATTCAACTTTTAAGTTTACAAATTAGATATTTCTTTTTTTTTTGGACTGAACCAAGACATACTGAAAACAGAGGATGTGAAAGAAGAGGAAAACAGGTAGAAATCAATTCTGAGAATGACCATCATAAAACCGCCAAGACAGTATATGCCCATCTGCAGCAATTAGCAGTACCCTGTTTAGCAGCAGTCTTACTTTTCAGCTTGTAGCCTCAAGGACGACACCATTACATCCCACTCCAGTTCTAGGCTGCAACATTTCACGTGGTTCTAATTCACTGTGACTTCTGTAATGTATTCATTCGAAGCAGCACTTGCACATATGCAGTTGCTGTTAATTTTAATCTGCTTCATTATTATCTTTGCAATTTTATAAATGTGAGCTCAACTGAAAAGGACATTCAAAGAGTTGGTGGGTTTTTTTCCCCTGGAAATGAGTGCTGAGTGATGCTCACCATAAATTAATTTTTCAAGCTTTGTAGAGGTTATGTAAATTTGCAGAACGTTCTTCTGATGTTTAAGCCACAATTTGACAACAGCTTCAAAAATTGGTCGGAGAACTCTTCTTACTAGCATCTGCTTGTTGAAATATATGTAATGACATGGTTGTGTAATGCTTCCCATTGATCTTTGGATGCCAGGTGATCACTCAAGCTAAAAAAAATGCATGTGCACACAATGAAAAAGGGGAATTTAGATCTTAAAAGCAATGGAATGAGGGGGGAAAAAAGTGGTAAATTTCCTTCACCTTCTTTAAATTAGTATTTTAAAAGACTCAGTAATAGATATAGCCACAATGGTAACTAAAATCCCTTCGGCTATTGTTATTCATTCCTACTGCTGTTCTTGGTAACTGTTTTGTCTCCTTATCACAGCCTAGAAAAATACTTTAAAATGGGATCCTCAAAACAACTCCCAGTATAGTTTTTTTTAAGTAAAGTTTAAAGCAGCTCAACTGCTTGTGGAAAAATGGGAATCACTGCGATTTCCTTTGAGGTTCAGCTGTTTGAGAAAGCACTCGCTTAATTAAAGCAGAAGGGAAACTGTTTTACAGAGACTGACATTCAACGTCTGTAATGCTTTTGTCACAAATGATGTCTCTTTTCAGCAACATGGTCTCCTTGCCACCAACATAAGGCTTAGTTTAATTTAAAATACAATTTAAAGTTTTATACATGGTGGGAACTCTCTCTGTCAAAACACTCTGTTGAGCACAATGGGTGCAGCCTCCTCTCAAGCATGCTGTGTTAGTTTGGTGAAACACACACACAGTCAGTGCTGCACAAGTATCCGAAATGATACTTAAAGCATAGCTGATGCTGCTGGGCATTTCCAGTAGATAAAGATTTCAGTATATGGACAGGTGTGACAATAAATAACAGAATTCAAATGTTATCAAAATAATCTATTATCTTTGATAAGCTGGCAACTTTCTACTTCCAAATATACAAATTTGAATTATAATTTATATATAAAAATCTAAATAAATCTGTGACTTTATCCACCAAGAAATTAAAGGGCTTGAGACTCTCAAGTGAAAATGTATCAGAAAATACAATGCAGAAAATATTTTTCCCCCGTAAACAACTTAAATTTGTTATCAAATAGCTCTCTTTTATTATGGAAGTGAAAAACTCAGCATGACTTGTCTAAAAAACAGCAAAGAGGATTTGGAATTAGTTATCAGGGAGAAAGAATTGTGTAAAATACTGCAGGTGACAAGTGTGTAGCAATACATGCTTGGCTTTATTACTTCTTCAAAGCAAACAGGCTGTATATGATACATACATTAACAAACCCATTTCAGAAAAATACATTGCTCTTCTACCAAAAGAAAAAAAAAATCTATTGCGATGAAACCCTCATCCACTTCCCTAGCCAAGAATCAATTATTTATGGAATTTCTAAATAATGAATAATGGCACTTTTTTAAAAGACGTATGTGCTTTTGATTCTTAAAATGTGCTTTTGTTCTCTATGACAACAGGTTACATTAACTGGTGACCTAAGTAATGCCATACATCACCTTGCACAAATGAATGCTCACTGTCCACATGGCGGGCTGAACCACAGGCTTTCAGGGAGCTCTAGTCATATTGCTCTCCGACAGAATTAGGAGTAATGTCAAAACTACTATTTAGTCAGTAAAGTGACCTGAATCCCTTGCTTCCAAAATATGGAAAAACAGTTAAGAACTTACGCTCCACAGCACAGCAAAATTGACAAGCAAACTACTGCGGATTTCTACCTAAACAAATGAGCAACAAATCTATCAAATCCTTTTTTCAGGACACAAACTATTGCCTTTTGACAATATGTGGAGCCTGAATTTGGAGATATGAAAAACAGTAAAAACCTGCGAAACAGGCGCTGTTGATATTGGACATCCCTGATTGCATTAACCTTGTTAAGTGGCATTCTATTTCTGTGGATAAGTTGTGATGTCATTTGTCACATTTTCACTAGTACTGCAAATGAACATGCATGGTGGATACTCAGTGACACCAGGATGGCTTCCCTGAAGATGGGGCAGATAGCTCCCACTACGCTTTTGCCAACTTCAGTGTCTTCATCTTGACTTGACCTGACAGATGGTAAAGGTTCATTTGCTCCTTTTTTTGGATGTTTTCTTTCTCCAATATCTATTCTGCCGGTGTTTCACACAACTTTATAGCATGGCATGTTGCGTCCTTGGGCATTTTCAATGAATTCTTAGGTTAATTATTTATATTATTTTGAAAAGTGATCAGATTTTAAAAGCTGCTGTTATATTCAAAGTCATTGCAAAAGTTGGCATGAGCACCAGATGTTAACTTCTGTAAAAGGACATGAATACAGATTTAAACAGTAATTGACAAAGTCCCCAAATTTGGAAAGGAGCATGTGGATAAGCACCAAAAAAGGGTGTCCTTCCAAGACCCTCATCCGAACTATTTTCCAGTTCCTTTGCTTTTCAAAATTTGGTGAAAAACCTCTTTAGATCAGGTTATAGCACAAGATTCCCAATACTACCCACATCTGGTCAGGTTAGTTAAACTGTCAAGACAGACTTTCTAATCGTACTTTCAACACTTTATATGAGCTGAAGCTGGCAGCAGAGGAACGTGAAAACACAGCATGACAGGAGACAAACTGACAGATCTCTTCCAGAATCCACAGATTCACTCTGAATTTCTGGTAAAATTTTTGGGCTGGTTATTTCTCTTGACAAACTGGTGATGAATTTCCATGGAGCCAGACACTGAGTTTGATTTAGAAACACTGCCCTTCCGTTCATGAAAGGTTTAATTTAGCTTTTGTTATGATAACAGGAACCTAGTGTGTATGACTAAAGAAATTCTAGTTTAGTTCATACAAAATACTGCATGCATAACTAGAATGAGCTATAACCCTCACTCTCCCCCAGATAAAACACTGAAATAAATTAATTAAAATATTTAAAAGTCAAAGCTTAAGGACACAGTAACTAGGTGTGATGTTCTCCAGTCTGAACTATTTCAGTAGCTTTATTTGCGTATTGTGTATCCTTGTCCATCTGTGCCATTTTTCTGTATCTGAAACTCATCCTCTAAAATCCTCTAAAACATTCACCTGCATGTTCACAGGTGAACATTTTGTAAGCATAAATCATGCGTTCCCCATCTCTTCTTTCTTTGAGAGTAACTAATTTCTACTGCTTATTTAAACTGGCAGAGTGCCTGCTTTATTATCAGTTAAGAACTTGTGCACAAAAATGACACCAGTTTGCATAATTATCATGAAATAAGACAGGCGTTTTTAGGGGTAACAATCTGGTAACTTCATAATAAATCTGTCTGGTGCAATCGTAATTACACAGTAACTCATCTTAATACATTTGTATTTGCAGCAGATAAGTGTGGTGATAAGACGTCCCACTATCATCTGCGATTCACTGAAATGAGAAACTGCATACAGGACTATTATATAATACAATTTCTAGAGCTTTCTACCCTGTCTTACAGGCTTACTGCAAGAGCCCAAGGGTTTGTTTATCTAATCGGGAAAACAGCTTGAATATTGTTTTTATTTTTTTCCCCATAGCCAATGACACAAAACAGCATCAGAAGTAAAATTTCCAGCATGTGTTAAATTTGTATACGTTCAAAAATCTGAACATACGCTTCCTTAGTTCAGTCACTACCACCAGTTGTGCATGTAAATTGGTTAATTGCCTGTTTACCTATTAATGTAATAAGCAAGTATTCAATGAATACAGGGACACAGACATATACGTATCTTTTGCATCATCCAAATGAAATACTCTTTGCAAATGTACTTTTATAGGGGATGATGATAAGTAACAGGTCTGAGGAAAAAGTCTTTGCTTGGCAGAGGAGCACAACAAAGAAAGGAAGAGTAAAAGTTGTGATGCATTCCATACAATTGGATAATGAAAGGATGTTCTAAAACTTGTTCCTATGAATGGAAACTTGAAAGCAGCTCTATAAACTCACATCAGTACTGATAAGAACACAGAAGATGAGACAGATTTTACCATACAAAAGACAAGCAGGAAACTGCACAGAGTTGGTTGTTAGTAACCACAAGCAAAAACTTGAGGAAAAACAGCTTAGAGTAGCACCACAACCTCTCAATGATATTCCCACAAAGTTCTAAAACTGGGACTCTAAACTGATACCGTACTCTTCTACTATATTCTCACTTGTTGCTGGATGTGGCTTTTATCAGTCCTCATGCCACTGCAGCCACCCAATGAACCTTTCTCCTCACTTTGCCTTCCAAATTCTGTTTATTCTTCATCCCTGGTCTTCCCTCTGATTTACTTCCCACCTTACTAAATCACATGAAGCAGATCCAGAAAAATCACACAGTCCGTATCACTGCCTAAAGCAGGAATAACCACACCCACGACATTCCTGAGAGATGTTTATCCGAGTTGCTTTTAAAAATTTGCAATGAGAGAAAATCCATAACCTTCACAACTGCTGTCACCAGAAGCTGTCTTAAATATCTCTTTTAAATTCTCCTTGCTAAAATTTAAGTCTCATACTTCTCAAATTTTCCACTTCTATTTTCTCTACATCTCCCCAGTTCTTTCTCACTTCCTATTTCATCTCTCTCTGTTATCAACCTCATTTATTCCTTATAAAGTAAAACCAAGGGTTTATTTTCAATGACAGACAAAGCTCAGAAAGACATACACCCACTTCCATTCTGATTTGGATGGTACTCTCCTGCTTCCTTCCACTTTTTTTTTTTTTTAACCCTTCGGGCTGTGCAAGATTGCACACAGTACAGAACCCAGAAGTTATCGGTGGCTCAGGAAGAAAAAACACTAGATTTCCCAAACCCCTGAGATCCAACAGACTGATGGTACTCTATGGACAGAGTTATGAGAAGAAAGGTTGCCAAGTATTTAAATCAAGTAAAAACGTAATCTAACATTCATATATCCCACACCAGTTTATCATCTCTGGCACTACTAATGTTAAGCGGAAAACTGTCAAAAGGGAAGATACATAGTCTACAAATCTGGTCCCCTGAACACGGACTTAGTACAGCAATTCCTAATTGCCACTAAGGTAAGTCTGAGAAGTTTCAGAAGAGTTCATGTGCAATGAAACGTTATTGAAAGTTGCGGATGGGGGAATGTAAAGGATATATAGGATTAATTTAATGTTGATGAGAAAATTTAAGATGAGGCTCAGGGAATTAACTCCAGATGCAATCTGATCTTTTATGACATATAACTAATTACACAGGCAATAAAAAGAAATTAAATTGATTATTTTCTTTGACTCTTTGGTTTTAGGATTAATGTGTACAACATGATATTTGGTTCTATTTTCACAGAGCAAGAATGACTTTTTCAAGGAAAAACACCTAAACTTAATTTGGAGGTATAGAGAGGCAGTGGCAGAACGGTATAAAAGCTCTCTGTCTCTAAAAGGAGATTCCTGCATCTATGAACTAGAGCATCAAACCTGAAGACAGAAGTTTCTTTAAAAATTTGAAGGAAAATAGAAAATTGGTACACCCTAAGTAATGAGTGGGGAAAAGTAAACAAAGACACTTCTTTGTCAGCTCTAGTCAAGAATGAGTGCCAAAAAAACCAATCTTTTGTTCTTTCTGGATTGGATGAAGAGCTAATATATAAATAATAATAAAAATACAACCCAATGTCTCCCAAAGAAGTAACAGGCATTTGCTACTGCAATGGAAAAGGCAGAGATCTTGATGGTTTGCTGTCAGTTCTTCAGGGATTTATTTACTTTATGGTAGTGGCTAGAAGTACTAAGCAGGCATGAAGGCCCTATTGTACTAATCACTACACACATAATAATCTCTGCCTCAAAACTCTAGCTAAGATAGAGATAGCTAAAATAGGTTCCAGGTAACACAAAACATAAGTGAGGTGGAGGGTGGGAGGGGGAGAGGGAAAAGGTACGGCATCAACGTGGATGCTTTCCATTGGTCCTCACTCACCAGTCTGCATCAGTAGCTTGTCATGTATATCAAAAACCAAGAGGGAAAAAACCCTTTTTCTCAGCTCAGAAAGCAACACATGTTCTCAGAAAGATGGTGATTACAGTTTTCAAACAGAGAAGGAGGGGGAAGAGAGGACTAGTAACTATCTTTTCTGGGCTCCAGCAGTTCACCCTTATTTTGCATTCATTCCACACATGGCCATGGTCAATGGTGCAATGCTGCACTGTTGAGATAGTACTAATTTCAAGCTGTATTTAGTTTTTACCAAAACCATGTAGATGTATCATTATAAGATATCTTGAAAATGTTACCCTGGTAGTCTAGAGCACATTTCAAAACTATTGTTGTAATATCAGTTAACGCTTATCTACAAGCCTACGCTAACCTCATCTCTATCACACCAGTCTCAGCTACATTCACAACAAACTCTGCCAGCACACTCTCAGTTTCAGAATAGACTAAGTCCGAAATGCAACTTGGCTTAAGAAACTTCCCCTTATTTTTAAATAGCACCAACAAACTCGGATGACAATACAGAATGTCCTGTTGGATAAGTGCACACTGGGCCAAAGACACCTCTTGTGCAACTCTGCCAAGCTTGAGATGACGCAAGGGAACCATTTAATATTTCTTTCCTCTTGTTCAAACTGGCATGAATTCATTATGAGAGCCAGAATTGAGACTGGATATGGTTTTACTGCTACAAATAAACCACCATGACTAAAAGGAGGAAACAGGAACAATGAAAAATTTGGTTTCTTTATTTCCTCTCCAAACCCTGAAGCTGATGTTTTTTGTTTAACACTACCACTGAATATCTGATGACCCACAAGGTGTCATAAGCACATGAACGAGATCTCTCAATGATCAAATAAAAGGCAAATACAGACTGTGGAAACTCCCTGCCCAAGATTAAACAGACTTTCATATAAATTGAACACAACATTTCAGTAAGCTACAGACTCTGTTTAAATGATTACTATGTAAGTATTTTCCTCACACTCAAAGCTCTGTTGTATTTAGCAGATTTCTATGGATCTGATTTCAGAAGATTCATTACACAGGGAATGCCCCAATACTAGTTTGTAATATTTCCTGACCTTGTGGTGTTCTCTGACTACTGCTATAATATAACTATATGATCTTCTGATTCACTTTATTGACTATTTTAATGGAGACAGGTGCGAGGGTGCCTTCAGCTGCTATATAGCTTCATTAGCCAAACATTACCACATTTACAAGAAAGCTTAGTGGAGAGTCTTCTCATAGGCCTCCATTGGAAGAAACATGCCTGGTCACTGTATTTCCTTGGCAGCGCTGTAACATCACACACGTGGAATTACCAGGCTTCACGTTAAAATTTCAGAGGCTTTTGCTCGTTAACATGATATATATCTGAGATGAAACTTGGAAAAATCCCCTTAAGTCCTGTCTGTCTTCCTCTGTGCAACAGAATCAAACCTGCCTGTTAAGCTTCCTGTGCCTGTGACAAGGAAGACAAAGGAGCGCTAACTTTTCTCTGCTTAATTTAAGTATGGGCATTTAAGAGCTGGGAAGGGGCTTTTTGATGTCTGCCACCATAAACATTGCTTTTGAAGCACAGAGTTATACTTTCAAGAACAGTGGTCCTGAAGAAGGTAGAAAAGCATCAATAATCTTGTCAATGCAAAAGATCTCTCAAGAACCACCTCTGGCAACCAAGTTTGAGAAACATAAAGGTTGTGACAAATTAGCCAGGGGTAATGTCTTCATTTCTCGGCCACCTCTTACCTCTGGGGCATCTACATTTTCAGTTTGTTGATATTCTGGATCTGCAGAAGTGATTTTGACTTTCTCCTTTAACTTTGAAATATTCAAACAAGGGTTGGTAATTTTACTTTTCAAAATTTCTCCGTAAGCATTTATCTCAAGGACTGAATAAAATGATTCAAGTAACCTTAGAATATAGATAGCTCGGCAGTAACTAATTTGCTATCTTTGATACACCAGAGGTGAACAGATTAAGCAAGCTAGTTTGCTATCTACTAGATAAGAGAGGAATGTATTATCATTTTCTCTGATTAGTATCTTGTGCAGGTAATTATACTTCTCCTTTGCACATAATTAAAGTGAAGGTTGATTTCCATTCATTCTTCACAGTGGTAAAATTATCAAGTTACTTCTCAACTAATTATTTTCTGTAGTGTAGCAGTGTTTCAGATCCCTGTCACATTCCATTTAGCAAACACAAAATAGCTCTGAATAAGACTTATCAGAGCCTGGGACTTTTATGCTATTAATTTGTAGGGGAAAAATCTTTAGATGGATGCTATCCAAGCTGAAAATGAATTTCATTCCAAAACATCCAATCAGTTTGGGTTTTTTTTTTTAATCTAGCACTGAATCTTTTGCCTTTTTACAATCTCTATCTTTTGTTTGTTTAATTTGTCCTTAATTTGTTCAAGTTCACAGTGTTTTATCTGGGAAAGATTCAGTGCATTAACTTCTTAGGGTAAACTTTTTTTCCTGATTATATTAATTTCATGTGAGCTACACCTTGTTTTAAGGCTGTCAGGGTGCTAAATATAGCAGCGATATGTGTTTGCTGGGATTACTTTTTTGAGACACAGGTAGAAATACCACCAGCATTGTGATTTGTAGAGAAGTAGCCATGCAGAATAAATTGGCAAGAAATCCCTACATTATCAACACATGCAATTGTTGGTTGAAACCAGTTTTTAAAAAGACAATTTCTTATATATTTTTTCTGCCAGAAGCACTTTAAGGACTCTGACTGAAACTGCTGTCATTTGCAGAAGGAAAATTTAGCTCCTGCTATTATTTTCCATCTTTCCATTTAGCATCCTTTTGAAATAGCTCTAAATTACATGGTCTGCCCCACTCCTGATTCTTAGATTTTATGTCACCCTACTTCAATGGTTTTTCCCCTTTCTAACAGTAAGAACAAAACATAATTACTGTTACCATTCGCCAGGTGTCAAATTTAAAGCCATCCTTCAGCTGCTACCACTTGTGGTGATTTTTCTTCTCCTGTTCATTGTCCTGCTTGGCCATTGTGGTTCTTTGTTGTGCTCCAAATGCACAAGTTCGGCACATCATTTTTTCTGCTCAACTGTAGTTCTTCTCTGCCAATTGGATCAATTTGATTCCATTACAGACCTCTCAGAGCTGGATTCTCCCCTCTTATTCCAGAGTAACTCCACTGAAAATGATCTTTTTCTTGACTTCTCAGCAAAAATTAGAGTAGAAACTCCCTGTCCTTTTTACCCCTCTTCTTTTTTTTTCTTTCTTTTCCTTTCACAGCACTGATATGTAGTATTTGTCTGCAACAGTCCTTTATCTGTGGTAGACAGTTACAAATTTCAGTTCCCCCCACCTCCACTGCTATATCCCTACAGACATAACTTGATAGCTTGAGATTTTAACATGACCCTCCACATATGATTTTGCTTGACTCCTGGCTACTGCAGTTATCTGGCATCTGATGTGCCATAAATTATTTTTTCTTCTCCTTTATTTTTCTCTGTATTAAGATAATTGGACATATTGTCTCAAAGTTCTGATCTCCTTTGCTCTCTTTTTCTCCTGTAGCTTTCTGAGTCTGTTTTCATTGCAGTCCAGGCAAGGTACCATCAAAAGCCTTGAACAATCCTGAGAAGTGTAACCTGCCTCTGTCAGCTCCCATTTCCATCTTGAAATTTCTGATGTCTGCAAATTATGGAGCAAATCAGCCTACCTTCTCTGTGACCCCCACAATTTATGACTCACTTATAAAATATTTAAAAAATAAGAACTTTTAATCAGGAACACTTCTCAATAACTCCCCC
>JANZLQ010000040.1:17382694-17422536 GCA_026212715.1 Elanus axillaris
AGGCAGAATGGAAAAATTAAGTCAATTTATGCACAGACAAGGTACAGCACAAGCAACCCATACTTCCCAATACCATTTGATCATTATGCTTCAGGGACACTCCATGGAGAAACCATATTTAAAATAGAAGAGGTAGAGCTCTGTCACCATTCCTGCAGGCACTGATCCAGCAGAGCACTTGAATACATCCACAGTCTGATTCATTTCAGTGGAACTATTATATGCTCAAAGTTTCTCATGTATTTAAGTGTTTTGCTGGATTAAAGCCACAATCCCTTGATTCTGATAAAACTGGCCAGTGCCTGTTAAGTTCCTCAGAAAGGGTTTTGTGAAGATATGCTTGTTCACTGAGACATGGATCGTGATCACCAGTTGATCACACAGCTGACATTCAGCTCTCCTAAAATAACTGTTCTGTTCTGGAGGTAATACCTAGAAGTAAAAAAATCCTCCTGTCCTCTTGCCCCTTACCTAAACTAGCCAAAGGAAGTCTTGGCCTCCTCAAACTTAATAAGTTTACTTTACAGAAATGAAGGAAAATGTCTGGGTTCTTTCTTAGAAAATGATCAATTAAGAAGTGCACTCTAAACCATGTTTTGTATCTGGCATTTCAAATGGCTTTTATTATTGCTTGAGCTAGTCCTTTCTTTGCTTTTTCCTAAGGGGTACTGCATGTGTGTGTGACTTTGTTCTACAAGAAATAAATGTGAATATAGGAAAGTGAAGTGAGAATACATATTCTACCCTTCTCATACCTGAAAGCAAACTAATACTATTATTATTTTTTTTAAACTAAAAATGGATTTAAGAGATACTTCTATCAAAAGAATTCTGTCCATGGATATTGAAACTGTAAGTCATTTAAGTTCACGAATGAAAGTCCTCTAAGGCAAAAGAGAGCAAAGCTCAAAGACTGAGCACCTGTCCAGGAAAGGAATTTAAATTCAAAGAAGAAATAAGGCACTACAGGGTCTGCATTACCTGGCCACTGGTGCATGCCTTTGGTGCTTTGTTAGGATCACTGCCAGGTTTCAAACAGCCAACAGCTGAGGCAATATCCACTTAATAGGCACTCCAGTAAGATTAACTGTAGTTTGAGAAAAAACTAAGCTTTCTAATTATTGCAATGCTTTGAATACTGCAAATAAATAGAACACAAATGACATATGTAAGAATTGTACTTCTACATTGAAAACTATTGACAAATTGCAGCATCTTATATATGTATTTTGTTGATTTGCTAATTGCTGTTAGCAGTGATGATTTAACACACACACAAGAATATTTCTGTGTTGCCTCATTTTTCACCAGTGTAATTTTTAAATGGATACCAACTGCACAGCAGTTGCACAAGTGTCCTACAGAAATTTTGTTACACTAATTGAAACAATAGGAGGAAAAAAATACTAGTTTTCTTGAAAAAAAAAAGTCCTTGTTTGTTTGAGACAATAATCGGTATGTGTCAAAACTGAATATACTGCCTTTAGCTATTTATTTGTCTTCTAATACACAGACATAGGACAGGAAGAAAATACTGAAATCTCGGAGGTGATTTCTGAGAAGTTTCAACAGCTGGGCATGAACTGAAATCAGTCCTATTCATCCTGCAAATTTGCATATTTTCAGGTAAAAGAGCAATTGTTTCCAACAAATAAAGGAACACAAGGATCAAGAAAAACAAGCAATTATAATAGCCAGTTCCTTTTCAGAGCTTTTCATCTGCAGATATCAAAACAAGATGGTTTACTTGGCAAATATGGATTGCAAAGTATTGCAAGTACTTGTGCAAAAAAAAAAATAAATCAAACAGACAGGGCAGATTTCTGCATCAAAATTGAGCATATTTGCCATTCTTATCAAGCCTGTTCTCCAGCTCTTCCAAACCTGGAAAATCCAGCAACAGATGCAGAACCCTTATTTTTTCTTCCTTAAAACCTAAGCAACTATGGAACCCTAACCTTATTCTCAAGTACCTTCAATCCAGTATTCAAACCAAAGTCAGACTTATGCTATCATTGCTACTGATACTAGGGTCCATCCCAGGTTTCAGGCCTTGCAGCATTCAGCAGCATGTTGTGACTTTAAATCCTTTCTTTCACAAATCCTAACCCTAACTAAAGCCTGCTCCTAGATTTAAAGGCACAGAAATTACTTTCATTGAAATAAAATATGGGCCATCAGCCCCGCCCACATCAGTCATTTAACTGCCCAGTGCCTAGAAGATCCAGCCATAAACTGAGTTCTTTCCAATCCCATTTCGACATCAGGTTCATACTACCTTTAACGGTTTTCAAGTGATGAGAGTTTGAACAACTGCATACAAACCCCTCCTCTCTTGTCTATGTTCAGACTACACACAGTACAGCAGTTTCAGGATCCAGCAGTAAACTTAACTCTGCCATATTTCCTTCTCAAAATCCTACCCTAGTGCTAACCCTGTTCTTTGCTGTAACTGGAATTCTGCATCACACCAAAGCATCACATACTACCTTGACACTGCTATTAAACTTTAGCATTTGGATCCAGAAGGATGTCGCAAAAAACCTCAGTAAAAAAATGATTTTTCCACCTAAGTCTTAATCCTAACCTTTTAATTAGCTGAAGCTCACTCAAGAAGACAACTAGAAAAAAGAGGGCTTTATCATTCATCTCGCTGACGTTGCCACTTACACAAAACAATGCAAACTTACCCAAAGCAAACTCATACATGCTTCTTTTGCCAAAATTAGCCTGAAATTCAACCTTAACCACAGACCATCACTATAACCAGGGAATCTAAACACAAGCAACCCCTCCTCACTGAGCTCAACCTTCATCCCAGACTTCATGGAATGGGAGAATACTGCAATAACCCTAACTTTTCCAATTCTAACTTAACCTAACCATTTCCCTCATCTGAATCCAGATGATTTTTCCGTGCTGACAACCAAACTTTATCTATTCTTCCATACTTATACTCACATTTATCCTAGAAAACCAGGAGTACTGCAGCAATAAACTTGATCCATAAATATGTCTTTTCCCTGTCCCTAATCCTATCACCAGCCTTAACGATACCCAAGAGAGCAGAATCCAGAAGAAAAACAAACAGTTGTCATTCATCACTGCTGACAACCTCACTTATCATACAGTTCTACTCCGCATAGAAAAAAGCATTCAGCCTAACTCAGAAATGTCTTTGTTCGCAAATTCTTAACTCTGATCATAATCCCTCAGCCACCACCCTCCTGCTAACCTTCACCATATCAGGGAGCCAATACCTAGAGGGAAGCTGATATCAGCCCCTCAAACATCATGCATTTAAGATGAGTGCAAATTCATCCTGCATTTCCCAGCTGTAGAGAATATAGAAATATATTTGACTTAGAAATGTTTGATTCCCCAGACTTCCCTTATACCTAGCTTTCACTGCAACTGAGGGACCATTACTTAGCCAAACACCGAACATCAGGCATGCATTCCTGATAAGACCTGCAGTTATCCTACATTTCTGAACTTCCCATAATGTAGCAATAAACTCAACTGTTACAAGTGTTTTTCCACAGCCCGTTCTTAGTCACTTCTAGGTGACCAGTAGCAATTATTTCACTCATTTTTTTTATTTCCTCTCCAAACAGACACTAAGTCATAAATGCTTTCTTTAACGCTAAACCTGAACCCTAATCCCAACCTTAACTCAACTTGTCAACTATATCTGTGTGACCAAGGCAGAGGAGAAAACATATTAGTCATTCATTCTGTTTGACAAAAGACCTAGAAACCTCCTGGAAATGATACATGCTTTTGTACCTAGAGGTAAACCAAGCTTCAATCGTTTGTTCCTCACTCCTAACATTCTCTCTCATGTTTCCAGTCCATATAGAATGTGGAATTAAAATCAATTCATACACGACTCTTTTTCCAAACACTAATCTTAATAATAATCTTTTACTTCAAACTGAAGTGTTATGCTAGCCTTTATGGTACCTATGATATCGGTACTTGCACAAAAAGTCATGTCTACCAGCATTACATAGAATCTTTAGTTTCTTCACCTTCTAGAAGGCAGCTTTAAACCCAGCTCCCCCCTGTCTGTGGCCTCAACTCCAACAACAGCCCCAAACATAGCTGTAACCTACACTGGGCCATCGGGACATAGCTGAAAAAGTTATGTGAGTCTCTCGTCCCTGCTGGTAACTCTACTCATTCCTGACTTCAGGGCGTCGCTGAATGAAACATAAATGCAATGTATAAACATGTATTTTCCCACCTTTAGCTCTCCCCCTTCCCTGGTTAGGCTTCTTTTGACCAATACTGGACATCACCTTTTAGCCCTTGCAGTCACTAGTGACCACCTTAGGTTTTCAGGCCACACAGAATACAAGAACAGACTTGATAATTTCATGCTTGCATCTTTTCCAAAACCCTAACCCTAATCTTTATTAGCAAAAACTTACATTAAAACCAACACCTGTGTTGTGGTTTAACGCCAGCCAGCAACTAAGCACCACGCAGCCACTCATTCACTCCCCCCCAACTCAGTGGGATGGGGGAGAGAACTGGGGGGAAAAAAGTAAAACTCGTGGTTGATAAGAACATTTTAATAGAAAAGCAAGGAAGAAAATAATAATGATAACAATAAGAAGAAAATGACAATAATAATAATAAAATAATTGGAATATATAAAACAAGTGATGCACTGTGCAATTGCTCACCACTTGCTGACCCATGCCCAGTTAGTTCCTGAGCAGCAATTCCTCCCAGGCCAACACTTCCCAGTATATATACCGGGCATGACGTCCCATGGTATGGAATATCCCTTTGACCAGTTTGGGTCAGCTGTCCTGGCTGTGTCCCCTCCCAACTTCTTGTGCCCCTCCAGCCTTCTCGCTGGCTGGGCATGAGGAGCTGAAAAATCTTGACTCAGTCTAAACATTACTTAGCAACAACTGAAAACATTGGTGGGTTATCAATATTCTTCTTATACTAAGTCCAAAACATAACACTATACCAGCTACTAGGAAGAAAATTAACTCTCTCCCAGCCAAAACCAGGACAACCAGTTCTAAATCCTTGCCAGTACTTGCACTCTTCCTACTTTTCTGGGCTATGCAGACAGCAGTGATGAGCTAAATATATAAAACTTGATTTTCCTACACTTAGGCTGGCACCTAGTTCTAACTTTAAAGTCAGTTATGTGGGGTAAGCAGTACCTACAGCAAAATTACTCATTAGCCACATTTCCCTGTTGACACATAGGCTTACCCCAGATTTCCAGACTTTGTAGAGATACTAGTTTCTCTACCAAGCATGGCATTGCATGTGTTTGTGTGTGTGTTTATGCATATGAATACATCTATATGTAGTGTTTGATACAGTGCATTTCTGTGGTGTTTTTTTCCCCTCATTCCTTTCTCATACACAGGTCAATGTATGACCATACCCATAAGACGGTTTATGTGGTTCAAGCAGGATGAGATGTGAGGTAAAATACTGGTATCCAACTAATTCTGTGGAGACAACAGTCTCCGGAACGGTTAAGTGCCTTCTGGTAATTTGTTTTACAGCAATTGTACTGCTCTGCCAGAAAAGAGCAGCTGTTCCTTTTGCTGCTTCACAGGGTGCTCCTCTGCTAGGGCCTGGCAATGCCCAAAGTCGTGCTGTCTCTCAGGGTCCTGTAGCAAACTTTTTTCTTGGTGGGGACAGGGACTATTCAAGTTTTATAATGAAAGATTAACTTCCTGGGCTTTCCCAGTGGAAAGAAAAGCAGAAAAAACAGTGCCTTTCAGCATCACTTGGTTGTTTTTCATCCTGAGCAGGAAAATGCATAGCTGCTGGGACAATCCTCCTTATCACCGTGTGACTTCTTCACATTTCCTGTTCCCCTGTGATACAGGCAATTGGACAAAAGTTATGAGGACAAAACTATGAGTGTCCACCCACTTCTTTGCACAGATAACTCAGCTAAATTACAAAGTTATAGCACTCTTATGTGATCATGAATACATTAACTATTCCTCTTATTGAACTCTAAGGGCTGGTACTCATTACCCTGATGGAGGATCTATTACACATTATAGATGAGGCATTTCTTAAATAATCTTGCATCTCATATATAACACAAGGAATGTAAACCTAATGATAAACACAGAATACCAAATAATCAATGGAACACTCACACTGAACTGCTCTGCAAACAGTTTATCCACCAGATCAAATAAAAACTATTAATTGAGCAAGTTTGAACAAACACATCCATAACAGTCTTGATCTCCTCAGACAATCTGCAAACAGTTTAAATGAGCTCAGTCACACTAGTTCCTTTTCACAAAACCTTCCTCTTTGAACCTGCTTGCTGACAGATCTCTCTTATGTCTAGCTGAAGACACCTATAGGATATGAAAATGACAAAACCCAAGATGGAGCCGTTGTGGTAGTCACACAGCACACTAACGTAAAAGGAGACCCCCAAGCTTCCCGAGTCACGGTGTGACCTGCCACCTTCCAAACTTGGGTCCTCATTCTAACACAGACGGGCATTTACTCATGCAAGCTCAGGCAGCTTGTGGGGCTTTTGCCTGGAAATTTTCAATGTTTTTGTTAAAGTTTATTGAGTGACAACTGTTAAAGCCAAAAGACAGGGAGCTGGACTTCAGGTGCAATAGTATATCTTCTCTGAATACGTGTCTCACACTCAGGTATGCAAAATGAAGAGAATAATGCTGAAAACATAGCTTACCTAGACTAACACTTACATGGCATGAGTGTCAATCAGCTCAGGTTATGCATGACTTTCAAACTATCAGATGAAAGCAGACTTTTTTTATTATCAGACACATTAAAAATTAATTATTATTGTCATTTTTTGCAAGCTATCATATGCTTCCTGTATCAAACCAGTGTTTCTTACTTCAAGAGGCAGGGACTTTTCCAATGACTTCAGTTGTCTGAGGACACAGGAAAGGAAGTTTCTGAAATATCTCTGGGTTCCATGTCATTTAACTACTTGGTCTTTTAAAGCTTCTGAAAGTTGCTAGAGGACTACCTAACTTGTCAGGATTCACATAGTAAGCACATAAAAGTAAGTATTTTCAAGATGAACAGCATGCATAAATTAGGAATCAGTACTGATAGCTATTAAGAACAGGTGAGAGTTAGTGGTAGACATCTCAGTAATTTTTTCAGACTATGTAGATTTTTGAAAGACTTTTTTAAAGATAACAGGATCTGCTGTGAGATTTTCAAATTAAATTTCTGTTGTGTACAGCACTGAATAATGCAAAGTACATCTTATTCAAGAGATCTGTCACCCACAGGATCAGTATTCAATTCACTCATCATTAGAATGAAACATTTTGGTTTGCTGTCTCTAGGTCTAACTTATTTTCAAAATACCCAGACTTTCTGCTTTTTCTTATCTTTTTTTTTTTCGCTATGTGAGTGTTGGCTAATAAATAAGCAGCTCAGGCAGAATGATACGAAGCAGAAGAGCAAACCATGAAATTATTTTGATAAGCAAAGCAAACCTTAAAAATCAAGGTAAGACAAAGACCAGAAAAAAAAAGGTTATGAAGTTAAAAAACTGAAAAGAGGACCAGCATGTTCCTGAGTGTTATAATTGGTTGAACGTTTTTCAACAAAAAAATACTTCTGTAAAAGAAGATTTTCTTTCACAAAGAAGTGACAACTTTGGCAAAGTAAATTTTAAAAGTGAAAACATGATTTACAGAAAACATATCTTTCTGTGAATGGTTCGCACCTTTCGGTACATAGAAAACAGTAAATAAGCTGAGGCTATGTTTTTCCTCACTTTTTGAATTTCTTGCAGCTTTGCTGTCTAAACAAACAAGTACAAGAAAGGAGAAGAAAACATAGTTTTGTAATTGCACATGGGTTTCCAGCAGATGGAAAAAAGTTACAAAAAGGAGAAAAGTTTTTTGCCCTTCCCTCAACCTCCCCCTGTCCTTTTTAATTCTCACACAGGTAGAGAGTTACTTCTCAAGCAAATTTTCAGTGAGGTTTTCTCTGAAAATCCCCATGGGAGAATTCTCATTTCTACCCAGCTCTACTGAGAGTTATTCTTGTCCCTTGAGATAAGCATGCCTTGTGCCTGTGCCATGCTGCTTTAGAGATTCTTTGGTATGACAGATGCTTAAGTCAGTGATTTTATAGCCCCATTTACTTCTTTGGCATTTTCAGGTACTGAACTCCAGGGCCAAACATCAATTTCCACTTATTTATCAGTAATTGAGATTACCCGGAGGAACCTTTCCCCTTAACCTCCCTCATGAACAGTGAGGGGTGAGATAGCTGTGCAGGAGTTCAGCCGATACGCCTTTCTCTGCCCCCTCCAATGTTCACAGCTTTATTCCAAGAAGCCTGATATATCCAGGTTTTATCTGAAGAAGAGAAGAAAAATGAGGGGCAAAAAACCCAGTAAGGTTCTCTGATGTACTGCTCCTTTCCAGGTAGCTACGATGTACTATGATGTACTGCTTTCAAAAGCTGGCTACTGCTGCTTTAAGAATAAAGATAAAGGACTCACAGAGGTTTCAGATGGGAGAGGTGCAATGGTTTAAACAGCAACAGGTCGTTCTTTGCTCCTACAAGACACTGGAATTTCACAGCTGACTTTACAAGCACTGCGGAAGCCCAGCACACATGACTGCATGTATTCAGAGATGTCCAAGTCATTAAAAAGTCAGCTTTTCCATATCGTTCCCTGTGCACAGGATGCTTTCTCTAGCTAGACCGTAAAGGTATTAATCTGTTTGTTTGCCTTTGAGTTCCTTTCCAAATTATCAGGAGGCCAGTTTATATCAGCCAAGATGGGTGACCTGTATGAATCAGTGACATTGATTTTTATTCCCTTTTTGGTTTAAGTGTATTTAACAAGAGACAACTTTAAAATGAACAATAGCAAATGATCATACTCATAACCAGTGTATGTTTATATGGCACACTGCTGAGCCCAGGTCAATATTATTTAACTCCCAGCGGGACTCAATATCTTAGGATCGGTGACCAGCTTGTAGAGCTGTTGACTGGCTCACCAGGAGTGCAGGCAGAGCAAGCTCACAGCTGCCTTCACATCACTATGTGAATGCACGAATTCCCTGTAGCTCATGTCCCCATCACGCTGATCTCTACCCTTTCTATTAATTTTCCAGTCGTTAGTACTTATTTCTTTGCATATAAGTACGTTAGAGGAAGGAGAGTCTGTTAAACTGCATCTAAATAATATCATCTAGTCAGAGGTATTTGAGCTGGACATCCCTCAAAAAATGGAATTAATGTAAGAGCAGTCAACAGAAACAAAGCAGACGCCATAGGAGTTCAAGCACAGGAAGTAGATTAAAGAGGGAATTTCAAGGCATTCCACATCAGAAAATTTGTCACCCCTTCAGACTTCTCTGGGTAAGGAGAATATGGGGAAGCCAGCAGAGACTCAGGATCTGGCATAGATCTGGCATCCTTGTGCTCCACTTTCAGCATTCTCACATTTGAATGAGGCACAAAACCCGTTTTATGAACATATAATGATGATGATAATACTTTGCACTTCAAAAGCTGCTTCTCTTATACAGTCTGAAAGATTAACGAATGAGACTTCACAAACCTATGCTAGTTAGCATTTAACTGATCACAGTGTTTACACTGACACACACATCTTTATTTTTGAAAAATAATTTCACTGAAAGCTTCAGTAAATTGCCGAGAAGAGGGAATTATAATCATCAAGGGCCAAATCCTGCCTGCTATCTTCATACCAATTCTGAGAGCATCAGGATTTGGTCCAAAGCATTTCCCATAAGCAGCAGCACATTTCCCAGTTTATTTTCCTTTCTCTTATAGACTCATACACTACAATCTTCTTTTGACTCATTCTCTCTCTACTGATTTGATATCATTATTTCTCTTTCTTCCTCTTGTGATAGTAACTGTGCCTGAGAAGACTAAAGCGAGACCAGTACTTGAATTGCTTTCCTTGGCTGCTGAGTTTTCTTTTAAGCTCCAAATATTCCAAAATCTACAGCGTATCTGCCAAGCAGAAACCACAGCATGCAAATCAATAGACATGCCTAGGCTGCTAAGAGCAAAACTCTTGACAATCCCGAAATAGAGCTTGAAAACATGTATTGGTGCATGGTGATTTTTTGCTTCCCCCCCAATGACCACATATACTTGTTATCCTTGCTCTGACTCCAGCTCCAGCAGCAGTCAGTTGGTCCTGGTTACAAACTACAGGCTGCTCTTTATTCTCAGATCTAAGCTTTTTTAGTCATTACTGATCTGCAGGAGAATGTTTTTTTTCTCCTGAGTGTTCAGTTCCTCTGAGACATTCAGACTCATTTGAAATACTTACGGAAAATGTAAAGGACAGAGGGGAGGATGGTGCTGTCTGCAGAGACCTGCCAGACTAACCTTGCAAAAACACGTCCATCACAAACACTAATCTTTCTCTGAAAACTAAAGCAGGTGTTTCCTTCAATTTTTCTCCTGTTTACAAATGGTGGCCCAATTCTGTCCTGCTCACTCAGGCACAACTCCCAGTGAAATCCCTCTCCCTCTCTCAAGTTCAGAAATGTTGTCTCGGTAGATAGGACAATATGTCTGTATTGACAAGGGGAGACAGGCCTCACTTTACCTTGCTATCGTCATGATGTCACTGATTAAATTGAAATAACTCAAAAAATACATCGAAGTGGCAAAACACAGTACTGTGGGTGAATACAGAACTATTACCAAGCTAGTTTGGATCCAAAAGCAGTAAAGCTAATGAATGCCATGTCTATCTGGGCAGATGTGGGCAGTAACATGCTAGACCTGCACTGATGGAAGCTAGTAGATGTTAGCCAACTCTGATCTGGCAACTGGGTAGCGGTGTTAGTCTTGGAGCTAGAGAACACAGGAGAAGAGCAAGGCTTCCTCACACAGCACATGCTGAGGCATCTACGCCATTGCCACACTACAGCTGGTTGGTGTTCAACTGGCCCTGTCCTCGCTTCCAGCTGACACGTGAGGATGCAAATGCTTCACGCTCATCGGCCTGCTCAGTGCGTCACTGCAGTTGCTCTGGGCCATTTTGTACTTTTGTTTCTAGTGAGTGAAATCCAGGTAGAGTTTCCAGAGACTGTTCTCCCCTCTGTGTCTTTCTGATCTCCATTATTCTGCTAGTTTCATGAACAGTCATGAAATCATGACTGTAACCAGATTTTCAGTCCAATATCCTCCAAGCAAAGACAGCAAAATAAGAAATTACTGGTCATTCAAGAGGATGGATGGCAGAAGGGTGGATCCAATCAAGAGAGTAAAATGTGAGGGGGAAGAAATTCTTCCTAACACTGCAGGTAGTATCTTACAGGACACTTTAAAACAAATTACAGAAAGATCACCTCTTTGTAAACCATGTGTACACTATGGTACAAAATAACTTGCTTTGAAAAAAGAAACACAATGCTAAAAGGTAGAAATGTGCTCAATAGACCTTCTTCAGATACCCATGGGATAAAAACAGTACTCCAAATCAGAGTACCTTCATATTATTTTACTAGGAACTGTAATGACAATACTGAATAGAACCTACTCATAGCTGCTCCACCAACAGTGAGTGAGGAGGAGTTGAGGAATACACACCAGGGCCAGGGAGAGACTGCCGCCTCTGCCTGGCTAGAGCAAGAACCACTAAATGCAGCAGTTAGAGTAGATGCATCTGATGTCCTTTAAAAAAAGCTGCAATGGCAATATAGCCTCTCTGAGGGATGAGTATGATGGTAAAACCACTAATGAGAGCGCTAATTGATTCAGCAGGTTAGAGTAGTAATGAAGAATCATCTACTGGATGCCTAAATCAGATCATCTGGCACCTGCAGAGTGTGAGTGTGGCTCGTCCAAAGTAGTGGGCCTGCTGTTAGCCTATTAATAATTTCATTGTTCATTTCTTGCTTCTTAATCTATTTGTTTCACCCAACTTTGTGTGTTTGATTAAAAAGAAAAGCAAACAAACAAACAGCCACATGCTCTCTCACTGAAACGATGACATTTCACAACAGCTACCTCTCTTGATTAATGCAATTTTCACCTACTTGCAATGAATCGAATAATCTGGTATTTACTAGATCTTAACCATTTTTCTTTTCCAAGCTAGAAATGGGGCACCCTCAGGGGATTGTTGTAGCTTTTATACGTTGTCATTTTATATCCTATTTTATATATTGGTTTTTGAAGTACTGTTAATACCAGTTTTGCCAGAAATTTGTTCATTTTTCCTGGTGTTACCACCAGTTTTCCTAGGTGACCAAAGAAAACAGAATTAAAATTCTGTCTGGCTAACCTCAACCTCTAATCATTGGCAGAAAGCCTGCGTGTGAATAAAGCCTACCTGGTGAGTAAGAAATTGAATGTTTCAGCTGTTGTGAGGGTGGGTTTATGAAAGTAGAAAAACAACCCAAGTTTTCGTCATGAGATCAAAAGCTAAATCAGGTAGTGGCATCTTTCAGAAATCACCTGCTATAAGACATTGTGGCCATTGTGCATGTTTCATTAAGAAATAATCCTGCAGTATTTTATAACCCTGATTCAGAATACCAAAGCATCAATGTCTTAAGAGTCATTGCAGAGAAAGAAGCACAACTGAGAACTCCCCATTGTGTGAAGAATGCACTTACCCTTGGGAAGCAAACAAACATTCCTGCCTCTCAAGTAAAGTATGTCAATAAGCACATTATAAAGTACTGACACTGGAAGATACCCAGTATTTTGGGCTTCACTGAGTTGTTTCAGTCGGGAGAGAGAGTTGCTTGTATGAACTAGACATATATTCGGAACAAGTCAGTTATAAAGAAAGAGTACAGTCAAAAGTATCTTTTTGTAAATCCAAATAGAAAAAAAAAAAAAGAATCCTAAAAAGCGATTAAGAGTTTCTTGTTCAGAAACTCAAGCCATCTTACCATTCAGGTTCTGTGTCAAAAGTAACTATTCCCAAACTTATTTTGGGGGCAATACTTGTACTGACTGCTCTTGAGATCTGATACACTTCTCTTCCACCCATCATCCTACTCCTGCATCTGCAACAAGGCTCAGGGAAATCTAAGTTTTTTGTAAGTCAGACCTCTCTGTGTTGTTCAGTGTTTTGGATGACAAGTCTGACTTCTTCAGCTATCCTAAAATTAAACAAGGTATAACTACTCCCCTATGTAATATGAAAGAACAGTAGTTGGTAAACAAACCTGCTTCACTGAGGTTTACAATGAAATACGTAATTTTAACTCCTCAACATCCAGCAGCATGTCAACAGAGAGAAATTCCATGTTGGAAAAAAAATGGGTACCTCACAGAGCAACCGAGGCGCTGTTAGTGATGGAAACATCTAAATCATTGTGAAGTCCCAAATCAGATTTTCAAACCATTTATCTCTATTCCTACTCAGGATACCAACACTAGAACATTATTTTATTCCAAGCTTTAGATATACCAGTACATCTGGGTCTGCTTACCACCCGTTTGCAAATTAAATGAACCTAATTCCATTTTTCTTTCCAATCAAAATGCTAATGGTGCACATAAGCATTTTCTTGTTGTGACACTGCCAGCTTCAACCGACCCACACCCTGTGATGACCAGCCTTCCCCTCTTCCCAGTACACACTGGACCATAGTACAATTGGTTTTGGCACAGTTTTCCAAACCGGATCAAAGTACAGATCCAGGTTAAAAATAAACACTTTCTGGATCACTTGTTCCCTGTACCATTTCACTGATCTGGTTCACCACCTGCCCCCCTGAGCAGTTTAGTGTCACAACAGACAGGGTGGCATGGAGGTGGATACAAACTGCTTAAGCCAGTACTGCCACCAAAAGAAATGTTTGTCAAACTACATCTTTAAGATACAAGACAAATCCATTTAACAGCTTTTTAATGCCACTCTGGAAAATGTTTTCTCTAAGAACAGACTGTCAATATCCTACTTACTCTTCAGTTCAGAAAGGTGCGGTTTTGTTTGCTTTAGCATGACAAACTATGCTCCTATTGCCACACTGTAGAGGAAGAGGGAGCGACTCTCTGGGGTGTCAGCCAGAGGTATGTAAGATCAGTCCATTGCAGCTTTAGAGACTCTCCCATTCATTTGCTGTTGATGTCAATTCCTGACTGTGGCAGGTTGCTACATATTGCAGCACTATCCCTTCTGTTTCCCCCCTTCTCCATCAGGCAGATACTGCTTTTTCTCATTGCCCTCTCATATGTCTCCTTTATTACCCTGGTTGCACTGTCATTTATCCGAGTTTGGCCTTTCTCACATATCTTCCAATTGTCATCTGCAGTTTATAGTCACTGTTTCTGTGTTTGGAGGAAGTCAGTCTCAAATGTTGAACATTTTGCTGTAGCAAGGTAATCTCTGCAGGGATACTTACAGCTTCTGCTCTCAGTGCCTTCCAGAAATGTTTCTTTAATAACACACATAAATATTAAAGGAAAAGAAGGAAAATTGGGAGGAAGATAAGGAGGGTTTTGTTATTTTTTCTGACCCAATTTCCATCCATCACTTCAATTAGGTTCTCAGAGACAGATGAACTTCTGCATCCATTTTCCCTCCAATACCTTCTGTACAACTCCATATGGATCTTCAAAAAATCCTGTTTTGCTCAACCTTCTCTCCCTGTTCTCTGTCTGCATGAGTGCCCTATTTCTATTCCTTATTTCTTGGTAATTGTATTCAAACACTCTCTTTGTTCTTTGTTTGCTAACCTGCATTTTTTTTCCTCTAGTCAGCTTATCTCTTTTTTAGTCCTTTTGATTAAAGTTCTCAATTCATTTAGTATCTTTCTGTTTCTCCCCAGTCCTTCTAAAGTGAAACTATAAAGCACTGCAGGGAATGCTTGTATTTACCTCCCAATTCTCTTAGCCAGGCTTTCAGGCTGACTTGTGAGCTGTATACTACTACATCTTAAAAGTTTCCAATCCTCCACCGAGCCATTTTACTCCTCCCTTCCCGTACTCCTCTGGCAATAGAAATAGCTTTACTTTCTACACCCATCATGGTATTTTAGAATTGTGATTTGCTGCTGTTGAAGTCCTTTCCTGATGATCAGATAAACCGAATAACCTGCACAATTTGGAGTGAACATCTCTGTGCACTGGCAGCATAACTGCAGCAGAAGCAGAGAGGTGACAGGTTGCTATACTGTGCATTTTTCAACGCACACATTATGTCGCAGTTTTTCATCCACCGTCTGTCTGAGGTAGCAAGGAAAGTGGAGGAGTGTTAGACTAATTCTCCTTGGATTTGTCTTACATTTTTAAACAAAAACTAGGGGAAACAGCAAAGAAGCATGCATCATTGTCAGCTTGGTTTGATTTGGGCTTTTATTGTTATTCCAAATGATCATTTTTCTGTCTTCCACTGGCAACATCCTGGTTTGCAGCCTAGATGTGTTTCTACCCACCACATCAATACCACTGAGTTCATCTTTCCATTTTCACTGAAGTTGCTTAGTAACAGAAGATGAGGGGAAAGCGTGTCCAGACTGCACTGAAATGTCTTATCTTCAGGTTCATTGAAAAAGATGGACTAATGGACCACCAATGTGAAAACGTTGTTCATATTTGAATCAGTGGATCCATTTGATATTCCTTAAGGAGCTTTTAGAAGAATATTTTTGTCATATTTCTTTTCAGCACATATATTTTTATGTGAATGCCCTTCGACTATGCCACATCTAAGAAATAATAAAGTATTGCCTTTTTTTTTTTTTTTCCCCTTCCACACGGCATTATGACCACTTTGGTAAATATACAGGATGAGAGTTTCCATACTTCGGGCAGACACACTTTGAATCATTTTTTAGTATCATTTTGAAAGTGAACCTACAGTCTGTTAAAAGGACAGGCAATCTCAAGAATTTTTAATAGTGTGGACCTGAGCATAATAAAGATACAGTCTCACGGATGAGTTCCCTTACTACTGTGATCCCGAGAACGATCTCCACTCCCACAGTGATTGTATGACATCATTCAAAAGCAGTACTGCATTAAGGAAGCGTGCAGGTGGGATTTTCAGGTCTTCAGCTGTGGTGTCACTCTGCAGTTCCTGAAGGCAAACAGTAAGAGCACAGTGCTTCCAAAATCTATTACAAGATTTTTAATTATCTTTTATGAAAATTTCCTATCAAAAAAACCCCAACAACAAAACCCAAACAAACAAAAAGAAAGGTCATGCAGAAAGGTCCACAGACACCATTCTTGATCACCAATGTCCAGACTAGATTTAGGATAGGGTCAGCTCAGGACGCTTCAGCAGTGCAGTCAAAGCTGAATTTTACTCCCATGTCTTTCCCTTTGATCTTGCACTAAGGAAAGCATCTCTCTTCCAATTTATATCTTTACATAAACTCATTCCCTACAGAAACATCTCTCTTCTAGATGAGCTCATTGCATCCAAAGACAACAGCAGCAGCCATCAGAGCCACAAACCTAGATAGGAGTTGCTTCCCTTTTATCTTGCTAGGCCCAGGGAAAAGGGGAATAAAGCCCAGGGAATAAAGCCAGGTTGTGCTGGTTTTGGCTGGGATAGAGTTAATTTTTTCCACAGTAGTTAGTATGGGACTGTGGTTTGGATTTGTGCTGAAAACAGTGTTCGTAACACAAGAGTGTTTTTGTTACTCCGAGCAGGGCTTACCCAGAGCCAAGGCCTTTTCTGCTCCTCACCCCACCCCACCAGTGAGGAGGCTGGGGGGGCACAAGGAGTTGGGAGGGGACACAGCCGGGACAGTGACCCCAACTGACCCAAGGGATGTTCCAGACCACAGGACGTCATGGTCAGCATATAAAGCTGGAGGAAGAAGAAGAAAAGGGGGACGTTCAGGGTTACGGTGTTTGTCTTCCCAAGTAACCGTCACGCGTGACAGAGCCCAGCTTTCCTGGGGATGGCTGAACACCTGCCTGCCCATGGGAAGTGGTGAATGAATTCCTTGTTTTGCTTTGCTTGCATGCTTGGCTTTTCTCTCCCTGTTCAACTGTCTTTATCTCAACTCACGAGTTTTCTCACTTTTCTGATTCTCTCCCCACCCCACCGGGGGCAAGTAAGCGAGTGGCTGTGGGGGCCCTACTTGCCGGCTGGGGTTAAACCACGACAAGTGTGTTTTTTCCACTGCCTGCAGTGACAGCCCATGCCTGTGCACTCACCGCCAGCCCCAGCAGGAAGACAAGCAGAGGGTCGAGGGCAGACAGAGCAGAGCTGGCTGCACGATAACTACAGCTGGGCAGCCTACCAGTGCAGATACGGTGCCCCCAGCATGCCGAAAACTTTGACAACTCCCTGTACTATATATAAAGCCAGCTGCAATTTGGAGGTCTTTATGTATGTGTAGTGTGATGGCAGTAAATGGCTCAACCCATAGTGTGAGTTACATGCTTCGATTTCCTTGTGATATTACTGCATGAATAACATTTGCTAGTTCTTGTCGTTCCATACCCATGTCATAAAAGGCTTCTCCCACTCACACAGATGAAATTGGGTGATGGGAATAAACACTGAATATATGCTCAAATGTATGAGATACGTAACTATTACAAACACAGCTTTTCATTTATCTGTTAACAATGAATAATAAACAGCTTTTTAAAACTTTTAAAAAGATGAGTGCTGGGTTCAGTTTTGGATATATTTTTGTTTTGAAAAGGAGAAATATGTCTGTATATCATTACAGAGTACTTAAGGTCTGTGTGAGACTACCTCTTGATCATTAGTTTGTTTTTTATTTTTATGTTTGAATCTTAAGAGAAAAAGTGTTGCTGCTCCACAGCACTACTTATTCAACATCCTCAAATCCCCAAGGCAAGGAGTTTGGTTAGACACAAGATGGCAGAGTACAGATCATAATTATAGTGAAAGGGAACTTTTTTAAAATTCAAGATAAAAAAATGTGATATGAAATACACAATTTGACTGGGAAATTAGAAACGGATGGTCAGGATCCTACAGGAATATCTTTAAAAATGCTTAAGGGTGCATTATGCAAGGCCTTGCATTATGCATTTATCATTACTCCCAACCTCAATATCGTAGCAGAAAATACGTGTGATAACAAAATGCTCCTATAAATCCCAGCAAACTGTTGATACTTCTATTGCATGTGTCCATCTGGAGTTTTCCAAAATTCTTTAGAAACTATAGCCTATATGTTGCAGAATAATTGTTATATCTGTACTGAGATTACAGGACTATTTGTATTTGATAAATACATCTGAATTTGGCCCAATTAAGAAATTGCCTGATCTGAAACTTAGTCATACCTATAAACCACACAAAGTCAAGCATCCTTCAGTGCAAAGTGTCACAACACACAGTTTAGGACAGGAATCGAAGATACTGAAAACAGGTGAAACTAAAAGGAACAAGGATATTGTGATACAAAACCAGTTTGAGCCTGTACTTTCTTCTTTGCCAAAAAGTGTCAAAGATCCTTAAATGTCTATGCACACATACTAAGAACAGAAACGTCTGCAAAAGTTAAGCCAGCATTAAGCTCAAAGCTATAACATGGCTGAAAGAACCAGCTCATGCACAGGACACAGTCCTGCCTTTTCATCTTCTGCCATCCAGCACCTAAGCTGTGATCCACTGTATTGCAGGTTGCTCGACACATTCACAAGTGTAATAAAAAGAACTAGACCATGTCCCAAAGGGATGGAATGAAAGAGAGAAAAAAATGTGAACAATAAAATTCCATTGCGCATACTTCCAGCTTTTCTGTATTTTCCCCCAATCTCATCTTTAACAGGGGAGGTTCCCTTCTTGTTTTGTGTGCTTTGTAAATAGTAGCAGCCATTATTTATTCAACATATTTGCCTTTTGTAACGTTGGCTTTAATTTTTAATATTCACACTGATATTATTCTTCAGTAGTGTTGTGTGCAGGGGCATATCTGTTTGTATTTGTTCATTAGTGTGTTGCTAATTAAATATGTGTTTCATTAAACTTGCTTAAAAAAAGAAGTTGAGAAGAATGAACATACTGAAGTACAACACCCCAAGGCTCTGAAAAAGCTTCCACAGCTGAGTTGTTAAAAGTAATGTGGGCAGCAGGAGTGTCAAAAGCATCTAATGTTTTCTGCACAGTACCAAGTTTAAACAAAATGCGTGTGCTAAAGGTAGCAGGTGAAGTTAACGTGTATCTGTCTACTTAGAATATTCATGCCTGGGAATCAAAGCACTTCAGTTACTTTTCCTCTGGCTGCTCCCCTGGCTGGCTTTTTGCCACATGCATTATTTTCTTAGAAGATTCCTTTACAAAGACGTACAGAGATACATCACACATAAATAAGTATAAAGCATTCGCCTGCTTTGACTATCTTTGCATGGTGAATACTAAGCAACTGTTTTTCTCTTCAAAGCCTAGAAGCCCTAGTCCCTGCCCAGCTTCTTAAAAGCCACTGAATCTTCAGTGTTGCCCTCCGACATCCCAATCCAGCAAATTGTATTCTGACACGTTTGGATGTCCCTGCTAGCTACACAGCAGTCACTACATGCTTTCTACAGCAACGCAGCCCTGAAGCAAAGCAAATGCAGCAATGGAATCACTCAGTGATAACCTTAACTTTTGGATGGGCACACACTGAAACTCAAGGCACCAACCTGCAAGGGAAATTTTACTAGTTTTTGATCCTGTGGCTGGCTGATCTTTCACAAGTAATTCTGTTGAGCTTCGCCATGCAAGGCTACACCCACTGATCCTGCCTTCGCTAGCTCACTGTTCTAGCATGACAGCTGACAGTGACAAGTTTTAGGGAAAAATGAAATCTGCTCTTCAAGTGTGTGAATGCTCCTGTATTTAAACCAGCACCACGTTAAAACCCTGGTGCCAACACCACCAGAACAACCTGTTAAATAGCTCAGATAAGTTACATGGGATACTCCCAAAGACAAGTTGTTCAGTGAGTATCTGATCACATGAGCTGGATGGAAAGGAACACATCCTGAGAGGGTAACTGCCAGCTATACAAAGGCTGTGTTTACCACTCCGGAGAAAGAGCGGGAGAACAAGCATGTGACTGGCATGGGAACACACACAAGCTGGAGCACCAGGAATTATGACATGAACTTACCGTATCAGAGATTTGCAGGAACATTATAGCAATCTGTAGATCTTGCCATAATGGCACATAAAATGAAAGGATATGCATGGGAAATCACCAGTTTATGCAAAACAAAAAGGGTAGACAGATGAGAAATTTTTCAGAGGGAACATATATCATGCATTTACCACGACTACTAATAAACAGATATTATCATGGTGGAGACAGAGAGAATGACCTGGGTGCTAGATGAAGTCAAATGGTACTAGCTACAAAAATGTGCTTTTTAGAAGGAATAATGATGGCTTCAAGAAAACAGAAATAAAAGATAAGTTTTAATAAAAGGTCTAGGGCATGAAGCAAGTCTGTTGCAAAAGATTGCAAAAAGATAGTTGTAACAATCTCAGCATCTGTGAAGAATGAGCTTGGAAGGATACTGTACATGATAATATATACTAGAGTGCAAGGAATGATAAACAGAAGAAATATCAAGAGTGTGCAGAACAGACAGAGTGAAGAATGGCACAGAACAAAAAGGTTTAGAGATAAACAGAGTTATGGAGCAGATGCAGAACACAGAGTGCAAGAATGTCATTCAGCTCTACTGTCACAGCTGCACTGGCAGATGGAAAAATACAAATAAGATATAAAACAATGCTCTAAGACCCATAAGGTGTCTGTTCCATGGTTACAATGGTCCTAAACGCACTGGTTTAGTTTTCAAAAAGAATCAGTATTTAATCTCTACGTATTTAAACACAATATGTTCTGTGATCATATAGACAAACAAATGCTTCTCACAAGTGAATTTACTCTGCTTAGCCATTTACTTCTGTCTTGCTCTCAAGGATTTGGACAGCAGTAGAATCCAAAAGAAAAATCATGAGATAAAAGTTACAGGTGATCACACAAAAAAGGCATGTCTTGGTCTTTATTTGTAGCTAATTGATCCCTATAAACAGCAGTTGGCTGAGACAGAAAACCAAAAAAATTAATTCAAATTTAGGCATATTTAACAACATATGGAGTGTTTTCGTTCAACTGGAAGATTAAATTTTTATTATTATTTCATCAAACTTTAACTATCATCTGGAAGAAGTAACTTGTTTTCATTATTTCCTTAGGATATTTAATTCTTTTACAGTAAAATATTAATGTTCAATCATGTATATTTTCCTTCTGTTTCTCATTCTCTCCAGTTTGTGTCCATTTAAATGTTAAAATAACAGAATTAAATAACTTCTTCCTTAGTGTTTAAAGACTATTTCCATGATGAAATAAAATTTATTTACCACTGCATGTTTATTGTACATGAATAGACTGAAACAGAAACTCTTCCTCAAAGACCTTATAATCTACTGCATACAGGGGACAAAAAGGGCAATTTGATAATGGACAATAGTTTAAGTGACATTATCTGGGCTATTGATAAGGGAAAGCTAAAGACTGCTTAAGACATGCTGTAAAATTCTAAAGTCACTTCAGTGTCTTTACTGATTTTCTAGGCAGAATTTATGGAAGAATTTAATGAAAAACAGAGAAGTTACTCAGTAAACAAGAAAGAAAGATCGTTCCAGATATGAACTAATTATCTCAGAGACAGATCAAGATAAAGAAATAAAGGTCATATTAGGAAGAGAGATGAATAGATCAAGTGGAATAGCACAACAAAAGGTTGTAAGAATGAGAAGACAATTTTCAGTGAACAGTACTGAGGAATCTGTGGAAGGAGCAAGAACAAAAGGAGGAAAGAACAACTGAAACAGAAACAAGACCATTTGTCCACATCTGTAGGGGTAGCAAAGGAGACTCAGATTGGAGGAATATAATTAAGTCAATATATAGATTCCAGGCTAAGATACGAATAGAATGAAGGAAAGAAAACCAAGCCATTATAAATGTCAAAGTTAACGTAATATTTACAAGATAGACAGTAAGGAATGGCTGGATCAACACTGCAGAGATAAAGGTAGAGAAAGTAGGTGATAAGATCAGCTATAAAGATGGTAACATTCAGATAGTGACAAAATAGCAAACATGATTTCAAAGTGATAGTTCAAGAAACTGGATGACAAGTCAGGAAAAGAGGTAGTTATTTAGGATTCATCTGAATATGAGTATTGGCTATGTCATTCATGCATGCCACAGAAGTCAGGAGAGAGCTAGAGGCAGAGTAATTTGACTGTAAACACCAGAAATTACTCTTCTATCATTACCATACTAGCAGAATTCCCCCTACAAGCTGACTGGGGCAGCCTATCAATTAAGACCTGAACTGTCTGCTTAAGAAACTGAAGTAATGGTTTCTTAGATTAGTTTTGGATTCTACTTGACTGTGCTACAGATAACCTTAACATAGAGAGGTATATTAATTCATACAAAAAGTAACTACTGATAGTGACATAACCTGCACAATAAATAGTCAATCTAAATTGATATTATGCAGCTTTTGTATAACTACAGAATTTAAGTATTGCAGATCTAGAACAGGGCGCTGTAGTATTAGTCAAAGTACAGATACAGAAGTCTAAAAAGTTTTCTAAAAAATTAAACACAATAGTAATACACCTTAATCTAAGTACAACACTGATTAATCTACCACTGCTTAGTAATCTTCAAAAGCACTTATTACCCCACAATTCATTCTCTGATTCTTTACCTTGTCTGATATAAAATGGAAACAAGAAACTATTTTGATATCAATATTCTGAAGAGTATTTATAATTATTCTACACTGTTATTTCTAAAAATCAGGGAAGTGTTAAAATAATGTTAGAGTTTATCATTCTTTAGTTATGAGAAGTGAAACCATAAAGTCCAGAAGTAGTCTAGAGTCGCCACAGCCTCCTGCCAAAATACTATAGGATTAAATTATGGATATTCATATACAGAAGCAAGGAGATCACCCCATTGCTATTCTGCTGCTGACATCAAACACAGGGCAAATACTGACACTGTGGTTTCCCTCACCATCAAGCCCCTTCCTTCACTTCCCATACATGAATGAGCAGCCACACTGCAGTACCAGCTCCTGGTCCGTACTAGTTTCATACCAGTGCTGAGCTCTGTACCTGCAGCCGATTCTGCTGAAATCAGTGAGCATCACACTGCTTGAACAAACCAAAGAATGGAAATTTTTGCCATTTAGCTAATCCTTCAAACATCCCTTTCCAAAATGTATACTGAAAGACTTGCAAGGTTCAAATAACTGGGTGAATGAGCTTGATGCCTCACACTGCAACCACTTCCATTTTATGGTCTGCCCCATCTCCAAGAATTCACCAGTTATCTTCTCTCATACACAGGTAGTAAAGCCCTGGGGCACTCGGCAGAGGTTTTACTCCAGTGCTTGTAGCACTCCACACAGTGAGATCGTGGACTGTTTGGGGGATTCTTTAAAGTACTAATACAAATGGCTGAAACCAAACAAAACCCCTTCCAACATTATCTAGAATGTGCCAATGAACATTTGGATATAAAATCAATGCATAGAGCTTTGAGCCATCTAAACCATGGAGATGTTGGTACATAATCATCCCTGGAACCACACACATGAGAACACACACACTTCAGTCATCTAATTACATTAAGATACCCGTAAAGTGACATGTTAAGACAATAAAATTATTTGAATGCTAACTCTGTTGAGTATCATATGATTTATACTTTTATTTCAGGTTTGAGTGAAAATCTCTCTCCTTAGTGCTACATATATTAAACCAAAATCATTATTTGCTTTCAATCCCTGCTAGTAAAGATAATGTTATTCCACTTATTATAATGAAGTTAAGTGCTTCAAAAAGTCTTTCATGTGGCAACATCATCTGTGTGCTAAGATGAAGTGTCCATATCTACCACTTCAAAAAAGCATTTTCCTTGCTATGGATACCCACTGACATATGCCCTGCACAAAACCCCCTTCTCATTTCCTGGAAATTGAGCGTGATGCTTAGTGAAAAACTGTTCACCACCCATCTCAACTCACAAAAACATATCTAATGTTCGAGTACAAAGAAAAATGACAACTGCACTAACATGATTTCAGTGCATCTAGTGTTCACAAAGAAATGACAATTTCAAGCTGTCACGCTGGTGAAGAATTCTAAAATTGCTGTTGATGCACCATGTAACCAGTGAACAGGTGCTAGAAATGATTGGAGTGCAGTTCATATTAAATAGAGACCTTTGGAAAAAAAAAGATACATTCTGCCAGGCAAATTTGGAGAGGTTCAGCTGATAACGCATATTTATGAATACTGGCAAGCAATGGCAAAAGAACAGGAGGTAGAAGGAAAAAAAAAATCTTGGATGAACACAGTGATATCACAGCAGAAAAGCAGACTGTTTCTCCACTGAGAGATTACAGCCATACACTGTACAGGATGGTCAAACCTTTAATAATAACAATGACACAGCATGAAAAAACTTTCCCCTTGAAAAGAAAAATCAGCCACTGTATTTAATGAAAATCCTATTTTCTTAACATTATTGGTATCTGAAGGACAATCTAGATGCTTTGAGACATCCCACAGCCATTATATCACAGAAGGTTAAATGGAGTTACCAACTCTTCAGCAACTTCTCTCTTTTTACTAAGCCCAACAGCTTAACAGATTTAACTCCAGATCCAAAACAAAGATAGCCAAAGGTGTGTAGAAAGCTGTTTCAGCCAGCATGTAAAGCAGTGGGAAGCATTTGGCAGGTTTTAATCTAGAACTAAGACAGTCCCTTCCAAAGAAACCAGATAGTTCGATGTCCCTTTTTTACCTCTCACTCTCCACAGCTACTACTAGCCTGCCTTTGCCAGAGTTACTGCAATGTTGAGGACTGGGGATTGGGGTGTGGAGGGATTTGCGTGGGATGAAGAGAGAAAAGGTATTAACAGTTAGAAATAAAAATCAAGCAAGCTCATTCACCTGTTGGAAGTGGAACTTAAATGGCTGACATCAAACACCCTCCATCCTGTTACCTCCTTCTACAAAGCACCTAGAAGAAGTCAGTAATCTGGCGTGCGTGCGCTGTACCTGCTAACCTCCGTGAAAATTGTGCAGACCTCTAAAACATACCACATATGAGTTGGGTGCCACAGTTGTGCCACTTTGATGTATGGGTTTACATTAGGCAAACAAGACAGAAAAATAGCTACAAGGAAAAAGATAACTTCCTATGTTCTTTCCTGGCGTTCTGATTCAGCGTGTAAAACCACCTCAGACTATCACGTTGCAGAAGCCAGCACATGGCTGGGTGCAACAGGTAGTACCCACTCACTAGTTTTTATGTGCATATGGATCTGAAAAAGGCAAAAACAAATTCCCCATCCTCCTATCATACACAGCCACATCCATATAGTCTTCTACAGCAGATGGGCAGGTATAAATTCCACTTCGATCCTTGGTCAGCTGCAGTATTTTACTCCTGTAGTTATCCTAGACTGGACAACAGCTGCAAAAAAAGACCCCCTCCTTTCTGAAATCCCCTGACAGCATTTGCCTTCATGACCTTTTCTTTTAGTTAATTCCAGATCATGGCTATTGCATAAACAAGCTGTTTTCTAATATAGAATTGCTCACCTTTATTTCAGTGGCTGAATTCTTGATTCTGTATCGTGGCATGGCAGAAGGTAGGGAATGATCTGATACCGTGGCAATGAAAATGCTGATCTGATCTTAACAATTTTGCATTTCAGTCAACTGCCTCTAAATAAATCTAAACTTGCATAACTTCTATTCTTCTAGCCTTTTATAAATGCAAAGAAAACATCAGCATTTGGGAAACTGAAGAAGGTTTACAAAGATACCCTTGGGAAAGTCAAGTACTGCGAGGTCCTTCTCTATGCCTGAATTTTTCCCCTTTCAGACAGCCACAGCAGATAGCATTTTTCCAAGCCAAAGATACATGGGTTTGATTTCAGGAGCAACTGTGGAGAATCTACAGAAACTTCCAGTGAGATCTAGTTCACAGAATGTGTATTCAGAGCTCAACTTATGTAAAGTTCCTGCAAACTCAGAATTTCAGGGTTTGAACCCATCCTTAATGAGAACAAATCCTTCAGGTATCCCCTACTATTGTGAAATTTTGTTCTAGGTTAGCAGAAAAAGAAGATGTGGATATGACTTTAGCAGACTAAAGAATACAAAACACAATGTCAAACATAAAGTGTCTGACAAGAATTTCACTAGTGGCTTGTAACTGATATGACAGACGTGAGTGACAAAAGTCTTGCATCCAAAGCCAGATATCAGTTTTTGGGTTCTACAGAAATGGTATTTGTTAATACCTTAACTGTCAGGGCACGTGCAGGTGTAGCTAGAAGCGTGTTTCTCGTTTCATCCAATGATCTGCACGGGATGTCACAAACTATTGCAATGACTCATGCAGCAAAGGCAGGAAAACAAGGATCTGTTAAGATTACTAAACGTATTGGTGGGATAAAGACAAAACAGACATTGAAGTGGCAAACAGAACACAAGGAAACACAGTGACCTTAACAGAATCACACACACCCTGCCCCAACAGAGGCTCTTCTACTAATTATACGTGTATTTTGCTAATGTGCTGATAGAGATGAGTGTAGAGAACCCAATCACTTTGCTCTATCTGCTTCTCAAATCTTTGAAAGGTCAAAATGAAACTGGAAGTAGTCTAAAATGTCCTGCTCTTACTCCTCTGTCCCCAGTGACATTTTGGAATCATGTGCTGAACCAAGCAGCTTGCCACAGAATGTACTTAGCCACAAGTCCACAGAAGGGAGTATATGAAAAAGCACTTAACATTGACCTGTTTGTGCTCCCATTTTAATCAACTGGAAAACACAGGATGGTCAAAAATGGATGCATCTGAAAGTCCTACCTGTACACATTAAATGTTACAAAAAGGTAGCTGTGAATAAGTAATACTGATAACTCTGCAGTGGTCTCCTAAGGCTCCATTCTCCCAAAAAAGATGAAATTACCATCTTTGATTCTCAGATTCCCTAGAGTAAAAGAGAGATTAGACTTGGACAACAGAGGAAGGACAGAAATAGAGGAAGGAGACACCTAAGGCAATATGTGTGCTAAAACAGGTGCAGTAAAGCACATAGGTGTGTGCTGCAGAGCAGATTACAAGTTCTATGCTAGAGGTGACTGCCCTTAAACTGAGCGAGATACTGTGGTATCTCAAGATGCAAGGTGTACCCTTTAATACAACTGCATTTGTATTTTTAGGACAAATCCTGACTGGAGTAGGAATCACTTGTTTGCTTAAGTATGACTTTTTATTTTCAAATAAGGTTTTAAACTTTCTTTGCCACAAGCCCCCCCTCCCTCTCTTTATACTTTATATGCTGTACAGCATGCAGTTTTGGTTTCCTGCTGAATTCACACTTTTTGTTTGCTTATATATTTCAAGATCTCAATCAATCATGTTGTCAAAACAGTCTTTTTGTATCATCTACCTACCACCACTTGTCATTAGAGATGTTTAAAGCTCCACTGCTGTAGAGAGTCTGATTTACACTCTGACATCTCCCACACTGAGCTTATTATAATTGTCTATAAACTGCCCTTTCACAAGCTTTAATTAGGAAATAACAAATGGTTCAGGAGCATGCTGTTAGGCAGTTTATTCTTTCTAAATTCAGTATTTCCACTGTACTCTACTGATCACAATGTCATGCTATGCAACAATCATGTTGATTTCTAAATTTTTACTTTAACATTTAAATCTCTTCATGACCTTTTCCCTTCTACTCCTCCTTCTCCTCTGCTCAAATACATTTTACAGCTTTCTGAATTGTTCTAGATGCAATATTTCTAAGATGAAACAGGAATAAGCTAAAAATAAGTACTGCACCATCAGAAAATGTTTATTTTATTAAAGGCCCACTGGAGAGGTGACTTTCTTGGTTACACACAGTACTCTCTGCATTCTAATACACCACTATAGCCTTACAATTTCACTGAGGACTTTAATAAAATTCTGAGATGAATTATATTGTTCAGTGGCTTGGAGTCACAAATTCCAGAAAGGGTTATATAGTTCAATTAACTAGTCACCACATTGCCAGAGCTTATTTTATACAGTAAAATTAACACTGGGGAAATGCATCTATAGCAGTTGCTGCAGATCACAGTGTTATATCAAACCAGGTCTGAAGAGATAATCAAGCAGATCCCAAAATAAATGGAGGAGGAAGTTCTAAAGGTTGAACAAGAATCCAAGCTTTCAGATGCATATTTATGCATCTCTTGTTTGCAAAACTTTGTTTTCCATGTCTATAAATGGCATAGTTTATTTAGAGAAGATGATTTGAACCTCACTGGTACAAACACTCCTGTGCTACCTATTTCCTCAAACTTAACAAAAGTATGTGGTTTAGTATTTACGAGGAATACTCACAGCCTAGTCCACCTGCAATCGGTCACTGCTGTTTTGCAGCAGAATAAAGACTTCTGAACAGATTCATCACTAGAATTGCCTAACGGTATTTCTATTCTAAAATCCTGTTTCACTGCACAGCACTGATTGCAGCAACAAAAGGTTTGAATCGGCTCAAGATATTTCTCTAACTTGCCCAGCTGCTATTTCTCATCTGAGAACTGCTTATTGTTCAGTTATGTAGTCTCCTTCTCTTCAGTACCAGGTCAGACCGCTTCAAACCACTGTTACAATTGTTTTGGAATCAAAACAGCAGAGGAATGCATATTTGGTTCAAATGTCTTTTCCTTAGTATTTCACAGCCACTAGGTAGTCTCGTGTATAAGAAGCTTCTGCACAGCTTGATGCCCAGCTGCATGTGGTGGCTGGGCTCTCCAGTTGGCATGGGCTCTCCAATAGCATTCTGCTGCCACAGGCACTTTTGGAAGGAAAAGTAGAGAAAGCATTAGGAGTTTTAATATTTTGAGTAGTCCTCCAGTCGAGCTTAGCCTCAGCAATGACATAAGAATCAGCATGCATATATTCATGGAGAACTCAGAAGCAAGAAGCACAAATGGCATGAATAGCATGTAGGCTTCCATGTTGTCTTTTATAGCAATATTCACACTAGGGACAAAAGTGTATGCATTGCACACTGATAACTTGTTAAGATAAAGATGCTGAAACAGCAACTTGCTTTGTCAATCCCTGATGATGTAGAATATTCCTCCACTTGATAACTGATACCATTTTCCTCCATGAAGACATGTCTTGGGGTCTGTTCATAAAGCCTAAAATCTGTCTCTATAATGGGCATTTTGCGGAGTTACTTTCTGTGATTTTCATACAGTAAAAAACTATATACAGAAATACTAATACAATACTTCATTAAAACCACCACACAGCATTTTCCTTTATAATATAAAAATATGCATTTGTTTGACATATGAAGATAGATGCCTTGTTACAGAAGCGGTGTACGGGAGTGTACTGTTGATCAAACTAAGCCTAACCTGTTGAAAATTGTATTTCTGCTTTGTTAGCTCCAATCATTCATCAACTTGCACACAAATTCAGTGAACATCTTTCTCAAAGGGTTCTTCAGGGAACAGAATACATAGCATGTTTTAAAAACTGATATATTTTGTTTTAATAAAATGTTTGGCTTTGTGTACATAGACTGATACACTCTGTCAAAATGTGTTAGATCCCTAGATAACTGCATAACACCAGAGTATTATTTGACACATTTTTGAAGTCTATTTTTATCTATTATTTTATTTATGTTTGGTGCTAGGTTTTATTTTTATTTATTCACATTTGTTACTTTCAAAGCTTAGTCCTGGCATTTCATCTGTGCATACTGTAGTACTTTTGGCATGCTCAAAGGGAAACTGTTGGGACTGGTCTGTGCAACATTTGTGCTAGCCCATGCCTCCCGTAGGACGTGGATCTAAAATGGTGTAATAAAGTTATGTTGAGAGAGGGCCAGATTCAACTGTGCTGAATGACTTCCAAAGGATGGTAATTTTCCACTTCCCAGGAATGTCTTCATGTTGCCGATAAAGAACTAATTTCCAATTCTTGTAGATCTGACTCAAGCTCTCATTTACTTATAAGGCCTATTTTAAAGCCTGTTTTTGTCTAGGTTTTGTGATACAAAGTGTTATTATTCTTCTACATAAAATAAGTCAGAATGAATATCTCAGGTATGAATTATTCTAGATCAAAACAAGAAGTAGTGAAGCAATATGGAAATGATTTGTTTCTGAAGTTCCGAAGAATAAAAATAATGATGGAATTTTAGCATTCTAATAAATAACTGATTAATTACCACTCTTTATAACCTCTCTGCTCTGCAGAGTGTTCTGCCAGATTGAGTTTCCCAAGGCAAAAATACAGTTCTAGTTTATAAGTAATTTCCTGAATCCACAGGAACACCTATATGGAGGTTACAGGGAATAAACCATCTCACAGAATTCTGGAATAGACTTCCTTTTTACAGCTAGAGTTTTCTGCTCTGGTCTGTTTTGGCAGACAGACTCTATCTGCAACTATCATTTCCTGAATATCTTGCTTACTCCTCATTACAGTACGTATGCTTTTTTAGCAGGAAGATTTATTATATTAGCAACAATACTTTAGAAAGTCCAAGAAGCAAAATTTGGTATCATTTGGAAGGATCCATCTGAATCAGTTTAAAGGGCCACAAATGGCCAAATTCTGTAAACGCTGTATGTTGAGACTACTATGTGAAATCCAAGACAAGTATAACAAACTCAAAGGGAACTCGCTTAGTGTTCAGAAACACATACTATTTTAGATACACAATTTAACCCAAACAGTATCACTTGTAAATTCTTGTATTGCTCTCTGTATTATGCCAGTAATTTGCACTGAGAAATCCCTATTTTTAACATGTAAACAAATGGAAGAATCTGAAAAAGTTTCCCTCTTATTTAATTTTAAAATTCAGCTGCTCCTTCATATTCAGAGTTCATATCCTCAGTTCCTCAAAATCCCTTTGTTATAAGTGAACAATGATTGCTCGACAATGCACGTATTTCTGCCATATATTACAATAATAGCACATTTTTCCTGTGAATCCATGTATATCTCAAAAGTCCTAAATGAAGTTTCTCTGCATTATGAAGGTACATAGATTGAAGTGTACATCAGCTGTACGTCTGTTCCTCCTGAATGCACAACAAAGGCTCTGGATACATAATGTACAACAGCTGTCACAGATGTAATGCCTGCAAAGACTACTTCAGACAGATAGGTGCACTAGTATTCACTATAGCAGATGTACTGTTTATTGTGAAATTTATCTGAAAAAGTAGCTTCTGTAAGTGAAGAACTTCCTGCCTTTCAGTATATGTAAGGTAGAGAACAGATGCACAAACCCATTCCCTCTGTGGGTGCTTTTAATGCCATCAAAAATTCCTTCCAGGAATTCAATTTTCTGAAAGGCAGTAAAAGCATAGAGAGGCTTAGAATTCAAGATAGCATGAGAGCACCAAAATATGGTGAAGTCTCTGAAAACACTGAAAATTTAATGGATTCAAATAAAGTGAGAGAAAAGAAGCAGGGATATTATTTTCCTGTGATCTTTGTTTTCTTCCCTCATTTTCTCCATTCTGCTGTGTAGTCTCAAGCACAAGTACATATAGTCCTAATTAGAGTTGGAAACCTTCATGGGGAGGAAGAGCTGTGCCAAATGACACCACAAAGCTTCAAATCTGTAAGGCTAAATACCCCCATAAAGTCGTAGTTAGATATGTCTCCACAGTCTTTTGCAGAGGGATGTGAGCTCACTGGTTGCGAGCTGAGGAAAAGCCACATAGCAGTGACATTAAGCTCAAGTTAATAAGACCTGCTGGGAGGTATTTGCTGCAAAGGAAGAGGTAGACAGGCTCTTTCTTTCTGCTTCCAATACATTCCAAGTTGACTTTGTGAGCTTTTTAAACAAAAAAAAAGCACAGAAGTTTTGGTGCGCCATGTGAGGAGATCATATAGTAGCTAAACAGTAGCAGAAGGGCTGATGGCTGTAAGGATCAGGACCAAAGTCCTAAATGAGTGACAAATAAGCACTGAGAATCAGTGCAAGGTACTAAAATGTCAGGATGCTGAAAACTAGATGGATTACAGAGCCCATCGGTTTTGATAAATAGCTCTCTTGAAATAAAGCTGTAATACCTTATTGGATAAAGCACTGGTTGCTCTTCAGCTGAACAAACAGGTCAAGTACATGTCCAGGCAAATATCTGTTCTTCAGCATTAAAGAGAGAGTTGCAACTCTGTTTCTTCTCTCTGTCAGTTTGCTTTTGGATCCATTTTGACTTCTTCTGTACTTGTGGGGATTTAAGTTGGACGTATCAGAGCTGGAAGAGCCATTTAACTATGTCTCAGTAATGTGTGTGTACCTCATTCAAAACTGGATTATTGATTGTAGTCATTTCTGATGTATATTTACACCTTGCACAAGGAACACAGTCCTGATACCATTGATTAAGCAAATATACTAGTTTATTAAATAATAAAAATCCAGAGAAGGGCTCACCGATTTGTGGGTTAGCACTCACAATCTATTTATCCTGCCAAAATGACACATTCCTAAAGATTTCACACCTAAGTGAACTCTGCTATTTTTTCTAGGGGTTTCTATGATACCCAAGCTACAGTAGGTAAGATTTATAAGAGCCCACAATATTTTATATTTATGTCATATCTTTCATCCTGAGATATTTCAAAATCTTAAATTAAATTATAATTTGGACAAAGATAATTTATTACACCTCTGTAGTACAGCCCTATTCTATGGTGGGATTAACTAAACATTATTTCAAAGACCACAACGCACCAGGTTTGCAGGGAAAAAAAAAAAAAAAACAAGAAAAAAAAAAACCCTGTAGTGACTATTAATCTAAATGCAGATTAATATCAAGAGCAAGTCATCTGGCTATATAGATTGCTTTCAGGATTGACTAAGGAAGTCAAAAACAATTTCTCAGGCCGCTAAATGCCAGTTAGTGGGGGGCTTTTTGCTTATTTGTTTGTCTTTTATATGAAGAAAGACTTTTGCCTACCTGAGCTAGCCCAGAACTGTCAGCTGCTCCACAGTTCCTGCAAAAACCACTGAGTTGTCCAGATCCTGAGAAGTATTTAAAATTAATATTTGAAACCATCTGGTCAAGAAAAATATACTGATGCTTGACAAAAGACAACTTGCAGGAGAGAGAGGTGTAATTAATTCAATTAATTCAACACACAGAGGCAATACTAAGGCGTGACTAGGAAAACCAAGAATTTAATTTCTCTGTTCCAAACTTTCTGCCACTCTCTAAGAATAACTATGACTACTGCTGTCTGAAAATGCTTTCAGCAAAAGCCTTAACGTTCCAAATGATCCTGCAAATCTCATTTCTGTATGCTTTTTAAGTTGTTTAGTTCTGAATCAGCAGTCTAAAAGTGTGTTTAAACACTGCAGGTAACCATTTCCCATGGAACAAATAGGGAGGAAATCAGGTTACAGCGAGGGCACCCAGCAGGACTCTTCTACTGTCTACTCAGTGTCAATGTAAACTGATTCCTTTAAAAAAGACACTCAGGGAGAAGTGAACAGATTGTGGGAAACATGTTCTGCATGCAAGAAAGAGCAAAGAGATGGAATGCTGGATACCATGAGATAATTATGCACAGGGAAAAAAAAGAAGAATCAGACAGGATAGCAACAGAATAACAATATTTCAGGAGATGGGAGCTGTACAAACTAGGCTGACTTGCAGCAGCACAAAGCAGATAATAGATGAGCATCCTCTCTTTCACTTCTGTGCTCACTTACTAATTCTTTCATGCAAAATAAGTGCCACATTGCAAGTTTCGGATGGTTTCTTTATCATTGTTCAGGTTAGTAAAATTACTGTTTTTGCCAAGCATTCAGTTATGAACTAAATAAGAAACGTACTACAGAGAACTATAAATGTTTATGCATTAAAATAAACCACTTTCATACTGACCAAAAAATTGATTATGACAGCTGAAAAACTGAGAAATGTTTGCTGCAATAAGCACAGAAAAACACCTAGAAAGATGATAAGTAGACACAGCTCTCAAATGTAGGTAGCCCAATACCTCTCTGCATGTGACCTTCACTAAGCTATATGGTGACTATAAGGAACAATATCTCCCCAGGTACAATCTCATAACACATCATGTCACACACTACAAAAAAAGTGAGAGCAATCAAAGGAGAATGCAGTTGGAAATGTGCTTCACTGATACAATATCAAGCTGCTTAAACAGGATTCAAATAGTTCGAACGACCTAGCAGAATAGAACACGTTTAGAGTATCAAAAGAGTGGGATTACTTCAGTGATTAATATGAGATACTGTTAATCTTGACACTAACTTTTATTATTTTGCAGTTCTGTACTATAGACTTATTAGAGGGGCTACAAAAGTGATGCACAGCCAACAGAAATGACCCATCAGAAACCCTCCTGGAGCAAACCAGCTTCTCTGGATACTGCAACAGCACCTAGAGGAGAGGTCTCTGCACGCAGAGGGACCAAGACTGGAATGCTACCATGATCTCATCCATACGAGTGAGCTGAGCACAGACTAAACGTAAACGGAAAATAAATTCAACTGTTCTCTAATTTTGAATCCACTTAATTATTATGAGTTTGAAATTTCAACCCTTGATGCGTTTCTTTTTTAGTAGAGATAATATAATTATAAGAAGAGAGGCTGAAAATATCTATTGGGAAAAATGTGCTAAAAATGGAGCAGGGAAACAAAAGCTACTGACAAACAGAAAAGGTATTTTATATATCTATACCTATCTCAAGCACAGAGCACTGTGCATATGAATTAACTGACCTGGGGCAGCTAAGGACTCCGAACATCCTTCTTCCTTTCCTGCATATGCACAAGAAAAAAAATACCTTTAAACTGACTCATCCTTGAAACAAACATAATGCTTCCATGGTAGGCAAAAAATCTAGTCAAATAAGTTCTCAAACCTTAAAACAGATGACCTCTCCTTGTCCGTTTTAAATAATCACAAAGCCTATGGCAAGGTCTGAGCTTTTGCTTATCTTATTTCTGAATCTGCTGCTTTCCTTCTGAAACCTCTATAAACAGAGCAACAGCACAAAGCCAAACAGTGTTTTGAGCACTGTGCTGCAATACATGGCATATCAAGAAAATAAAACCTAGTTTTAGACTGTGACAGAATGAAAGCTATGATTTTTCTAGTTTGAAACTTTTGCTTTAAGGAAAAGGAAGAGGACCATAGCACAAGTCATCACTAGACAGAATTTTGAGATTCTCCCACCTAATAAGAAATTCAAGTTATCTCAAGAGCATGAGGACAAGGTAAAATAAAAAGGGAACACAGCAGATCATCACGAAGGAACAGCAGCTGCATATATACCACCATAACTACAGGTTCCCATTAAGTCATACAAACAACAGAGGATATACATGCTGCTGTGGCTACAGAATGTGAAAGGTAAGGGGTAAGTACAGCACATGCTAGTAGCCTCAATATAATACAAATCATAGATTTCAAAACTGGAAAGGTTTCAGAACTAATGAAGTGAGAATAAACAGGAACTCTGTGCATTACTGAAAAACTAGTCCACAAAATTAGGGAGCAAATGAAACACTCTAGAATGGCTAGTAATTATAGAAGCTTACAAATGGCAAGTGTGATACTCAATCACAAAGAGCCAGCAACAGAAGAAGCCCTGATATTGTAATTGCAGGAAAAGATAATCGTGTGTATAATAAAATAACAAAGAAAATTGTGGTAACCAGGAGATCAGAAAGGATTCTGTAAAGGGTAATACAAAAGAGGGAGTAATACAGAATAATTTCAGATGCCAAAATGAGGAAGCTGGGGAGAAAGAATGGTAAGGGAGTAGGAGGGATTTTATAACATGCTTGATAAAGCTTTTTTTTTTTCTTTTTTCTTTTAAAGACCAAGCTAATTAGACACTGAACAGTCATCTAGAACAAAGGTTAAGCATCAGCTGTTAAGACAGAACAGAGCACTCAAGGTGAACCTATCACAGTATTGCAAGTTGCAATAAAAGATAAAAGGAAGATGATGGAAGACTGGCTTGAAATTTTAGGGACAGAAATCGCATATGAAGTGAAAATTTCTCCTGTGGTTTTGTTATTGTTGGGAACAAGTGGCATCCATATCACTCATGGACTATATCTTCTTGATGCACTATTTAAAAGAACATAACATGGTGCAATAGCTTCCTGTTAATGGAAATATTTTCAAGTATATACAATTACAATAACAGCCGTGTAAGTCAGAAGAATTTTGTCTTGCAAAATGTAGTTGGCTTGCTTTCCTGCTTATTATGACATGATTCCTGGAAATGTGATTTGAACCAAATATTCATATTTATGCAGATCAGGACCTATACACCTCAGCTCCAAAGCAGAAGGGGAAATGAATCCTACATGGAAGAAAATTATTCTGGTTAGCAGTCCATTCCATACATAATAATCCTTTATTTTGTTACCCTTTGCACCAGTAAATTACTACTTTTCTAGAGCAGAATTTAACACATTTTTTGCAGTCATAAGTATAGGCACACTAGTTGGAAGAATCTCAGTGGAAACTCAGTACTGTATAAATACCAGAAACAAACACCAGTTCAAACAGTTCTCCGCTTTGTGTGATCACTCAAATAATTCACCCCGGTCACTGATCATGCTTCTGGGCAGTGTCATTTTGTAAAGGGCTTCTTCGTCAACTTCTACAGCCATGTTGCAGTAACCGCTTTAGGCTGTTCTGGGGCTCTTTCCTGATGTCAAGAGGAGGGCTGCCTTCTTGCTACTTTTTATATCTTTCACTCAAATACAATGTTTTTTGATGTATTTATACTATAGGTATTTATTAGAAATGTCTGCACTCTAAAACGTTATGAAGATTTTCAAAGTATCATATTAAAACAAATAAAAGTATCAGCAAGTTCAGTGAGATTACCTGTATGTTTTAAAATATGTTTCAACATTTTTTCTAAAGAATCGTTTTACTAAACGTAACAGAAATATATGTATAAATAAATCATTTTATCTGAACACACTGGTCATTGAAATGAAACTTATCTTTATTTTGAGAGCCTAAATGGACCTCAGTTGTTCTTTCCTTGACAGGTTGCAAGGTGATACATTTCTGCTGCAAGAATTACAGACACTAAATTTCTTACTAAATATATATACACTTTCATATCTTTTTTCTTAGGAATATTTAAAGAGATTAACTTTTTTTTTTAAGGGACAGTTACAATTTATAGTATCATAGAAATGTCCAGGCTGGAAGGGATTTCAGGACATTGCTAGTCCAAACACTTGTTCAAAGGAGGGCTGGCTATGAGATCAGTCCAGATTACTCAGCACTTAACCTACTCATGTCTTGAAAGCCTCTCAGGATGGAGACTGCACAGCCTCTCTGCACAGCCTGTTTCCATGTTTGACTGTCCCAAGAGTAAAAATAAAGTAAAACCAGATTGTTCTTCTACCCAGTCAAAGCTGCTCTGCCCACTGTCTCTCATCTTCCCACCATGCGTCACTGGGAAGGCACTCACAGACGTTGAAAGGCTGCTACTCGGTCTCCTCTAGACCTTCCCTTCCCCAGGCTGAACAAGCCCCCTGCTCTTAGTCTCGCTGCACAGGGCATGTGCTCCTGCCCCTTGACCAGCTTGGCAGCCCTCTGCCAAGTTCACTCCCGGTAATCGACGTCTGTCTGGTCCTGGGTGTCTGTCAGGGTGGGGGACAAAACTGAGCACAGTAATCTAGACATGGTCTACCAACTTCTGAGCAAAAGTCGGATAGTCACTGTCCTTAATGTACTGGCTGTTCTCCTGTTCCTACAGCCCAGGTTGCTGCTGGCCTCCTTTGCTGCCAGCCCATGCTGCTGGCTCATGCTCAGGGTGCTGCTAGTTGCTCTTCAGAAGAGCTGCTCCTCAGCCAATTGGTGCCCAGCTTGTATCATTGCAAGGGGTTCTTCTCTCCCAGATACAGACCTTTGCATCCGTCCATGGTTTATCTTATAAGGTTCCTGTCTGCCCATTCTTCCAGCCTGTCTATGCCCCTCTGAATGGCAGCGTGTATTGACCAGTTGCCAGAAACTCCTGTCATTGAAAACTTCATGAGAGGTAGGTCACATTAGCTACAGAAGGTTAAATTGCTTATTTGATAGAACAAATAAAATTGCCACTACCTTAAACAGGTAATTCCACATAAAAAATTTAATTTGAATGACTGATAACTAAATTCACCTGCACACAGATAAAGAAGATGAGAAGAGAGACTCTCAAGTACAAATCTGTGCTAAAATGCTGCCCCTAAAATGAGGGGAAGATCCTGAGTTCCACAGCTCACTCCTCTGCTGATAGTGCTCCAATTTACTCCAGAGTACTGTACACATGTAGAACTGAAGTAACACAGTGGGGGAATCAAACACAAAGCATACACATTTGAGGTGTGGTACCGCAAGTGCAATATTTCTGGAAAAACAAATTGGTGAAACCTGGAAAATGACTAGATACATAAAATCTCAAGCTGCAAAGTCAGTTAAGTGACAGGTAAATTAAAGCACAACAGAAAAAGGATGCTGATTTAGTTCAAAATGCTATGTCTGCAGCAAGAATTATATAAATAAATTGGCAGGCAGGCACAGACAATTCATATAGAAGATGACAACAAAACCAGCAAAGTTATGAAATCATGAGTTCTTATTACAATTCTGTAAGACATTTTTTGACCTCCTTCAAACTATTTATGTTAGAGAAAACTCAGATAGAAACACTAGAACACTGATCACAGATAACTTAACTATTTGGTTGTACAGTCTTTGGAGACTGTAGTCTATGACTACAATCAGCAGAGCTATTGACTTCAAGACCTGTTAGCCAGTTTATAGTTCCATGGCTTATGTCTGACCTGCCAAGACAGCTCTCTGACCCGCTGCCATTCGCTTTCCTAAAAAATTCACAAAGGCAAACAGCAGGATGGTGAAGTATCCAATTTACTCTGGTGGCTCACAGTTGTTCCCAACAACCTTCTTTCCTACAGACATGGTCAGAAGAGGCAGTCATGACAGGAACTCTTGTGTGTTGATTAGAAGTTGAGCCAATCTATAGGTAGTAACCACTAACCTGCCATCACACTTGAGGAAAGGGTCATCACAGAAGAGCCTTGAGCGGCTCTGTAGCAGGCTATACCACCTGCTTTTGCAAAAAAGACTGAAAGACCTAGCATGACTGGTGACAGGGTTATCCTGTACTGTAACAGGCTGCCCAGGGAAGTGATTGAGTCACCATCCCTGGAGATATTTAAAAGACATGTAGATGTGGCACTTAGGGATGTGGTTTAATGGTGGAGTTGGTAGGGTTAGGTTCATGGTTGGACTCTATGATCTTAAAGGTCTTTCCCAACCTAAATGATCCTATGATTCTATGACTTTTTGATAAGCAGCTAATGCCATCGTTGTTAGCTGAGAGAAAATGAAGAAGAAGAAAAAAAGAGAGAGAGAAAACAAAGAAAAAGGTAGGTTGCTCCAGCATCTGCAAGAAAAAAATTGCCACAACTGTAATACTGCTGCTAAAAATGTCTAGAGAAACTTTCTACAGGAATGACCAGACACACAGAAGTGACCAAGTCAGAAAGTTTAAGAATGTCCTGGCTGAAAATGATTCCACCCTCAACTGAGACAAAATAAAACTGCATTTATTCCCAGTCCAAATTGTGTAAACTGAAAACATCTTCATTAAAAGTGGCTTAATCTACAAGGTATAATCTTATACTGTAATAAACTAGGAATTTACTCACAGTCAATTATCCCATATCAGCTGGGGGCAGGT
>JANZLQ010000040.1:17422636-17438807 GCA_026212715.1 Elanus axillaris
TCTGGTGGGGGCTGGGGGGGGGGGGGGGAGAGGATGAAATTCCCAGCTGAGTGTCAGTAATTTCTTAAATAGCTGAAACTCATTTGCTTGTTATAGTCCAAACATCATTTAATTATTGTAACAGTACAGAACATGTGGCAGTTACTGACCAAAATCTCCGATTTAATTCTCTGCAGTCCACATATGCCAGGTAAAAACCAAAAGTGAATGTGGCTTCTGGAAAGTATTATATATGCAGCTCTACGCCCAGCATCCTAACGATTTTTGGGAGTTTCTGCGAGGAATGACTTGAATTTAAGTATAAGGAATTTGGTACCTTGAAGAAACAAGCCTACTTTAAAAGGTAAATTCTGTGTGCCTTGCATATGCAGAACTCCCCTAGACACGTTTCAAATGAGCCCTGCTGTTACCGCATTCACACGGCTTTATTCACAGTAAGGAAAAAAGAAATGTAAACATGAAAGATCTTTAGAAAGTATACTTCCTTAGAGATTTTTTTCCTCACTATATGTCAAGTTCTTGTTCCATTTCCACTAAGCTTGTTTTTTGTTTGCTTTGCTGAAAGGAGTTTAAGCCTGATTGCTTCAAAGAATGCCAATAATCACATATCACTATGCACAATATCTTACAGGAAGCCCTAGTGTATGTAACTGCATTACCTTTCCCAACATTTTGGATCAGAATAGCACGAAACCACTGTTTCTCATGTCATAGAGGTTAGTTTTCCTATGAGTTTGTATGAAATAGCTAGTAAAAGGTAATTATCTGAATCCAAATACACAAAATAATCCTAAGTGGCTAGCATTTTACTGATAGTCTGTGAGACATGATTGTGTAATTTACTGAATCCAGCCACTAAATGATAACATAAGCGGGAACTGTGTGAACAATTCTTTTCAGAGCCATATGTCTGCAAATTGTCTGAAAATTGCAAGCACAGTTGGGGGGGGGGGGACACCCAACAAAACAAAACAAAACAACAACAACAAAACCCTCCTCAAACAAACAAGTAGTTGTTTTGAAAATCCAGTTCAGAATAGTACTGCTCCACCCAACTGAAGTGACTTCCACTCTTCCCTTCAAATGTTTACATGCGAATCCAGCAGGGTATGTTTCAGAGAAATTACACATGTGGCCCCAGATAGAACAGTTAAAAGTCACAGGAAGTGACATTTCTTTGTGTGCTGTATGTCAGCATTAATATGTGAGATCAAGATGACAGGACAAACTACAGTAAATAAAGATACAGCAGCATACATGGAGAGATCCAATCCTATAATCCCCACAAAGATTCCAGAATACAGACATTATTTACACTGATTTGTAATAGAAAATAACTTGCTTTTTGCTGGTAGTGGCAATTTTTTTATTATTATTATTTCCAGCAAGCAAAGCAAAAACATTTACTCAAAGCTGAATAAAACTTACTTAACAATTAGAGTTATTAGTACTTTGTGAGAGCCAAATCAAACATAAAACAAGCAGGTGTAACTTACATGAAAGGTCATCCTGAAGTTTCACATCAAGACATTGTACCTCAAAGTCATGAAGAAGGTGAGCTAACAAGAATTTTGTACATAGGGTTTGATTCACTGCTGTACACCCCTAGTTAAGCAAAGTGAAAAGTTGCCACAAACATTAGATTTATGCTGGTTCTGCTTGAAACTATGTAAACACAAACAGTGACACAAACACAGGCAGATATGACCTTTCACTAACATAAAATTCAAAACAGGATGAGAGGCTGCAGAGATCATCACTGTTTGTTCCTGGAATGGCTGTTTGTGTTCAGGGCCCTGCAGGATAACCAAGGATCCAGACACAGACTTTAGACTGGGAAGCTTAGCTGATTTTTCCAACTACTTCACCTGGTCTAATAGAAGATACTACCTCTTCTTTGAGAGAATCTTTGAGATTCTGCTTTCCTTATATCCTTAGGCAACATTCGTGCCAATATTACTCACCAGGCAACAACCAAAGCACACAATATATCCCAATTTAACCTTCTTCCCCTTCACTGTATATTTGAGAAATAGCTGGCTAGCTGGGCCCATGGAGGACGTCTTGCACCTGAAGGATCCTCTCAGCAAATTACACAGCTACAACTGTCACAGCAGAGGCAACAGTTCAGAACTGCAAATCAGCTTGCGAGAAGTTTCAAGATCCTCCTATCTAATCTTAGCTGCACGTCATTTACAACCCTGCTACAAAATACCAAATCAAAGCAAGATGCATGTGTTTTACAAGTGTTTTCCAGCAGGCAGGTAAGCATCGATTATACTAAGCCATCATTTACATCCAATGCTTTCTATCAGCTAGGTTTGCATTACTGTTGGTTCTGGATCTGAAGCAGTTATTTTAAAGAGTATTCGAAGGTAGGTAGCAGGCACTGTTACCAATGTATTTGCCTTGTTACTTCAAATTGCTAGATTATGTTATGGGCAGACAAGAGAGCGAGCTGAACACTGTTGAGTGACAAGGTCTGCGTAGTCCAGGAATCTCTTTCAGCATTTCTTTGAGGTGACTCAAAGCCCCTGTGGGGCTTTGCTGCACATGTCCCTTCAGAACACTCTTGACCCATCTCCCTGGGGGTCGTACACAGCGCAATACACAACAGCACTATCACCACTCAATACCACTTCCATCAGTGATTTTAGACCCCAAATTTTCTTTAGTTCACAACAAAGTTAGAATAACAGCAACAAAAAAAATGGTGTAGCAGCTGACTTAAACATCTAAATCTCAACTTTTCCAGAAAAAAATCAGAACTGGAGTTGCCTCTGTATACGCTCAGTACATGCCAATTCCACTTTCAAGTAAAATCCATGATATTGAGTATTCTTTGGGACAAAGACTATCAGTCTGTCATCCTGATCTCAAAGCACTACCATAGTGTGGAATAGGGTCTTGGGTTAGCTCACTCCAGTGTGAAAAGCTGATCACAAAAATCACAGCAGAGTCCTGATTACCTGCCTCTTAGTAGAGGGAGATTTTAAATAAAGTATTTAGTTTGTGGCATTTCTTAGTGGAAGGCAAACAATGGAAAATATTGAGCACAATTATTAGTTTGCATTGCACATACAGTTATTCTTCCATAATAACACAGTCGTGACTATTTGAGAAAACAAATTTTTAAGCTTGTACATGTGAAGATGCACAGGAAATATTTTAAATTCAATTTCCATGAGCTCATTTGATTAATTGAGTTGTTCAAATATTATTCAAGTTAGACTTATCTTATTGGCAACAGAAACAATGCCATGTGACTTATTATTTTATATTTCTGCATCTAATCAGTGCAGCTGGAAAAGTGAATATTGAATTAACGATTGATCATTAATTCATGACAAATAGTGCTGAATAAATCCACAGAGAAAACAACTGTGAACACTCACTCTTCTGGCAAGTGAACACTCACTCTTCTGGCAAGTGAACACTCACTCTTCTATCCATCAGCTGATAGGGCCAAAATAAAATAAATATGTTGCAGATTAATACTGACAAAGTGGAATTTCATTTTGACACTTCATTTTCCGTGGGATGGTCTGAGAAAGTGTTTTGTAGGTTCCAGCACACAGATCTCAAGAGACCTTTTAAACATGGAGTACCTGATGCTACATGAGGGAACAAAATTTCTTTTCAGTTCACTTAATTCCATCAGTTTTGATTAACATTTCAGGATATTGCTCCTTCCTGTCTGAACAGGCACAGCTTAGTATTGCTGTATGTGTGCTAAGCTGTCCTGCTAAAACTCATTTCTGCCTGTCGCTGTGATGTCCGAGACGGCAGCTACCCCTAAACACTCAACCCAGCCCCTCTAACAGTCATTATTTTGCCTTCAATTCGAAAGTTTAAATTAAGTCACAATTTAAAATGCTTATGCTAATCCAACTTATTTTAATAAAATCAGTTAGAAAACAAAGAGAAGAGATATCAGAGGGGGCAGCTACCTCCACCCACACATTAGCAATAGGGAGCTGAGGGCTGACTCAGGGTGCTAACTGCTTTAGCTAGAAAAGCTGCAGTTGGGAGAGAACATCGAAGTGGATCTTTAAGCTATAGCTATAACACTTCTTTTCATATAAGATGGACCTTTTCTAGTTATTTCTTATTAAAAGCATCCACATGGGAAATTATACACAGGACTGTAGCAGTAAAGCTGCACCAACACAGCTATATTGGTAAATCACTACATTTAGACAAGCTGTAAATTTTTTTCTCCATATATAATTCCACTAAAATCAATGTATTATCAAATTTACTTCAGGGGAGAGGTAACTAGACTAATTGGCAATTGATGAGACTATCTAAGCTAAAACACTACCAGCATGGTACACTTTGCCAAAAAGGAGGTGTCTAGGGAACTTTTACTCCAAAGTAGTTCTGAAACAGCACAGCTATTGCTACAATGCAGAGAGAGCTTGGGGAAAATAAAAAGAAGTGAACACACAGTTGTACACACAGACACAAAAAGATATCTGGAATCCATCACTCTCCTCCTAATTGACAGCTAGTTAAAGCCAAATGCTCTCTGATCCAGTTACATTTGTCGGTTTTGGATGTCTCTATTGGCAGAAGACCTGCAAACACCAGCCGGTCATAATTAGAAGCATGTGAACTGGATGAAATTCAGTTTGCCATTAACTTTCAGACACTTGCATTCAGCTAGCATAATGGCTTAGTGACTTAATCATGTATCCCACAGCATGGAGCTGTGGAATTACATGCTTTCTTAAACCAGCAAGGCATTCTACACTAAATAGAGATGCAAGTGTCTGGGCTTTAGTCTGGCCTCAAGGAAAAAAGCAAAGCAAAGATACTGGAACTTTCTCAATGCTATAGTAGTAAACCTTAAAATCCCTAAGTGGAAAAATGTTTCTGTTTGGTGAAACCTGTAACTCAGATACCCAGTAAACATTAGCTCAGAGGATATACATGAATTAGGTCAAACTGGCAACAGTGATGTCAAGCCACAAGGTCACGAGAGAGTATGGAGGTTTGCAACTGGCTCAACCTGTTTGCTCAATCTTTGGCTAATAGGTAACAGGAGCGTCCCTTACATTGTTCATCATCACAGAAATTACCATTGCTCTCCCTATCAACTCAGACTGTAACAAAGTGCAATATTACCCTTGAGCATGTTATTTTCCTGGTGTATCATCACCCATGGGGACAACAGCTATTTAGCCATCCTCTGCCTCTCCCTGTTCTGTGAGAAAGAGTCTGAAACTTCTGCACCTTGAGGAAAACTGGCTCTTCTACTAGAGGACAGAAGGAACAAATCTCCTGTGTACAAATGCATTGTACACTTACAAATTACAGCATCTAACTTTGCTGTTTGGTTGGGTTTTTTTTAATACAAATTGAGCAACGAATTCCTAGCTTAATGCAGTTTTCAATAAATACCCCCCCCAAAAAAACCCCCAACAAACCAAAAAAACCCAAACCCAAAACAACAAAAAAGAACCCCACATATTTCAGAGTGAGCCACACTCCAAGGCTCCTAGGCATAGGCAGCATCCCACTGCTGTAGTAACTTCTCCCCTCCCCTACCAATGGCATGTCTGCACTGTTGACCACAGCTTTCAAAAAATCAATGCAAAGCTGACCATTGCAGATTCTATCCTTGAGTTTATTCATGAGCTGTTGGGAGCACTTTAATTCAAATAATCTTATTTGCTTTCAGAAATAAAAAAAGTGAGACATAATACAACTGCAGCTAAGCTGGCTGCACTCATCAAAGCCACCTACCATTTATTCTGAATAGAAGAGTATTCAAATCAAATCTTGCTCTCGTGTACACATTCTGAAAAAGCTTTACTGAAATGATAAATGGGGGCATTGGTGCAAAACTCCAAAGGAAGTTAGATGCTGATGCTCACTTAGGTGAGAACTGCACAGGCATATCTGGGAGGAAGAATCTGACCTTTAAAAAAGGTTACAGTCCCCTACTAAAGACATTAGAGAACACTACTTGTATTGGCAATCAGGGTTGTACTAACAGTTGAAAATTAGGAAATCATACTGCCTCTCTACATTGCCACTGGCACAAGTGCAAACTCACAGGCATAGACAGACCTAGTATATGATTCACTGAGGAAAGAAATAATTATTACTTATTAATAATTTAACAAGAACTTTTATGTTAATTGTTACGACTGCGTAACAAATAGTTATTCTTAGTACTACATCTTGATAAAGCTGAAAACAAGCCATGCAGACTTAAAACATGGAATTTCACAATTCCAATGCAGTTTAAGGATTCTGAAAAAAAGTGGGACATACATATTTCAGAATATGACTGTGTTTCTCCTAAATAGGATTACAATTGTGCTCAGTCTGTAGTAAGAGCCTCACTGACTTCAGCAGAAGGAGAACTGCACAAACATTGACTACTTCTAAAAAGTCAATGCTATTTATTCAGAGTTTTCTGCACTGGGTACCTAGGAGATTTGCACATGAAGGGAAGCAGCATCTGCCTACTTTTCTGTACTATATTGAAAGAAAACACCCTGCTTCACTCCTGTCGAAGGGAAGTAAGGGAAATGAAACCAAATTAGACATAAACCAAAACCAGTGGCTTTGAAAACCAGAGACTTCCTAAGGGATGAAGCACAGTGATGTTCTCACTCTGCAAGGTATCATTGTGTGCAGCTGTAGCTATGGTAGCAACCAGCACCATGCAATAGTGATGGATCTGTAGAGTGGGACAGCCAGTGACGTGCACCTGACAGTTGCACTACAAGTCTTTTAAGTCAGATCAAATGGGCTGAGCACCCACTCACAGCTGGAACACTTCCAGTGCACTTCTGGAGCCCTCTTACACAGGCTGGGCTCAGCCCTCTCCAAGAGCAAATAGTTTCTCTCCTAGACTCGTGCTAGTGGCTTATCTGCCCCCAGATTCCAGAAAGCTGACCAGAGAAATCAGGGTGTAGTTACCAATAGCAGTTTGTATTTAGATTTGTAGAAATACATAAATAACACATATCTGCTTACAGTAGAACAACTCAAGAGACATGAGGGAAGAGTGTTATACAAGTACGCAATCAATTCAGGCAGAAGTTTATACGATATTAAGTTTAGTGAACATTAACAGATTATAAAGAGGCCCAGATGGGTGAATGCTGTAAGGAACCACACAAATACCTGCAGCAATGTAATATAACTTACTGTTGCCTGAACTCGAGAACTAACCATATTTACTTGTAGGAATGTTAGGTTATAATCCTCCAGAAACTGCTAGAGGGGTACACATTTTATATTCCACCTGTCTGATCCACAATGATACATTATATATTCTGTTTTCTGTGAGAAACGAGAACATACTATGATAAAAGTTAGCTGATCCCACCACTATATTTAGGAAAAAAAAATACTTAAGAGGCACAGAAGCAATGAAGACAAATCACATGGAAGCATCATGATCTAACGAATAGGGAACTGGCATGTTCCTGAAGATCTGAATTCTTTTCTCGATTAAACAGTAGGAGTGGACTGTTTTGCAAATATTTAATTTTCAAGCTTCTAATTACAGTGGCTGAGTTTTTTCTCCTGAGAAAACAGGTGTTGACACAAGATCTGACAGATCCTAGCAACTGGCATTTGCTGGTCCCTTTCTCAGTCTTACAAACACACATGGAAAAAAGGAAAATGCATGATCTAACCTAAGGGACAAATACTTGGGCAGTTCATCAAGAATTTTTTTGGTCTGTGTTTGCATGGTGAGCTGTTCATAATCTGGTTCAGTTCTTCCAGAGATGGAAATTTCATCATGCCCCATTTTGAAATGGCATTACCCTGGCTAAGAAACCCTTCACACATGGGTCAGTTAATAGGAACTAATTAAATACATCCACAATTAAATCATTTCAGTGAGGGGAATTTAATCTTGTCATCTTCCCTAGACACATCAAAAAGAGAAATAAAATGCATAGAAGAAAATATAAAGATATTTGTTGTACTTCAAAAAACCCTGAAAAGCTATGATGCTTCCACTTCAGATTTAAACTACAAACGTAAGTAAAGTCAAATTTACAGTCTAAAGTATAACCTAGCTAATTTGCATGCTCTAATACTGCTAAAACTTTAATGCATTTGATGGAAACAGGATAACCAGGAAAAATGCTACCTATTGCACATTGTTTTGCTGCACTGCCTACATGTAGCTAATTACAGCCTCCCTGCCTTCACTCTAAAATCTCTTGCTTTTGTGGGTCTTATTCATTGTCCTTAATGTTGTTTAAATGTAAGGATTTGTCTGAATTACCATTTTATTGTAGTATTAAACTTGTGTTGAGACATGTTAATAGCACTGCGTTATCACATGTCAGTCAGTTCAGTCATTAATATATGTAACCACTATATTTAGTTTATTTCTGTGTCGTGTGTGTGTTTCCCCAAATATTATTTGCTTATCCACTGGAACTGTTGTAGTCTATCAGCTAAATACATGCATTCATTGGTTTGAGTACTAATTTGGAAATGCACAGTACTTACCCATTGTAGTAGCCTATTGTGTATATTCCTACTGAGATGCTTTTTGAAAGTGCATTTTTGGCACAAAGCACTAAAAGCTCTATGGGCTGGGTACTGTATACACACACTAAACCCATCCTTTGTTCATGCTTCTGCCGCAGTAACATAAAAAATCAGCTAAGTATGTTTTACGCTACTAAAACATGCAATGGCTGATGAACCTTCCTTGCCTCGTTTTTTTTCTGATGTTGAAATATTATTATCCATTATCCCTCCCTTCCCCTCATTAGATCAAGAAGGCTCTATTAATATAATCTTGATGCTTTGATATCCTCAAATGAAAGATGATAGATCTTGACATCAAAGTGTCTCATGTCTGCATCACACAGCTCAATCTTAAGCACAGGTAGCCCATCCTGCAAGTGCACTCTCAACTGGAAGTTGACCAGCTCAGATGTAGGCCATGCTGTCACAGCTATATCGCTTGAGGGATCTGAGCTCACATCCTTGCAGATATTTCTTGAAACTAGCTATTTCAGAGCTATCTGAAGGAGTTCAAAATGGCACTGAGCCATATGGCATATGTATTAAAGAAGGGTTTTTTTTCATCTTGTTCAAACCTATTCTCTTTTATATTTAATTCCTTGCTATGTAAATAAGAAATCAGTTCAAGGTCTGTTAGATTATTTGTTACTTCCACATCATTCAAAGGCACGCCAAACTCACAGATGAATTCCGCCAGAAGGGACTTTTGAAAATGTCTGGTCTGACCTTTCATGTAACACAGAATCCAAACTACAAGGGCATAGAAGTTAATGTCTTTACAACAGGGATGGATCCAGATGATTCGGCCTGAACTGCACAAAATGCATCCATTTTTAGTGCTGCCAAGTGATGCAAGTCACACACAATTATTCAGGTTCCTGTGGTGCATCGCCAGGGGTGGGTGATCTTTCTGGGTTTTACAGAATCTAAGCCTTCACAGAACCACATGCTGTACTGTGTTTTGTTTGCTCTTCTATGCATTTCAGGTTGTGAAGTTTTGTCCAGCCCATCATCTTCAGTTATGCAGAATATTTCAGTTCTAAATTTACTAAAATGTGTTCAATAGGTAAAGGAGAGAACAAGGCTTGAGCCTATGAAGTAGACTTGGTCCCAACAGGTGTAACAAACCCATGCTGCAGAAAAGGACAAAAATCCCCACAAGGTCCATTAATCAGAAAATAGTGGAAGAAAATGTATTCCAATCCAAATCTGGTAATCAATATGCACCAATCATATGAATATGATATAAAAAGAGAACTTGCTCAGGATTATCCTTGCAATGTCCAGGCATTGGTCCATCTTCTTTGTATCTCATTTCCACCTCCTTTTCTTACCTACTTCCAAACAACAGCCATGTGATTTCTCAGACTCTTCTTAAATTAACTGAATGATAAATGGAATGTAAACTTCCCCTCCAATCCCAGGAATATTTCTTACCCATTTAAAATCTCTGCTCAGTACTTCTGTATCCCTTGAAGCTCTGACACCAGAACAAGGCACAAAAATTCTAGTGACAATCACAGTAATGCTGTACCCAGAAGCGAGATCACTTTCCCACTTAAGCTTTAAACACTTTCTTCATTTATCTAAAAGATCTTGATTCCTTTCAGCCACAGCACTGTCCTGAGAGCTCATGTTTAGGAGCTTTCTTATGGCAGCCCCCTGAACCTCACCTGATGTATGTTCAAAACTTTCCAGTCCATAAAGTCTATGCTTATTGCTCCCACACCAGTCACCTTGCATTGGTTTTACAGAAGACAGCCCTTTGCAGTTGTGATCAACTGGCTAACAAACTTAGATAACTCAATAAAAGCAACTTGTCTTCTCTTTTCTTACTACTCCACCAATATTTCCAAAGTGTACAAGCTTTGCAAATAAATTACATTGGCAATTAAAATCACTGATACTAATATCAAATGTTAGACCACAATTCAGTCCTTTACCGGCCCTACCAAAAGAGTACTGCTCCCTGATCTTTCTCTCTCTTCACAACTATCTTTAGAGATCTACCAATGACTCAGCTTTTAAAAGACACCCAGCTAAATCCAAGCTTTTAAATCAAAATGTCATGCAGTATTAAGTTCTGAAGTTCAAGCACACGGTGTCAGTTAATTTGCCTTTATCAACCTGCCCATAATACACTAAAAAAAAAAAAAAGGAAAAAGAAAGATACTAAGTGTCTGTCTGACAAAGTCTGTATTTCCAAATAACTATGCTAGTATTAATTTTTAGCTGCAGAGCATTGCTGATGAACTCCTGAATCAAGTGTTTTGTTATTTTACGCAGAATCAATATCAGGCCAATTTGCCTATAGCATCCTAGTCATTCGTCTTTACCTCCTTTAAGGTGATGCCTTGAATAAAAAGCAAAGAAACAATATACACATTTTCTTAAATTCTGTGACATTTCTTTGGTTTCCAACATTGTTTTATTAGTAATTCAGAAAGCTTCTCATCTTTTTAAATAGTTCTTAGATATGAACTTTACCACATTTTTTCCACATTCTCCTTTGTTACATAGGGCAAACTTTTCAGCTACAGCCACCATATAAAGAATAGATACCTCCACCTGCTTCATCCCAAATACTGAGCAGATATATCAAGTGAACACCTCACTTTTTTGTTTTTTCATTGGTTATGATATTCTGACAATTACCCTTATTTCAAACCATATAATTTAATGATGAGCCAGTTAGCTATTTCTTTACTTTCTACTAGATAGTGAATACTGTCTCACAACAGAAGAGATGGAATTGAAGCTGATGCCAGCAAGTCTATGGTGAAAAAAATACCAAAAAAGATTAATTCAATTTTGGAGCTAAACCACAGCAACTACACTAGATTTCTGCTTTCAGTGGAATCCCCCCTCTCAAGGAGGGAAGTATACTGAGTATCTGAGACCTGCCAAGATCATCTCAGCTCAGCTGTGAAAAAGTCAAGTTTGTGACAGGCAGGAGTGAACAGATAATCAATAACAAAGCAGACACCGTTCAGGGAGGGAGACTATTTGCCCTGATAACAGACTGAAGGAGAAAGACAGACAGCTGGGGTCTAGGGACAGAGAAGAGCAGAAGAATTATACCTTTACTAACATGGCAATAATGAGTTTATACAAACTAAGGAAATGCAGACTTTGCAGATGTGTGAAGCAACTAAATGTAGGAATATTTTTAAAAGTATCAGGCATGGATAGTACAACAGGATGAAGAGTCGCCTTTGTAATGAAGCTCTGCAGCACTTACAAATGCACAAACAACTTCAGACTATAAGGAGGAAACAAAAATGCTCTTGGTCTCTCCAGAGAGGTTACTCATGTTCTGGCGCACACCTAAAAGGAAAGAACTACCCTCACAGTCACCTTGACACAGAATTTCTGCCTCTCAAGTTCATACTACTGTCCCTTTTTCTGAGCAATCTCCCAGCAGAGTAGGGAAAATATCTGAGCTTTGCAGGTTGGTTTCTCTGGGAGAATAAACTTAGTGACACAGAGGCTGCAAATACTCTTGTACACAAAAAATTCCCCCCAGAATCCCATCTTCTGGTATTTTCAGCTCGCAGTCAGCTCTCAGTTCTCAAGGAGCAACTCCAGACCCAGGACAGAGCTTAATTTGAGTTGGGGCAAAGACTCTTTTGCCTAACTATTTTTATCCAAAATCTTGTATAGTCAGAAGTTAATGGATTCTTTCTAACAGGACTAAAAATTTAGCAGTACATCGATAAGAAAAATCTAAAACGGTCTCTGCAACAGCATTGCTTGGCAACACCTTTTGTATCACAAGCATGAGACTGTCAGTACTTCACTACCCCACATCTCTCAGGCAAGCTCTTTGTATCATAGGGCTGAGCTCTTTCATCACACAACCCCACCTAGAGGAGACGTTTTATCAGAGGGGTCTAAGTAACAGCTGTTGTTAATGATTTTTAAATAAAACAAAAAATAGAAAGTTTTGACTATTTTGTGTTGGCATATTTTCAAGGGCTGCTGCCATTTCATAAAACTAATAAGATATAAAACCAACTAAAAATCCCAGAATCAAAACTGAAAAATTTTAAAAAAGTCAAAATAAACCTAATTTTTATCCCAGAAATTAAAATTTCAGAGGAATCCCAACAATATATTCCACTGCTCAAAAATGGAAATGTTTCTGAACTATCAAAAACCCCACAATACACAAATCCTGAATTTCAGCCAGCTTCGGTAAACAGTTTATCAACACTCATTACTCACAGTCAGTGTACCACTGCACACAGCCCTAACATATGCTGCCTGACACCCAGCCTCCCAGGAAAAAGAGCGACTGCTCTAAAGATCTGGTTACTTAAGCCTGAGAGCTAAGAGACATAAAGGAGACGAATCTGTAATTATAGCCCAGTTACTATGCAAATACTTCAGCACACTATCTTGGTAAGAAATCTAGGTCTTCCCTTTCAGAACAGTTTCATTATTAGAAACGATTACTGCCTTTATTCCACCACTGTGATATTTCATGCATCTTATACAGCACAGATAAGGAGCAAACAAGAACAAACAGCTTTTACCCCTGCAGTCCTCACTGGCAGCATCAAAATCACAGCCTGAAAGGACCAGAGATGAGAAATACCCAGGGATTTTAAATCTGTGGTTAGCAGAAAGCCTGAATAATAAGTTGCACCTCATATCTTAAGGCTGAAGGTATTTTTAACAAGTTCATAAGGTTGTATGCAGCTGAACTCACACAGGTCAGACATGCCACGATTCCTTGTGTCATGCAGGTGGCAAGTCTATGCTTAACATGTTGTTGTCCTGACTGTGAAGTTTTTTTAAGTCTGTTTTCTTCTGCTGGTATTCTTGACTGTGCTTGTGTGATAGAATTAAGATAGGAATTTCACTGAGGAGTATATATTAAAAAGGGTGGTAGTGGATGAAGACTGCTCACAGTTCTAGCCCCAGTAAGCACGGCAGTAGGGAGCAAGCAGTCAGAGCTGCCAGGAATGCAGTGATACAGACTTCACTGTTCTAAGCGATTATTGCTGACAGGCACCAAGGCTGACACTGGATGTGCTAGGATGAATGCTATACGGACACAACTGGGGTAAGCATACTGTACTGGATAAGCACATCAGACCTAGCTATGCATAGCATGGTTTTATCTGTAGTGTAGGCAAGCTGCTTTAAAGCAGCTTGGCTGAAACATAATTCAGAAAGAAAAATCCATAGGCAAAGACTTGCCATTGAAAATGTCCTGCACCTAGCCACAACTTCATTATCTCACATTCACTGGACTACTTCAAATGTCCAACATGTTATTCACAGCCACACAGTTTTCACAAAATCAGCAGATGAAGTAAAAAAGATGCTTAAAAAGAACTTTCTGCTCAAGAAAGTGAAAAAGCAAGCTGTCCTGTGTACTTCACCTAGTCCCTCACATTTAAGGGTAAAATAATTTCTCTCTCCTCGCATAAACGGAACAAATACAGTATCTCTCCCCAGAGCACCAGAAGCCACAAGGGCAGGCTAGGTTAGGCTTACAGGACTGATGCAACCTTGTCTGAGGCATTACTTCATGAAGTGGTGAGTTAGCAACATGTTTTTTGCAAAATATTTCATTTGCATCTTCTGTAATGCAAACAAAAGCAGTAATTGTGGAAAGACCTGTTCTAATTTTTCTGTGCTACTGCCTCATCCTTAGATGTAAGTATTATGACAGGCAATTCACATATGACACTTCATCCTGCAAATGAACGTTATGGTTGATCATTGTTACGATATTTGCAAAAGGGATAATAGAGATCTGGACAAAACATGAATAGTATTTGATACATGGGAACAGATGTTTTTATGGAGTGCTGGATAAACTCAGTGTCGTTTTTTGCATTTTCCTGCATGCTATCTTTTCTCATTTGAAGGACAGATTTGTATTACTTTCCAAACAGAGAGCATATTGTTCCACATGTTCTACAGCTCCTGAATCACACTAATTTGTATTACTACATTTTTAATTTAATGATTGATATGTTGGCTTTGCAAACTGGCTGTCAGAATAATTCATATAGTATTAAAAAAACCCAAGCGTACAGTAGTTTTATTAAAGCACCCTTAAAGAATAATGAAACCTTCAGCCTCGCTCTAATGAATTCTGGTGTAACACTTATGAATGATACTATTCATATATGCCTGTCCCTCAGGTGAGGAGGAGGACGAGGGAAGGGAAGGAACAAGGAAAAAAAAAAAAGCAAAGATTTCTAGTGATAAAATGGAAACATTTTCTGAAATAACCTTCAGATATTAAGTCCTGGCAGGAGAAATGACAGCTTCAAACTTCCACTTATTTATTCCCCTGCACCGGAGGATTATGAAGGATTGTTTCTTGTTTTGTTTCATTTAAAACCCCAGGCACAGCTGTTCCAGGCTCTCTAACAGTACCAAGGCAAGATCTATATACCTAAGGTCAAGTCATGAGGCCCTAAATCAGCTTTTCAATGGATGTTTTGCTTCAGGGGCAAATACTGTTCTCAGCCCATATCCATGGCTCCAGAGACTCATCAGCAGACTATGAACATGATGCATGATAGCAGAAGAAGGTTTGAAGCCCTGTGTATAAGAAAAGTACACACAGTGCACGTGTAGGATTTGTTTTCAGATGGTCTAGCTATGTATGACCAAGAGAAGGAAGGAATGAGATTAACTACCAGCCATTGTGAAGGTCCTTTTTATATTTCTGCCTAAGGATACTGTAGTACAACATCTGATATTGCACTGCAAAATATCAGTACATTGCAACTCAAACACTTTTCCCCAAATATCTGAAGTTTAATAAGTTTCACTAAGTCCAAGACAGAGTTACAAAGCACATACCTAGATTCCTCTCTGCTGTTAGTGTGTCAGGATGTATTATGCAGAAAGTGGAACATGGTTATAGTGTTCAGGCTAGTTGAAGGACAGACTCAATCAATAAAGTTACAAGAATAGATGGATGAGAATACCCCTTCTGAGAATACTTTGCTTCCGGCAACCTGCATAGGACTTCAGAATAAAATCAAAACTCCATAAGAGACACTTAAAGTGAGAAGTGTTGTGTTTCAAAAACACCCAACCCAAACAAAACAAAAAAAAAATGAAAACCCTAACCTCCAAGAAGTTACAGTGAACTAGTAGAGAACAGATGTGTAAATCCTGTTTGATGACCACAGGAAAAGAAGGATTCAGCCAGTAGCTTTGAGAAGGGCTGACTTCTTGCAAGGCATCTAAACTCCATTCTGTTCACGATGGTGTGGAACACAGCCTTCTGTACCAAAGCACCATCGCCTCTTCTCTTTCTTTCATAACATTTTATCTTCCTGTCAGGGGTAAGATGAGACAGAGTGTCATTCCATTTGGAAGACGGTGAAGAATGTAAGAATGAGGCTATCTGGCTATCTGTCACATCCTAGTCTCCAGAAACTTACTTCTTCAGGGACCTTTGGATTTCTGAGATGGACAGCACACCAAGACCCAGTAGTGAAAATTGCCTAAAGATGGTTGGGGGTCCAGTTAGGAAACTCTCCAAGGTCTCAGAAGCCCTGGACGGGAGCCATATAAAGCTGATGAGGCTCAGGAAAAGCCCAAGCCAGGAGTGACAAGTTAGTTTTGACTGGCCATGCAGGGAGGACAAGATTCCCACCACCCCGCCCCC
>JANZLQ010000040.1:17438907-17464305 GCA_026212715.1 Elanus axillaris
ACCCCCAACCCCACCCCCAGATTATGCTTTACAAACATGGTGAGTGTATTGTAGTTTAGATTTTATTCTTTAGGCTCCTCACATTTTCAATATTTATTCGCTCAGTTGTTGACAAGAAGGCACCTCTGCAAGCCCGACGGTCTCAGTCCACAAAGGACAAGACAACAAAAATAAAAATCTCTTTCTTGAGAACATCCTGAGATGAGACAAAACTTCCAAACCTGGTTCCAACACTGAGGTTTTTCTTCTCCAAAAGGAGACTGGATGGTGCAGTACACAAAGGTTACGCTGGGTTACACTAGAGCAAGCCAGCACAAAGGGTAGCTGGCTGACTTCCCAGAAGACAACTGAAGCAACTTCTCCTGGTGCCTGCAGTGGATACGTAAGGGATGTGCTACTGCCCTAATCAATACAGGCTATGCCATCAGAGAATCTGTCCATTCAACTTTGCCAGAGTTTATACAGTTATGTTAAAAACAACATAAAACTACTCAGATGTTCCAAACTGCTGAAAGATGAGGAAAAGCACATTCTAAAGAGAAAAGAGATAAATGGAAGAAAGTGTAAATCACAGAAGTTGTATGCTGCAGAACACACCCCTTTGGTGGCCAACAGTCTAGTCTGGGCACATTGTTGTGAAGGATGGAAAACTGCAGTGTACTTCCACACTTTATCTGCGTGGCACATACATGGAGGATGGTAGCACCCACTGCTTGGGTGACAATACCTGTGGTTTCATTCAGCTGTATTGTACAGCTGTATCTAAAGTAGGAACAATCACTGAAAGCAGAATTGCCTGCTATACTGAAATCTGGTTTACTAGCTGGCTCTAGTCAGTAAATCCTAGCTTCTGACTAATACTCTGTATGATGCCATGCAGGTCATTTTACTTTCCTCTTTTATAGTAGGTATAAAACATAAGGGATATCTTACAACTTAATTACATATGATGCATAAGGAACAGAATTAAGGAAATAACTGAATGTTTGTCCCGTGAGAAACTCTAACATTTCAGGAGTTGACTACTTTTCACCATCAGTGCTCTGAAACTTAGCATTTAGAGAAGGTGAAACATTAACATTTCATTATTTTAGGTTAAAAAGTGGTGCATTCTTGAAGGAAAATACTTTGCACTGAGTCAGTTCAACATTAAACCACCTTCTCCTCTGCAGTACATTGCCTTGCAGAAGTTGTTCACTAGGCTTCTTGACGTCCATATTCCTCACAGGACAGGCCCAATGCTTAGATCATCCCTCTTTAAATAGTACTTCCACCCAACATCTGGACCCCACCACACCACTCTTTAGAGTGACACTGTGCTGCACTGTGGAAATTGGGGCAGGAAGCACACCTAGCAGACTACAGTCACTAACTACAGCTCCTCGGAATCAGCATGCCACAATAAAGAAAATTAAATATTTTATGACGGTTCATTTAACTGAAATATTGCATGCAATTCAGACACAACATGTTGGACAGCCAGATCTATTTCTGTTGTTAACCTTTCAAATCACTTACCTGTGAAAACTCCGTATCTCTCTCTCTAAATGAACAATCATCATGGAAACTAACAGCTGTCCTAATCCCTTTGTGATGAGTAAAGGATGTTGTTTTCATTCTGCAGCTCCTGACTACCAGGTAAAGCAAAATTTGCATTTGCAAATAGTGGTGAATTGCTACTGATTCCAGCACTTGGACCTAAAAAAGGAAAAGTGTTTTCAAAGAAATCAGGACAGATCAGAATAGATCCGGGGAGTGCATTTTAACACTAACAAATTTCAATGCAATTGACTGAAGTCCAGCAAAGTTTTCCCAAACACTAAGTAAATTCTACAATATTTCAGCTGCAGAAGAGGAATAAGAAAAACATCTCAGAGAAAGAAGTACCTAAAGGCAACTTAAAGCTTTACTTATATTTTATGTCAACCATATGCTAGAATGGGTCCTCATCTCATTTCATCTGCTTTCTTCCAGGTGGTAACACTACTCAGTTTCTCCTCCAAAGGACAATCCACTACAATGCAAAGACTTACTCTGCAAAGACAGGGGTTTTTTTGTGTTGTTTTTTTTTTTATTATTATTATTTGGTGGGTTTTTTGGGGGGAGGAAGGGCGGGGGGGTTGTTGTAGTTTTTTTTAAACTGCACCATAGCACAAAATTTTACCAGGAAAAACATAATTCTCTACTCAGAGTACATGAGTACACAACACCGAAATAGATCATGAATGCTCTTATAAGGGTATGCCAGCCAAGGCTAAAGACCTGAAGTGGGAACCATATCCTGCAAAGCACCGAGTTCCTCGTAATATTAATGGTACATTAGGACACGGTCCGTTTTCTGCAAAATGTGCAGAAAAGTCCCAGTTGTTACAAAAAAAAAGATCACTTGCTACCCTTTTGGGGTGGAGGAGCGGGAGGATTGAAGGAAAAATGAGGAATGGCTCAGGTTTTCTTGTAATTGTCCTGACATACTCCATCAATATAAAAACACTTGGGTTGTGTGTGACACAGTACTGCCAGATAAGAGACGTGTTTACTGGCTCTTACAAAATTTTTGTGACATTACTAGTAAGAATTATTCAAGACTGTAATCCTGATCTATAAGACAAAGCCCAGTGCAGTCAAAACAAAACAGCAACAAAACCCCTTCTGCAATGAAGCTGACAGGCAAGCCAAAGCCAGTGGCTCAGAAGTCCCGGTACACAGTCCCTCCTATACATGATGGGAAGGGGATGACAGGAGGCCACAGAAAATGCAAGGAGGTACCAGCTACTGCACTTGTCTGGAAAGCATCTTAAGTGCATCAAGTCAACAGCTAGAAGTTCTTTCCAGCTCTCATGTGTTTCTCTTCTGACTGCTATGAAATAGGTTCTATTTCAGCATAGTCAAGCAACAAGCTGTTTTGAGTCAATACCATACAGAAACTTTAGAATAAAGCCATGGCATGCTACAGATACATTTTTCTCAGACCTTGACAACACATCTGATGCATTCTGCATCCTCTACAGAAAATCAGATGTCACTTTTCTCAATCTTTCAAAGAGTATCTGCATCACGACAAAATTCCCAGTGGAAGAGAATGCCAAGCCAATAAAAAAATCCAGTTTATCTTGAAAAAAAAATTAGCAGACATTAGTAAGAAAGAAAGTAAGCAATCCTGGTCTTAACTTTTGTTTGAATTTACTAGTTCAGGAACTGGAAAAAAATCCTGCAAGGGATGTTTAGGTGCAACCATTAACAAGTACTAATTGTACAGCAGAACTCAGAATCATTTTAGAAACTACCTCAATTGCTCATCAGAACATTTTTAGCAGCAAATCTTTTTTATATATAAAAAAGGAACACTTTCCAGTGCTAGTAGCCCTATCATTTCCTGACTGAGACCACCTGAAAAAAATGGGTTGCTTACCCGTGTCTCAGGTCTAAAGTGGTTACTGGTAGAAGCCTTCCCACTTTCCACCTGCCTAGTTCTGGTTCGTAAGGATATTGTTTGAAGGTGAGCAATGAGTTTATTCTTCATGATATATGCAATTGCTTCTTTATCTCTGTCAAACAGCATTAGTCAATTTGTGGTTTTGTGACAGGGGCACTTTTCTATTAAAAAGAATTAGATCAACCACTTCCTGCACCTTCAGGCTGAATAACTGTAAAATAATCACAATTCCTGTGAACATGGGGTGATTTCAAAAGGTATTTTAGAGGTTCCAAATTTTACTAACAGTCTCTAGTAAATGCTTTATGACGTTTCAGTCCTCACCCAAAACATGAACACATTTGCTTCATCTAGGTAGATATTAGCAGCCCCATACATTCACTTGTACCCTGCTGAAGAGCAGTACATATTCTCTTCTTCTGCTTGTTCATACCAGTTCTACACTGTAAATTTACAACAAAAGAGGAAGGAGATTCAGGCTGTTTTGGTAGAAACACAGTACTTCTGAGTTATAAAAGAACTGCCCCTGCCCCCAGCCTTTCAGAATGTACACAGTTTGAATCCATTAAATAATCTAGACCAGATACTACCCTATCAGAAGTCTGTTCATTAAAGTGATTTTCAGTAACTGTCTTTTGGTACCCCAGTAGTGCCAAACAAAAAACTAATTGACATTTTTAAAAACTAACCAATAAAAGAGAACAAAAAAAAACTTTTCTAGAAATTTTCATTCTAACTCCACTTATCTATTCACTGAAAAAGTGACAAGTGTCACCACATCACAGTATCTATAATGTGTGTACTGCATCTTTACACAACTCTTCTCTTTAACCAGAAAAAGAACAAAGGAAGAAAAAGATAAATGTAATATTAGTGCTGGATTTATATGCTGCAGCAGAAATAAGATGAATACACAACTATCGGGCTTGTCAAAGACATATTTGGGTAGTGACAAACATTCACATTTCAGAAAATGGGCTACAGTCTTGTCTGTCAGATGAAGCGCAGATACAAGTTCAACATTAAAACAAAAAAAGAAGAATCCAAGATGAAAGTAAAAATGTGAAAAAAATAACCCAAAACTCCAAACACTTTCAGGGAAATTCATCGCTTTCTAAAGAGAACAATCAGCTCCAAGTGTTGGTGTCTATTTTGCAGCACATTCAGACAGATCTAGTCTAGCAATAATGTGCTACAAATACTTCCAGAGCTTCACTAGCACCATGCTTCTGAACTCTTTTTTTGTTGGTTTTTTTTTTTTTTTGAACATGCAAGTTTAAGGTTGATTCAGTTCTCCTCTGCAAAACCCTTTATTTTCAAAGGTTGTATAGTTGGATTTACAGTGGCTGGTTATTGCAAGGAGAAGGAGAGGGAGGAGGGTGTAATCCTACAAGCCTAGGAAAATTGCAAGAATATATCATGATGGAGACTTTTTCTTTTATTACATTTACTTTTAGAAAAACAGTATAAATAAAAGACTGCAAACAAGAATGAACCAGAAAGCAGGAAACAGGAATAATCCTTTCTTCTATTCCTTTCTTAATCCTGCTAACACATTTTCTGTCTTTACTTTAGAAACACAGCACTCTCAAAATCTATTAATATTCCTCGTTTTCCCTAGCTAACAGTCATTATTACAGAAAGTGAGAAATGGCTGTCAAGCTCAAAAGCAAAACCGAGCACATTCTAAATCCCCTACAGCCATGCTTGTTCCATATAAGGACATTGCTGCTATTATGACAGTGAGCAGAGTAAATAATTTAAAAAAATAATTAAAAATGTTAATAATTAACAATCCCAAAGCACCCTCTTTCTTTTTTCCACAGAGTGTGTTCTCCAAACAGAAGCAGGGATCTTTTTTTCCACACACTGCTTATCAATGTCCAGGTCACAGGGGACTAGGAAATTTAGATCACATAACATGTATTGTATTAGTGGGAGAACACATTTAAACAAGACAAAAATCTATACCCAAATGGAAAGATCAGCATGGATTCATCAAAATGGAAGGTTGCACTCTGAGAGACATCTATGTGTTTCTATCCTAAGCACTCAGAGGACAAAGCACAATCTGTCAGTGTTCAAGAACTTCGCCCTTCTTGGCTCTAGAGAGCAACTAGGGGAGAAGAAATATGAATGTCTTCTCATGAGAAGCAGACTTAAATACAGTCTGGAATTAGTTCATTAGTTCATATTACAACCGTAGGGTCAGACTTTAATGATGAGGCCAATACAAGCCAGTAACTTCCAGTCATAATCACAAATTCAGTGCCACATAGACGTGGCTGGAAATAAAACAGGCTATTTCACTACTCCCAGCTTTCTGGGAAATGTACTTTTAATCTGTCCAGCTGAAAGTCATTTCAAGTCATTTAGGGCTGATAACTCTTAGCATAGCTCAGATTTAGGTCTGCTCAGATATTAAAGTGCTCTGAACACAAAACTGAGGCTGGACCTCTGGTAATACCTCTAGTTGCACCTCCTTGACAGTTTTTCAAAATGGACTGGCACCCAAAATGCAGAACACTTCTGAAATTCTGGTTCTTCTTCTCTTCCCATCATGCTGAAATTAAACCTTCCACCCAAAGACCTTGGAAGAAGCCCCTTTACACTCCACCTTCCCCTTTATTCTTACTTAAGGAAGGACCTGCACTGCCTTTGCCGGGAATTGGCTTTTCCAAACATCATGATTTTGACCAGACTGTTGAGTCATCCTGCTATAATTGTTTTAATGACAATTAAAAAGCCTTATTTCTGATCATTTAAAAGTACATTAAAATTCAGCCCTAAGGCAATGAACAACTGGCAAAAGAGTAGCAGTCCCAATGAAATCTAGGATTTCTTTGTCTTTTTTTTTTTTTGTCATCAAGTAGCCTCACAGAAGCAAAGTTTTTGTGAGGAGAGGTAATGTACTTCATTAAACCAAATGATGCAGCTAGGAGAAGCAGACAAGCTTTCAGACACACAGTTCCTTCAGGTCAAACATCATAACAAAATAAAATAAAATAATTTTCAAAATATTGCAGAAGTGTTCTTATCTCCAGTGGTAGCAAATGTGCTTTTGAGCTTTACCACTGCTTATTAAAGCCTTAACATTTTGGTTTGGGAATGGACACAAGCTCTGCACAGCACTGGAGCAGAAGACTTCTCCATTTGAGCTTACATACCAGAAAGAGCATAGATTCTAAAAAAAAAATATATCCCTGGTCTGTGCAGTAAATGCCCATTATGTACAGTGCAGTGCAAATACTTTCCCTTCCAGTATTTCAAAATATTTTCTGAAGTCACTGAATTTCTCCAAGGATGTTTTAAATTTATTTTTTCTTAATGCCTAAAGAAATCATATGTGCAAACATCTCCAGATTTACACCTCAACCTTTCATTATTGTCACCATCTTTCCAGTCACTGTAGCAAGACCCTTGCGAAAATCCTACACTGGACATTGCCTCTGCACTTATGACTATTCTTTGGCATTCTGGATCTACCTTTGGTCTGTTAAGTCACTCGACTGCACACAGAGCTGCTTGCCGTGTTGGTCAGTAAGAGCAAGGGGAGGAAGGCTCTGCTCATTTCCCCCATGAGACCCCTTACGTGGGCTTCACTCCCCGGCAGGGAAGTGGCTGCTCTGCACCAGCAACCATGGGCTGAGCTCCAGCAAGGGCTCAGACCCAGCAAGCTGCGGCAGCCTGAATGTTGGGATGTGGAAGAGGCTCGATGTTGAGCCAAGCCTCAGACGTGGAGGAGAGCCTCCCCTCTCCCAGGAAGCCAGGAGGCACTTGTGGAGAGCCCATGCCCGTGGCATGCAGAAGGACAGGGAAAGTTGCTGGACTACAAAGAAAGCCTGGAGGATATCCTCTCTTTTACAGAGATGGAGTATGTTTGCCTTTTAGCCTTTCATTTACCTGCTCGCTCTCACAAAATCTGTTTTCTCCTTCTAAAGAGTTGCTTTATTATTCTGTGTTATAATGAAGCATAGGTAAAGAAATGACAAGTCTTTGGTATCTATCTGGCATATTCACTTTGAAAAAGGGAAAGAGAAGTTCAAGTGATCATTTGAAGGATGTGAGGTCTAATCACATTCCTCTTCCTCCCAGGTCTTAGCACACTTTGAGGATATTTTGGAAGACAGAAAGTGTCTCTTACTGTGCTTTGTGATTTTGGGTGCAGCATTTCAACAGCTATTGCCAGTTTGCTTAAAGAGAGAACAAAGATCTTACTAAATTCTGATTTTCTCAACTCCCCGAGGCTCTGTTATGAAGTATTTAGTAAGTGACAGCGATCTCATTTGTGACACTCTTATTTCTAAGTGAGTACTGATAATCCCACATGGTGTTAAAAGGCGCCCTGACATACCAAAGGCTCTGTCTTTTAGGCAAAATATAAAAACTAGACCCTTCTACTCTCAGGAATTACAAGCTTCTACACAACCCAATTGTTAAGGTTGGTGTCCTGGCCAAATTCCAGCCTGAGCACTGTCATCCTTTTTCCTTATTCATCCCTGAGTCTTCCTTCTGCCCAAGGGAATATTAGGCAGTAAAAACCCAACTCACAAGTGCACCCTGTCCCAAAGGCATATGTCACAGCACTGGGCTCAGAAAGCCCTGTGGTATTTACACCATGCTGAATACAGGCAAATAAAAAGTGTGATCTATGCAAATCATTAAATCCTTACTTGGAAGCCTTATAGGACTAAAAATACTATACATATATGTTGCAACAAAATATAAATACACAACTCCACTGAATATAAACTATACATAAAATGTATATAAACATTGTAGTTCACTATTAAAAAAGACCTATGAATGAAGTGCATCTGCATATACAGCAACTGTGGTTGTGGTTCATGTAAATAAATATTTTGTGTATTTGTTAACATTCATACAGCAGAGAAATTAATGACTTATAAGTAACTGAAAAGATATAGTACTCCTCAAAAAGTTACATTTAATACTTTAACATCCAAAACCAGAGAGCTCAAAAAATAGCTAGTACACAGAATTAAAGAAACATTAAAAATTATTGTCAGAAACTTAAAAAGTAAACTCACCAAGCATTTAAAATCATGCAGTTCTAAGAGGTGATTTTTAGGTCCTAGCACTTTTTGGTTTTAATATTAATTACTGAATCAACATAAATTTAAAAATAGCACTAGCGGTAGCCTAGTGACCTGTTACTGCACTGTAGCAAAGAACTGTGAGGAGAATCCCATTGCTCACACAGCTGCCCAAGGCAAACACCAACCAACCAAAAATCCCATCCTGAGAATAATCATGACCATGGGAAATCTCTATTGATTTATGTGCTCAGGTATGTTTTAATCTGGACCATATTCCAAAGCACTGCAATCATCTTCACACACACACCGAAACAAACAAAAAAACCTTGACAAACTTGTCTTCTGCAAACCTTTGTATATTAGGGAGTAGGGCGAAGGGAAGCAGAGCACAATTCTTACATATACTGGATGACCTGCATTAAAACCTCAGGCAAGAAACATGTATCTTCCTGCAGCAAATCACCAGAAACCTTGCAGCATAGCCAGGTGAGTCATGACTGAATATATTAAAACCCTTTTTGTTGCCTTGCTGAGCCCTCTGAAGCCAAGAGGCTGAAAGTATTTGTGTGCAGTCAGTAAACTGGAAAAGGAGTCCCCATGTAACAGTGGCTTCAGACGTGGAAGGTGGAAGCAGCTTGACAACCTACACCAATATACTCATTTAGTTAGCATTAGGTTGAGTGCAAACTTCTGATAAATGTGTAACAGTTGATGAAAGGTCTTTGCGTGCACCCTGGTAACACAGTCACTTTTAATCTAGCATGTTTGCCAAAAGCAGTGCCAAATCGCTCAGCCCCGCTGGCTGTCCTCCACCAGCAAGAGCACTCTTGCTTAACGTGGTAACCTGGATTAGACAATTGAACTAGCTGAAAATAACTCTTTTTCTTTTGCTGGGTCAGTTTTTAGCCAGATCAGTTGACTGAAGCTCACCCCATAGATCTAGAGATGTTAGCGCCAGGACAAGGGAAGTGGCAGGAGTGAGTGGGTAGGGACACCACCAGCCCTCGGGGAAGCAGCTCAGGCTTCTGCCACTGACTGCAGACTCACAGAGACCTGAAACATGGAGTTTGCTGAATTCACACAGCAAGTCACTTTGTATGACTTGCACTTTTCTGCAAGCTCTTCAGGATTTCCTTTAGTCTTCTCTCAGCATTGGCTCAGCAACTAGTTGAAAGAAACCATTGTCTGATCACTCACTGGCACATCTGTAATTGCGGTGCATCTGACTGGTACAAGCTTGCCAAGGAGACCTCAGTCTTAATTTGGGGAACTGAGGAGCATCCTCTTTACCGCAGAATTCTCTTATTCTTCCTTGAGCATATGAGTTAGTATTTTTGTACAACTGAACTGTAGCCTAACTTTATTACCCTACATCTCAAAGTCATTAAATTCTTTTCATATAACACCCTAATCCTCTTCTTTATTGACTATGCCACCTAAACTTGTGTAAATGACAAACATCATTAGCACACTCTTGATTTTTCATAAAACTCCCTAGTGAAAACATTAATTCTCATCAGGCCTAAATCCAAGCAAGTTGAATTTCAGTTGCAACTTCCACCATTGTTTTGGATCTGAAATCCAGGACTAAACTAAAAATAACATACTAAACCAAACATAATCTATTCAAACAACTTATGCAATGCACTGTACACCTAGGGCACCAAAATTTAAGCTAGGAAATGGCAAACACATGGGTTTGCTACATGTACTAATTTGCAGTTGCTGCTGTGGGTTCCCTCCCCCTGATAAATATGTATCGGCTCCAACAAGTTGATAGGCCTTTTCTCATATTGAGAGCATTCATCTAGAGACTGACTGTAGAGATCTGTCTATCAGTTGTTCACACTTGGTGCTGCCCTGAACTGATCACCCTTTTAATTAACCATGTTGAACTACCTCCCTGAAGCTTATGATGCTTCTGCCACTTGCCTGTGGGTTTCCTCTTCGCTACAAGCCTGAGCGCTTCCATTAAGTTTACAGTGAGAAGAAACCAATAGAGGAAATGATGAAGGATATCCCTGTGCTCCATTTGAAAGACTGTTAAAGAAAGGCTTCACAGCAAAAGAGAATTTAATAAAATAGCACTTCTTTTTCTTTGATGCCTAGGGAAAGGAAAACAGAAGGAATGTATTTATTTTTGCTGTATTTAACATGTCTTTTGTAATAGCAAAACAAAAATTATCAAGCAATGGCACACCACCGCAGAGGACATTGTGTATTCACCAGTTGCAATACTGTAGTCCCCTGACCTGGTGTATCCATGGTTTCATCTTTGAAAATGTGAGTATTTAACATCATGCATATGGGAAGAAGTTGGAAACAAAGAAAGGTTTACTTGAACTGTAGATAGATGGACTATATCCTTACAGAATCTTCTAAAAAGTCTCGTCTATATATTAAGAATGCAGTGGTCACCTTAGAGATGTAAAAAAAATTGTCAGGTCAATATTTGTGGCATCACCATCATCTCCTTTAATGAGTATTGTAAATGATGTGTCAAACAATTAACACATTTCTCCTAGTCTTGCACTTAGGATAACACATATTTCCCAAGAGTGGGAAAGAATTTATTTGGCTTACTTTCAATTTGTGCAACAAGGGTACAAATCTAGCCTCAAGAGCAGCAAGTCTGGTATATCATTACCACTTTCTGCAGGTACACATTTAAAAGTTAGGAAGGCTTCTGCCTGCAATCACAAAATTAATAATGATGAAGCAAATATGACTGTTGGCAAATATGCATTTTGCAAAATCAGTTAAGTATTTTAGCACCTTGAAAAAGTAAAGGTGATGATATGAAAATACTCTTCCTCCTTGCCTTTCCCTGAACAAAGACAAAAAATTACAAGCTTTAATAGCTCTAGGTAAGTTTGTATATTTTTCAGTGGTTAATGCTCTACGCAGCCATCATCTTCTTCAGCTAAACAACTTCTTTTTTTTTTTTTTTTTTTTTGCTGGATAGGATATAGAATAAGCAATATATGGGTGATTTAGAGCTGGAACAGATAGATACAAGGAAAGACCTCTGATAATTCAGTGGAACCAGTTTACTGGAGCCATGTTCCCACTCTGTGTGTACAACTCCTCTGGATAAATCAGAAAGTAATTCAGCTCCCTCTAATAAAGTCTTTGTGCAACAAACAAAACTTGAAGCAAATTGCAACATCCCTGCTTCTCTCATTGAAATAAAGAGAGTTTGGCCTGCCAGCAAATGCAAACTCGAATGCAGTGTGCCAGATCTGAACAGCTGTATGTATCCCACTTCTCCTGAGGCTCCATCACATGCCACATGCCAGTCACCATAATTAGTGAGAGTTAGAAGGAAAACTCACAGTACAGTTAGGAAATGTACAGCATTAGACATAAATAAAAGATTACTGCTCCCCAGTGTTCTTGTCTCTTCTAATTCCTGTTTTTGCTCCCCACAGACCAATAGCAGTGTTGAATTCTGATGAAGCAAAGTGTGGTTCAACCTCAGGCATTTTGTGAGGCAGAGAGCAATTAATTGGCATTAAAGCAATACAAAAAAACCATGTAGTTTTCTGTCAGGGAAACAGCCAACTAAAGAGTTAAGTTTGGCATTACTAACAAACTTTAAGCATAAATTTAAAAGCTTGCTTTATCTTTCCCCAATGTGAAGTGACTGTTGCCCAGTTCATCTAAGCATTTAAAATACAGTTTTAACTCTAACCTGTCCATACAGTCTATGGAACCTGAAGGACAAATAATGTGCCTAGTATTAAACACATGCTTAAAAGCTTGCTGAATAGAGCTTGAATGAATTACGTATTGGATGATAAATCTTGATAGGAGAAAATACATAAAATTTTCATCTGTGGCTCTCCAGACTACAAAATGGAACAGGAGCAGTTATGTTGTGCCCCCTGTAAGAACTAATTAACCATAACAGAGTTGCTAATTTGTCTTTTGTTTCCTGGAAACACAGACAGACCCAGAAAAGGGAAGTGATAAAGGGGAGGTATGGATCCAAAATTCTACCCTTCATCCCATCCTAGAGGCACCACTCACAGAAGGATTCTTCTGGTTTACATTTGAAAAATCACTATTAAATTTGTGCTTCCTTATGCAGAGGACAAGGATGGGCACACCTAGCAAAGAATGAGGGATATTCAACATTTTTCTGGTTTTATTTTCAAAAGATGCATGGTTGACAGAACATACGAGACACAGCAAGATGGACAGTGTGCCTAGATCTTTCAAGTTTACAACTGTCAAAATTGTTAAACTATGCTATTTTTAGTGAAATTACAATTTGGAACTGGCATGTTGATTCCACACACAGTTGGAGCCTGCTTCAATGCCAGTGAACATACTTTGATTTATTGCTCTTTTATTCAGGTCAGGAACCATAACCTCAGGAGCAGTCAATTCATTGGTCTCGGTGCTCCAGAGAAGAGGTGAATGTGGCCTTCAGAATTAAAACTGTTTATGCTATGAAGGAGAGGACAATCTTCAAAGCGCTGAAACAAGTTTTCTCTAATTAGCTATACCCAGATTTGACTGCAACCTACTGAAACAGACAACAGGGTAGGAAAATAGAATTGTTCAACATGTTTAAGGGAAATGAAATCTGGAAAGTGGGAATAAGCTTGCGTTTAAAAAAAAAATTGAAGAGAAACATTAAAGAAAAAATTAAAAGCTGAGAGATTACTAATTTTAAGCACAAATCATTCCTTATATAAATGGGGACTGGCAGAATTTTAAGATGGTGCCAGTGGAAACATCCTAAGTATCTTGAAATTAAAACAGAACACAGTAAGCTTCTGACAACAGTTAATTTCTCTCATCCATACAACCTCAGTTCAAATGCTACTTGTACATTCTCTATGCTTTGATCAATAATGTACCAGTACCTGAAGTACAAGCAGCAGCATCTGTACTCAAAAAGAAAATGAAAAAAAGCAATCCACCCTGTAGAGTTGAGGGAGGTACTAAGTAGTCCACTGGAGAACAGAAATGGTTCTCTAAATGCCCTTTCTCAAAATTACAGTGAGGAAGTTGGCAGTTATACAAGGAAAATTAGGAACATAAGCATCTATTGCTCCCAACAAAACCAACACAGTTCATTCAAGACTTCCTGATGACCTGTGTAATAACAGGAGGCATTTACTGCAGTGTGCTGAGTAAAAGAATTGTCTTGGTTAGTGCTGCTAGGAAATGATGAAAAGAAACTTGGTCTTTGTGGCAACCTGACAATTCACTAACAAATCCTCTCAGATGGATGGTGGCTAAGTTTGAAAAGCCTAATGTTATGACAGGTGTCAAGGAGAAGCATATAAAAAAAAGGCAATCTTAAAACAAAATCCATGAAAACATAATAAACCTTTAAACTTGGCACCATTCCTTTAAAGTGAAAACAATTAAGCACCATTTTAAGCAAAGTAGCCAAGGGGTATGACAGAAATCAAACACTTTTATTTCCAGATTAAGTAACATTAAGAGAAGAAAAACACAAAACACAAAGAATAAAAAGGATTGGTTCTGCATTTCTAAACCATAAGGGACAAAAACCAGTGTTGGTATAACATATTTCATTAGCTACAGCAAAAGCAAAATGTACATATCAGTGTTACACATCCTTTTCTTGCCTAAGGCTCTGATTAAGTTCCCCAAACTTCCTTTGCTCTACAGCTTTTAATGCACCACCACATATTTTTCTGCTATCATTGAACATGTCAGAGAAATATCTCTGCAGCACACTAAATTTAGGTTAAGAATCATGGAGACAAAGAATTCTTTATTCTTACTTGGGATATTAAAATGGCCATGGTAAGGGATTTTTTTCTAGTCAACTACATCCATATCTGTAGAAAAACAATCTTGGTTTTGTCACAATATCAGCCAGAAGTACTCAGGTGACTCAAAGTAATTATTATTTGATTGATAATAGCCACTGGAGAATTTCTCTTGCATAAGAAACTATCCTGATATGAATCTGCTACAAGTGGCATGGTCTTCTCCCATATAAATTCCTTTCAATTTCTGGTGTATACCATATATGCTTAAGGGAATACAGCAGAGGAAAATGTGGTCTATGGGATTTTACAGAAGCACATAAGAAAGAATAGTTCCTTAATTTTTCATCTCACTGCATCTCCAAACTGTAAAATGTTTCCTTGACAGAATTCCCTTTCCTTTAGAAAAGGCCCTAACACTTACAATCCATAATAACTGGTGTATTGTAACATCCGTCTTTCCGAAGGCAGGAAAATACTACTCCTGACACAGACATCCAGACTGTTAAGGGTTACTGGTACACATATCTGTATAACAACAGACATACGTTCAGGTGCTTATAACTTCCCTTTGAGTAGTTCTAAAAAGTACTTTTCCTTCTGCTTTGCTGAGGGTCCAGGCAGGAGAAGGGAAATATGTGTAATAGCATGCATTACAGTGTACACAGAAAAAATATAGTGCAGATAGATAATATAGGTGTAAGAAGTGAACAAAAATTTTTTTAACAAATTTTCTTTGCAAGCATGATTTGCATTGTGCAACACAAAATTAGAATTGTGTCTACTTCAGCTCTCTCTAACCTCATGAATTTTTAGGAAGTGGGATAATATTTCAACATCAATAAAACAAGACCAGCTGTTAAACTGATATAGGAAACATCTTTGGCCACTAGCAAGTGAAATTTTCCCTGCAGCATGAAGGAATTTTTATCAGTTTCAGAATGATATGTGCATTTGACTCACACATATACTCCCTTCACAAAGACACATGCCCTCTAACAGAGAAACAAACTGCTTCTCTAGCTTTCTGATCCTCCTCCACAGGACATTACAGAACAGCTGCAAAATTTGGATTTCTCATGTCCACGTACAGATGGCCACATTTGAACAAAAGAGAGCACGTGCATTTCTGCTATCCTCTACTGCGCATTCCAGGTGGTTGCCTGTGGTACTTTGACAGCCGCAGCTGTACCAGCATCTAGGTGGGCATTCTGTGAATGATTCATGCCTAAACTTAAAACTGATGGAAAAATGGGGATGATTTACATTTCTCACCAAACCAAAGGTGAGGAAAAAAAAAAGATGAACATCAAATACTAAAAGGTCAAATCTACTAACTGTACTTCTGATTGTACCTTTTAACTGACATTTCTGCAAACATATTGGTAAGCCAACCTTATATAAGGCAGGTGAGAAAATTTAGTATTGTTTTAGGCTTTTGTGGCCAAATTTATTCCGAAGGCATTGGATTTACACTGGTATGGAGATCAATATAAGAATACTGAGTCATACGCTTTGTTTTACATTTTAAACCTTGACTGACTTTTTCAGGCACCATTAAAATCTCATTTATGCACTGAGCTTAGCATGAAGCAAATGTGCAATTTGTGTAGACTGTCAGGCTTAGTACCACTAAGATAACGTCTTAGGACAGAAGCCCACAGACATGTGGTCCTGTCACACCTACCAGAAAAAAAGAAAAAAAAAAAAAAAAAAAAAAAAAAGGAGTTGTTTTTTCCAGTGAGGCTCCTACACTGTGCAGCTCCCTGCAGAATCAAATGATAAAGTATGATGTCATTTATGACAATTAAAAAGGAATACAGATATTTCATCATTATTCAGGAGTGCGACAGTGAATTTTATACTATTAAATATATCATCCTCAAAAGATTAGCCTGAGTTTAGGCAACTTAATTAGCATTTGAGCATTTTCCTAAGCAATTCATGTATAGTCCAAGTAACACACAGTCCAATATAACTCTTTTGACATCTAGGCCAGAACTCCAGAACTAAATATTTGCATTGCATTACTGCTGTCAGGTCCCCACCAGGCATCTTGGAGGCTGCAATGTATTATGTTGTTTTCTTTTTCTCCCTTATTTTATTTTTTCTACACATCTCTTGCATTGCCAAAATCTGCCTGGAAACAGAATACTAGTGTAACAGGGAAAGTCAGCATTTCAGAACAATTCAGAAGTCAAAAATATTAATAATAGGGCTTTTTGGGAGGTCAACAACAGGAGACTTTCAACAAACTTCTGAATAGTAAGGAGGTTCAGACTGGCTTAGAAGAGTAAGCCAAAACAAAATACCAAAACTTTCGTTGTACCATATATCACAATTACTGTTAACATACTGCATTTGATTTAATTCCAGTTTCACATTTCCACTGACAGTCTCCATAAAATCAGTGAAAATTTAGTTACTGGATTTCTCATGCCAGTCTCCCATGTGTGGAGAAACTTTTACACTATGTCTAGAAAAAGATCGTTTAATATTGCCAGTAAAACATCTCATGCAGAAGCTAGTAAATAAAACAGTTTCTCCTGTCTAATTCTAATGTACTATATAATGTGTGAAATCTTTCCTTGGCAGGGAAGCTGGAGGAAACAGGGGTTTGTTTTCTGTCTTCCTTGCTCTGTCTCCTTCGTTCAGCAATTTCTCAATTCTGTATGAGCCCAGAAACACCAAAAATGACTCAACTCTCTTCCCTGACTAAAAAGTCAGGTCTTTATCTCCTAGAGCAAGAAATTAAAAGCCAGTTATTTTTTCTTTAAATATCACTTAAATGATTATCTAGCTTGAACTATTGTAATTAAAAAAAATATTTTCAGTCATCTTCTGTCAGTAGAAATAGATCATTATTAATATTGCTAATAATTTTGTGAAACGGTTGGAAACTGCTGACGAGGGCAAGGAACCCAGTAGTGCAGTCTATCACAAAACATTACATAACATCAGCATGGTATGAGGGTGGAAACAGCAAATATAATCTTCAGCAAATGTCCTCATTTATAATATCTGGAAACTGGATGTAACTGTGTTCCAGAAAGATGAATTTTCCGTGGAATAGGCATGGAGCAAGCCTACTGGGATGGTGAGAAAAATGGGGAGTCTATCTGAGCCTGATTTGTTTAGCTTTCCAAAATGAAAGCTGCAAACTGTTATGATTGCTATCCATAAATATACCAAGAGAACATATATTCAAGCTGAAAAATAACACTGATAGAGGAATAAGTGTACATGAAGTGGCCATGATTAAGTTGCAGCTGAAAAGTCACATGAAGGATTACCGCCTGTGGTATAATGGCATTCTAAAACTCTCTCCTCCCATTAATAATTGGACAAAACATTTGACTTGTTTGAGGAAGGAATCAATTTATGTCATGACTTGCACAATCCAGAAGTCTGGTTTCAATAACTTTAGAGTAATGATTGATGTGACTTTGTGATGGCATCTTCCATCTGGTCCAAGACACATCTATTTGTGCAGGTCTACCATGATGTCACACCAACCATTTCATGTTCTCAGTTTCAGAACAACATTCCTTTATAAAGCATGTATACTTTTCTTTTTAACCAACTTAACTTCAGGCACTACAGGGACACAAAGGTTTAATATTACAGGGAACAATGTATGGTGAATTCCACCCTGGGCTGGAAATCCAAAACTGCTGGAAGAAAAATATCCTCTTCAGATTCGAGCCTTGCAAAATTTCCAAAGTTTTTCCCCCTTCATTTCCAGAAGTCTCCTTTCCATCTCAATTCACTTTTAACTAGCTCTAACATCACAGTCACAGACAGTCCATGTGTCTACACCACACTGGCAGACATTATATTCTCAATATTTTATTACAGCTATTAAAAGCCATCACAGGATTGGTTTGTTTCTGAGTTTCCATCATTTCCTATTTTAATTATGAATTGGTTAGCTGAACAAAGCCATATTAAATGAAAAGCACAGTGTAGAAGTAGAGGAAGAACTTTACAATCATAGTTGACAGTTTAGCTATTTATGCTGTAAATGCATCATAAATAATTTCTGAAGTCTTCATACATTTCTGTACTTGGTCTGTAGCAGGTTCATAAATAGATGGATAGACCTTTATTAACCAATGATATCCAAACCTTAAAGTAAAGCAGCATCATAGCCTTCTTTCAAAAGTGCAATGCTACTTATAGCTTCCACAGACCTGCTCTTCACAAGCAGACGCAGTGAATATAGCAAACAGTTTCAAAATGAGAAACATCAGATTGATTTTTCCCACTCAGGATCTGAACACGAGAAGGATCAAATATCCAGAGACCCTCAACACAGTCAAAAGCACACACAATTTCAGCTTTCCTGGGACTCTCTCCTGTTGCTATTTCATCTAGCTCCCATTTACCCATCTCTTCCACTTGGCTACTGACCTTAAGTTCATTCCCTCCTTGCAGTCTTCTGTACTACTTTTCCTTTCTTTGTTATCAACTTTTGCTAATGGGTCCTCTTTTGCTTTCGTTGAGCTGTCCCCCAGTCCTTAGAAATTCTTTAGCTTTTCTCCAGGTCCTCACCTCTTACTCTAACACCTTGCTTTCCCTCTCTTCCAACCTACACCTGCATCTATTCCTCTTTCTATTTGTTGCCAGGCTCCTTTTCCATCAGGTCCTAGTCCTGTGCCTCCTGATTGCAACACTTCTGGTCTGCTCATTACTCTCCCACCTACAGTACAGTTACACAGCTTCTTCCTCCTCTAGCAGTCAGTATATACAGGGGTTTGGTTTCCTTCTGATGACCAGCAACTAACAATCTGAAGGACTAAGTACATGAAACTCCTCCTCGACTGCTTCACATCTGCAATGGAACATACTTAATTCCTCTGCAGAGATGGTATACACTAAGATATATTTCCCCATACGATAAAGGGACGACACTTCCTTTGTCATTAAAGAGTTACTGTAAAAGATAACATTTTCTGCTTAGAAAATTTCTTTCTAGAGTTTTTTCCCCTGCTTTTCCAGCAGGAAAAAAAAAAAGAACAAGAAGAAAATAAAGGAACAATAAAAATTTGCTAAGAACATTGGAATTTACAAACTTGGGTATTTCTACAAAAATACAGTAATTTATGAACATAAAACAACGTACAAGGCTTAGAAGTTACAAACATTTATGGAAGAAAAATCCATCAAGAGTTATCAAATACAAACATACTACCCACCAATTCCCCAAAATAAAAAATATAAAAATCACAAATACGCAAACTGTGAAGTGCTTGCTCACCAAGTTCTTCTGTAGGTGTCTGTTATTTGACAACTGCTGGATACTAAACAATGCAGACCTTCGGTCTGACCCTGTATGGCTGTTCTTAAGCAGCTCTGTGACTTCATCTACCTTGCCTTCCACCATGCACCTTCCCTTCCCACGTATTCCTGTCCCACAAGCCAGCCTTCAGTCTCTGAAATACTCCCATACACTCCTAGAGCAGAGACCTGCAAACCATGTACATCAGATGACTTAGATTCCTTACTGTCTGTTTCAATTGTTTTAATTAGTCTTGACAGACAGCCTAGCCTAAGGAGATACCTGGACAGCTCCACCACAACACAGTAACAACAAACATTGAACACAAAAGGTAAAAACTAGTTATTTAAAGTCTAAACATATTCAATAATTTCCAGGCCAGGTTTTTATTGAATTGTTCAGAAATGATAATTTAAGTCTGCTGCTGAATCCTCACTGCCCCCCTCTGTACATAATATGCCTAACCGTACTGCTTAGCAACACACACTTGTGTATTGTTCGATTGGGCTGGGAGCTCGAGCACAGGCTCTCTAGGCAGAGAAGTGATGATAGTTTCATGCAGTGTGAGATTTCTCAGCTGTGTCCCCTCTGGACAGAGACTGAGAAAACTCTGGTATGTTCAGCACATATCCTAGAGTTAAAGCAGGGGAGGCTATCAACAGATTCAGCAATATAGTTCTCCTTAGCAAAAACGTTGCTGAGGATGCAGATTCCATAAGGCAACTCTGTGAACCTTTCAACCACACCCCTTCAGTACTATCTAAAATAGTCTTTGATGAAGTATCCAAGAGAGGTGAACCTTGGCATATACAGTCCCTAAATTTGTTCTGGCCCCTGAGGAGTTAAGTAATTATAAAATATTCAGCTGCTGCTTCTCTCTGGCAAAAGTCATGCAAGATGAAACAACCAGCACTTACACACACATAAGGTTTTCAAAGTGCTTTACAAATGCTAACCAACTGCCACATTCCAAGTGAAACTGTACAGGAATTCAAAATAAGCAGATTAGTAACAAGGAAAAATGGGTCCTCCTATGAACTTCTTTAAAATTTACAAGGTGTGGAAGGGGTTGGCAAGTAAAGGAATTGTGAAGGAGACACAGAGAAATTCAGAGATAATAAAGGTAATTTGGCCTGATGTAGTGGAGGACCTAACTAGTATTAATGAGAAAAGAAAAAAAAAAAACCCAACAGTACGTTAAAACAAGGATCCAGTCAAATGAGAATAGCCTAGGAAAGAATGTGAATCAGAGATAATTGCAACATGACAGTATAGCAATTGTTAAGTGTATTGCAAATATTAGAAGATACAAATGGCAGTAGAGCTGCCTTACGTAATAATACTGTGAAAGGATAGGAAAAAAACAGGAAAGTCAGTGCAGAACCTTTTATGAGCAAAATCACTTTAAAGAAACACAGTAAAAGAATAGTAAGGTCCACTAAATACCTCCACAATCAGACTTAGATACAGCTAAAGATCTTAATGTTATTGTAAAGGTAAATTCTGTCAAAAATGTTTCCATAAACTTAAGAGAAAGGAAAATGGTAGTAGGGAAATGTCACCTGGAGGTCATTACTGTTTCAGGGACTCAGCACAAATAAGAACTAGGATTCTCCCACTGTAGCTATCCTCCCTGTACAATCTTATCACAGAATATGAGACATTCTTTTTGACAGCCATATTATTAAAATAATGCTATAGGAGACTTACAGTAACATCTCATTGTTTGGAAACATAGGAGAAAAAGTCTGGATCTAATGTCTAATCACAAAATGATCACAAGTATGTAGTATAATACAGCTATGAAAGGTTAAATCAGGAGAGGTATTGAAACAGTACCAGTGAGGCCTCATCTGGAATAATGTATATAATTCCACCCAAGAAAAAGAAATGCAATCTGCATTAGTAGTGTGTCTGAGGAAATTTAAATTTCTTTTAAAGAAGAGACTCTTCATTTGTATAACCTCACAAAATGAAAGTTGGGAAGAATTTTATCTATTTTCCACTCTTTCTCAACATAGAACTAACCAGCAGCAAGGAAAAAAGCCATTTCATCTGAAGGTTGATGTTGACAAAAAAACAAATGATATAAATTGGCAACAAACACACTTAGGTTAGAAATTACAGTAAAACTATCTAGTAAGCAAGAGAAAAAAAGGGAATAGAAACAGCAGATGCAAAAAAGCACAAGTTAGGCTAATCAGTATACAAAAATGCTTACATAAACATGGCTGCATGAGACTGGATTTGATGATCTACAAGATTTCTGCTTGTCTATATGCCTGCTTGCCCAATTCTGTCAGTCTGACTTTCTCTCACTCAGGTCTACACTTCTGCGGATTAGACCGAGCAAGAAGTGCCCATAGTGTTAAAGGAAGCTGAGGAACCACATGCCTACCCTGCAACAGACTTACTTATTCACACCATCAGAAGGATCCATTGTGAATTACTGAGCGATGTGAATTAGGGAGTGAAAAACCAGGCTTGCCAGATGTGCTTTTTTCACATATTTTGACAATTATAGTTCAGCTTAATCATTTATGATAATACTTCATAATGTTCTAGTAAATGCTCTGGAGTATACTTTGTAAAAAATAATGAAGTTTTAAGTAACATGGCAACTCACTCAGCTTTTAAATCTTTGCTGAGAAACAGGAGGAAACAGCCAGTGTTTTGTGCAGATTATGGAGAATTATTGTAGTAAAATTAGGAACACTTCCATTATTGCTTCCCCATCAGCTTCTTAAGTATTAACTACTCTAAGATTACCATGGTTATACAGCAACAAGACACCCACAAATAAGATCAAATAAGACCATAGCTTCACAGCTTTAAAGGAACAGATGCTATTTAGTAGTAATATGGGGTTATACAAAAGAAACCATAGGAAAGGAAAGGACTAATAATTTCTGTGTCTACATTCAATTAAGTACTCTAATTCTCATTGAAAGTCGGCTGTCAAGTCCTACGTAACTTCATCTTCTACTCCCTCACTTATCTTGGATTTGTTCAGCAATTTAGCTGGCTGCAAACTATCACAAAGATGCTTCTTTCGCTTAAAAAAAAAAAAAAAAGAATAATTAAAAAAATCATTCTGATAGAAATTTTCCATCTGACTCCTTTATCACAACTTCTGGACAGGGTTGGATAAGCACCAAACTAGTCATGTGATCTGGCGAGCTCATTTACGGAACACACAAGGTTGATATAAGCAGTTAAACATCTTGTGTCAGTAACACTGACGCTATCTCAGCTTTGAAAAATGCCAACAATTGAGCAGTGCCTGTACTTAATTTCAAGGGAATTAAGGAAGCCTGTGACATTCACAGAAATTTCCCATTTCCCAACTTCCTTGTTTTGCTGATTGGCAACAGTTGCGATTATAACATAAGGTGGAAAATAGGAACAACTTGCACAGATCTATCATATGTTTCACATTCTGTAAGTGTTTAGGTGGGAAAGAGTTATTGTTCCAAAGCTCAAAAAGAGGTAACGGAGTATTCACTGCAGATGCAAGTCTGAGGCATTCTCCATTTCATAAAATCAGAATCCTTCCAAATGTTGTGCCAATGGAGACAGTAAACTGACAAGAAATGTAGATCAATGTTCTTTAAACATTTCAGCTTTTCTGATAAGCAAACATTTCAGTCTGTGTAATATTGTCAAACTACAGCTGCAGAGAATTTTGAAGAGGCTCCTATATACGCTTTAAATATTCCTATTCCTTTCTACCAGAAAATGTTCTCAAGAGAGCATAACGCCAACACAATCCTGTTCACATTGCAGTCAGTTGCCTGTATTGATTGTGGCAGAGAATGGACAAAGCCTCAACACAAACTTGGAATTCAGTGTCATTGACTGACTAAGGTACTTCACAAGTTGCACCAGTGCAAATGGTAAGATAATTAGCTCCTAGATTTGTGCATGTAAAACATAACTGACATTGTAGAGAGAGAGGATTTGGCAAAGCAGCAGAGGGCTACAGGCATTACGCTGCCATTAAATTAGCATTTAATCTTTCCTTCACAAGATGCAGCATTTTCCTGAGAAATGTGATCTTTGCAAGATACCAGACTCTGGGATCTGTCAAATAATCAAAAAGCTGATTCCCTGGCACAGAAAATTCTTCCCATGAAATCAGACTTTTTGAATGACACATAAAGAAATTACAGGAAGGTAGTGAGAACTTGGCTGATGGGAAGAAAAATTATAAAGAGCTCACACCAAGAGGCAAAAAGAGTCTTTAATATTAAGATTTTATATATATGTGAAGGGATCTATATAAAATTTAGATTCCATCATTAAAAGTCCAAAAAGTCCAAGGAGATAAACACATTAATGCACCTAAGTCCTGTTGGCCTCAGGAAACTTTGTCCCATGTAATGACAGAGGAATAGCAATTTGTACACTTAGGTCCATGTTCTGCCTGTGCAAAGACTAACACACATAAATTTAAAAGTCAGGAAGCAATTTTACAAAAGAGTTGTGTTTTGTAGTGTTCTTTCTGCATGGACCAGTAAAGCTCCCAAATTGCTCTCCTTCCATTGCTCGCCATTAGGAAAACAAGAAAATTTTCTGTAAAAATAAATGATGATTCAGTATCCACTTAAACTAGGGTTTTTTTGTACCTTTTCCCTTTCTTTTTATTTTTGTTATCAAATCCTAGAATAAAGAACAAAAAGTCTGTCTTAGGCCAGTATGAAAACACTCAGGCTAACACTTCTGGATGCAACAGCAATCACTATTTGCTTTCTAGCATACACTATTTGATAGATCTGTTTTGATGATAAAAATCAATCTGTATGCTTGTGAGACACCAAGTAGGTGTGTTCTCCAGATGGCAGAAACTTCCTATACTTAGGTGATAAAACACAAGAAAACAAATAACAAGAACATTATTAAACTTGCCACAAGCTGGAAAATAGTAACATGGATTGCCAATCACTTTGCAATGCCTATCAATATTTTGGCTATGGCTCTCCCAAATAAAAAATTAACCCAGATAGTTCATCATTACCCTTTACAATAGCCAAGATTCATCATATAAAGTAAAGGCAGGAATAACAGTAGCAACTAGAAAACTGAATTTTCATGTCATATTTCAAAGAGATTGAGCTCTGCAGGTTTCACAAAGACTTCAAGGGAATTTGAGTTACAGTATCCGAGCTCATTACAAGCGCTCAAAATCGAAGAAGATCAGAAATGCCAAGAAAAAACAAAAGATATGTCTAGCATTTTCCAGAATATCAACTTGCGTCTATGATTTTACATTGACATATAAAGTGATAGTAACAACGGAGTCAAACACCTTTGCATCAAGTTGGTTCTAAAAAGTGACATTAAAATATTGTGGTTTTGTATGCTTTTACGAACAGTAGTAGAGCCTCCATATTGATATGAAAGCTCAGCTATGAATAACTTCAACCTTATGGAACAACAAATTTAACAACACTGCTTTAAAGGAGCCTGATATCGGTAAATTTCAATGACTTTTTAATGTCATTATTTTAATGACCTTTCACCCAACCTTCTTGTCCCTTTTGATATGCAGCATGACTGTTTTACACTTGCCCTCTTTTTTGCTTTTCTCCGACCGTTGGTTTTAAAGGCAACCCCAGTTGCCCTCTCATCCTTCAGCTGCTCTAGGCTATGAAAGCATGAAAGATGGGTGGCTGCTTTTGCAATTTTCCAGTCTCAATTTTACAACTGAGAAAATAAATACCTATAGAAAAGCTGTGAAGATGACACTAGCTCAATACATTAACATGCTAACACTCCATGCATATGCTTGTTGTATTGGGTTTCTGTGGCAAGGTTTTGGTAGTGGGGGGGGGGTTACAGGGGTGGCTTCTGTGAGAAGCTGCT
>JANZLQ010000040.1:17464405-17512131 GCA_026212715.1 Elanus axillaris
GTCTAGCGAAGAGGGGGGGGAGTGATAGAACGACTTGGTGGGCACCTGGCATCCAGCCATGGTCAACCCATCACACTTGTTTAACATTATTCACCACTGAACAGTAACATTTCAGAGACACGTGCAATGAACATAGACATATGACTAAATCACTACCAAAGGCTCATTAATGAAAAGGACCATTTTGTAAGTTGACTTCTATGGTCTATTCACCTGCAGTTGTGTAACAGAGTTCCTGGTATGACTTTATACTCTAGTATAGGCACAAGTTGCCATGGAAAGCAATGGAGGAAGGCAGCATACATACCAAGGTGTAAAATGATACAGGCTTATCCAATAGATCAACATGAGAAAAAAGGCCTCTGAGGACTTATCTTGTATTGATTCAGCTCTTCATACAGCAGTTCAAGCAAAAAACTCTCTTACTTTCTGGACAAAAAAATAAAATAAAATCAAGCAATCTTACAGCATAGAGATTTTTTTTCAAGACAGTATTTACTTCTCTACAGGGTTAAGCAAGCACCTATTCTCAGGGAGCAGACAGGATAACCTGGATTAAGTTTGTTGCTTCTCCTAGTGAGAAATAACTTGTTTGCCAAATACTTTTGAAGTAACTGAGCTATCCAGAAAGTCTACTTGAATTTGGAAAGTAGAGAAGAGTGGTAGTAAAGAAAAAGGCTTAGAAAACAAATATACCATCAAGAAAAATAATGTACTGAATAGCTATGTGGCAAATACTTATTGGTATACATCTATCTGACTTGTCTGCAAGAACACACTAAGGGCCCATAGACGAGTAGAACGAAAAACAACATATGGCAGAACAATAAGAGACACGGAAGAAAGCATATATAATAAAAAGACTTATAAACACTTACCAAGATAGTGAGAACTGCTTCCTAGATTTGCAGAGTGGAAGATTTCAAGCAATGTGAAATTCTTGCATTTTGTTTCTCTAATTCAGACATTATTGGAAACTGGTTATCCACAATATTACAATTCATTACATTCATCTAAGGATGTTCTTTAGTAAACGTCTGAGTGTCTAACACCTGCAAAACCCATAGTAACTCCTAGCTAGGAACAGAGAGCTTTTACCCAAGCTAGTGAAGGAGGAAACAAAGATATACCTACACTCTGACATTAGGGTGACAACACAGAGAGTGAACAAACTTTTTCACAAGGCCAATGCAGAGCAGACAAGCTGTAAGCAAACCAATTTGCAGTTATGCAAGCAAACCTACTAACATGATAACACAGAAGAAAGAATTCAAACCCTTCAGAAAACATGTAAATTGCTGGAAGCACTAAAGGACCTGCATGCTCTGCAGGTGGCATCTAGAACTTGCTAAAAAGAGGCGCAATCTATTGTTTGTTCAGTACATGTCCTGTATACTCTGAATATGTTTCACAAAAGCAAGCTCCAAATGTTGAAAAAGTTGTCTGGTATAAAAGACACATTCAAAAGTTTGTCTCCACAAAGAGATTACTATTTTATGAGAATATTCTAGATGAGGCACATCTTTGAGGTATGGATAGGATGAAGTGGCCACAGAAGATGTGTCATGTTCTCCAGGAAGGCAGCTCATGTTCACAAGCAGATGCCTGCAGATTTCTAGCAATGCATCCATTTCAGTATATCACAAAAGGAAGAAATATATAAATACTGAGAAACATTATCTTGCATTCCTTCTTTGATGCAAAGATGAAAACCAACAACTATTAAACCTACACGTTTGTTCTTCTCTTGACTATAATGGTCAGAAAGGTGACAACTGGCTTGGAATCATGACAGCATTTATGTAATGGGAAGTACCCAACGGTAACAGTAACCGACCCCCTCCCTCCCTGACAGATGGACAAATCTGTGTTACCAGAGATGCTTTGTTCTTCCAATGGAAAGGCAAACTAGACACAGCAGCAGACATGGTAATAGCATGAGCAGCACTCTAGCTTCCCCACTGCCGAGCATCCTTGAGAAACTATTAATTAGTTAGAAAGTTTAAATAGGCACCTTCTACTAGTTTCTTTATGAAAGTGTGTTATTCATCTCAATTAAGTGGAACCCCACAGAATGGCTGTGGGGAGTTCAGAATAACACCTACTTTTTCAGAAGACTCTTTCTTATTTCACCGCTTTCTCTTTTGTTAATTGCCTAATTCCACCTTTTCCTGACTGCACACCCCTTGGGAGGTAAAGACCACTTAGCTATTTATTCACACAAGCAAAGGGGCTTTGAAAAAAAACCACTGTGTTCTCATTTTCAGACACCTGACAAATGAGACCAATTCATTAGTAATTAAAAAGTATAGCTTTTTAATAGCTCATCTTATTGGCATAGTGGAAGGCAGAGGGAAGAAAACAGAATAGCTTTGGAGAATGATGTTGTCGAATGTGCATATGTTTGCTCACATGAGAAAGGTGAAATTCTCACATGGTTCATCTTTCCCATTTCTCTGTCCTGCCAGCTTCATCTGTAATGACTGATTAAACCTCCCAAAGCACTCTCATGGGACTATCAGTTCATGTCTGATGATAGTCAGAAGGGTAATTCAGTCTGCATCTGCTACCATTTTGGAAAAGTCAGAGTACCTGGGAGTTTATCATCTAAACATTACCATTTGCTATAAAGACAGATATAGGTTCAGGTTACATTGTTGTTATCAGGTTTTAGAGAGAAAACTAACACTCACCTGTTTTAATACAGTACTTGCATTCTAACTTTCAATATAAAGAACTGTCTCAAAACTACACCTATACAAGAAAAAAACCCCACCCTGTTACAGGATACTCTACCCTATTGACTTTCAGTATAATCTTCTGTCACTGCCTGTGAAATAATAGCAATACTTTTAAAGCCCCAGCTTCCAGACTTGGGTTGGTTTAGGTTTTTGGTTATGGTATGGTTTTTTGTTGTGTGTTCTTGGGGGGGGGGGGTATGTTTTGTTGGTTTTTTGTTTGTTTTTTTTAAGTAATCACTTCTTTCACAGCTGTAAAAGAAAGTTAGAAAATTTTTAACTCTACAACAAGTAACATGCTTACAAACGTGAAACAGATTTCTGTAAAAAAATAGCACATTGATATTATTATTTGCAGTTGGTAATTCTGCATCTCATTTGTTTTGGATTCAAAATAATTGACTACATCTTCAGTCCTTCCTTTCATATTCAGTATTTTCCTATCTCAGAATGTGCTGCAATGTTGTTTAATTTTGATCTCCTGTGCTGGATTTGTATCCCACTAATATTTTGCTTTCAACTTTCATTTTTAATGCAGCATCTTTGTATTTACTGACTGAAGCAAGAATTAAAGTATGCCAGCTCTTCCAAGGAAGAAAGGGACAATCAGAAAAGTTTCATTCTTAACTGGAAATAGAGGTGCTGTATTAGGCCACAGTCAAAAAGAATTCCTTTCAGGTAACACTATTTAAAACTTATCCAACAAAAGTATTTTGATGTAAAACAATTTCCAACCTTCTGAGTATACCACTCAGAAGTCCTTGTTCATTAACAACATTCTTAGCTACCTACTCTAAAGATTTCCAATAACTGATTCCCAGTTTATTAATGTCTTGCAAAGATCCAGGCTTCTGTTTTAGTGTTAAATTTATTTTTTCTCCTGAAATTCTTTCTGCTGTTTTAATGTAATAAATACTATCTCCAAATATTTAAATAAATAAATAATGCATAGGGAATGTTAAGCTGCATATTTTCACCCACCTTTTTAGATAAATGCTCAGAACTGGACATGTGCCCAGATGACTGAGGCACTCGGCCAACCCAGCAGTGTTCCTGGCCTTTTACCTCTTCCTTGCATAATTTGCTCTGCTCCCTTGAAGCTACCCTGGGACTTTGGTGACCACGGTGGCTTTGGGTTCTCTGAGCCAGAGACCTATTCAATCACTCAGCCAATAACATAGCTAATTAGGAGCAATGGCCTTTTTATAATCTTCATCTCTACAACTTCATACCCCTGCATAATAGACCGGAACATGAGGAGCTATTTCATCAACTTCAGAAGCATGAGTCACTTTAAGCTTCATTAAAAACATATATTCTGCTGTGCTTTATGTGTAAAACCTCTGACTCTGAAATGTATCAACAAGATGAAAGCCAGCAAAAACTATACATGTGAGCTGGTTGAGTTCTCCAGGTTTAGGACTGACTTTACAAGTATTTAAATGTCTAACACAATGCAGTGTGTAATATTTGCTGATAGTCATCACTAAAAACCAATACATCTAAAAATCTTTAACAAATGCTGAAGCTAGTACAGTAAATAATATTATGAAGTGAATGCGTGCCCCATGTTTCGTTGGAATATTTATCCATCATCAGAAATTTTCCTCCCCCTATCTTACAAAAAGTTTCTAAAGTACTGCTTGGACCTCTCACAATTACATTTTATAGCTTATAAACCTTAGTCTGCTTAGGAAAGGCTAATTGACCTCATTTTGTTAAAGCTGTGCACAGATTTGGCTGCACTCAGATTTGGGAAACACCGTGGTGACTATTCAACTAAAGACCACCTTGTTAAAAATACCTAAATGTCTCAAAAATGCGGATACACCACTCAGTGGGATAAAACACATTTAAGCTCATATACTTATTGTGATATGAGTTCTTAAAAAAGGTTAAATATATCCACATCATTACAGTGCCTCAGTTCAACTGCAAGCAAGGTAAGTTCCAGCAATGGCTTAGAAAGAACCTATTGAACATGAATAAGTAATTTAAAAAGCATGAAGAAGCATTTATATTTAAACACAAGCACCAACTGGAAACACATTTACATCATAATATTGACTCTGGATGGGATTATTATTGATAATATTGCCAGTAGTACACAAACAGAATACCATCCAATTATGGTGTTAAGTTCATTCTTAACCATGCAAATCTAAACTTAACAAAAAAATGGGTTTTAAATTATTAATTAGTAAATGACAACATAAGTGGATTTGTATTGAGTATACACCTCTGGAATCAATGAAGCTGGTTTACGTGAAAGAAACTGTTGTATTATCTTAAACACCTTAATAGTGTCAGGAGACTTGCATCAACATTAATCCCAGGCAGAAAACATATTCAAAAATACAGCTCTCACTGGGTACAAGACTCATTAATATTTTGCAAGAAATATTATTTGCTGACACAAGCATCCAAGATCACCAGTTTTTGGCATTTGTTGAATTCTTCTTAGCTATAATTAAGTCAATAGTAAACTTGGGCTCTTCTAGGGCTGAGGTCAGAACTATATGCTTCGACCTTGAGTGCAAGCATTAGCTGGGTAAAGAAGGTATTGCCTCAGTAAGTTTGAAAACTTCAGTTATTGGGGCTTGATCCTGAAATTGGCTTAATTTCTTAAGGAGATGGACAGAATGGGGTCAGTTGATGCTGCTTATTTGTGTGTGACATGCTTAGATATCAAGCACTGAACACACTATAATAATCTGACACTGATCAATTCTGCAATAAACTGCTGTTTTACTGGCTTGGAGACTTGAAAATTTAAGAAGAATGAAACATTGAACAGCAATCATATTCCCCCAAAACAACTGGCTTCAAACATTGTCTAAGCACAGAATCATTAAAAAGGACTGTACTGTGTTAGAAGCAGCAGTGGTTTTGCTTCTCTGAGTCAGATGATGATCTGTGTGTCAAGACAAATTGAGAGGAATTTGTACTGTAAAAATCACTTCCTCCAGTATGGTCTGGAACATCTTAAAAGCAAATCATGTTCTGACTCAGCATCTAAGCCATTTCCTGAAAAACACATCAGACTGGATGAAGTATCGCTCTGTTGCCACATGTTCCTTCCTTTTCTTATCATGCCCAGAAAAGCAAAAATGAATTAGGAACATTGGAGATGTCCTACACAGGTGCAAAAGAGAGACATGGTTATGAAATAACCATCAGGCCCACATCAGCTGTGGCAACGCTTATGAAACTGAAATGCATGAAACTGAAAGATGCTGCAAAACAAGTGATGGAGCCTTGCAGTAGAGTCAGGGGCTAAAATCAGAATCCAAATGCAATTTCAGAGAATGACAATCTACCCCCAAATTACTTGAAATTAGTTGAACTACCCCCTAGTTCTCAATAACAGAGAGGTTTTACTTTTCCTATTATGAATTCCATCAAAGGCAATTAAAAGCCTCCAAATGTTTTTTCCAGATTCCAAAGGAATATTTAATTGTTGATAGGAGGAAGCAGTTGTGCATTGCAATAATAGCTGACATAAAATAATTCAAGTCAGAAATGGCACAGGATCTTCCGGGGAAAAGTCTGTATCTTTGGAGTATACTTCCCTTCAGCACAACAAAAGCCCAGATGTGGGACCTTCAAATACAGTGTATTATCTCAGGGCAAATGGCAAATTTATTCATAGATTCTCTGGGGGGTTTGTTAACTGAATACAAAACTTCTCCACTTTGACCTCAAATTTCTTGTGTTTACTGCATATTCTCCTGGCTGTTGTTTTGAATATTTTTATTACTCTGAGTAATTGCATGCTGACATTTTTCATAATAGCTAATTGCACTAGGTAACTCTTGTGATCAGAAACAAAGCATTCAGGAGGGATTAAATGAATGGAACCATCCTCAGAATCAATAACTATGCTGAAGTTTTCCTACATACAGATAAATATTTTTTTGTGCACAAAATAACTTATCTAATATTTTGATCTTCATTATTGATGCAGGAGCTTTGATAAACATGAAAATGTTGCAACTTTTTTTGTCTTTCTGGAACTTAGCATTGTGTCAGCTTTCTCACTGTCTCTAATGTACAACAGTTTGAACTGGCACTTAAAATAATTCATTAGTGTTTGTTCCAGCCCTATGGCTGGATGATGGAAACTTATAAAATGAATTAAAGGAATTAAAATGAAAACAGTACACAGAAAAAAGTTAAAAAGGACAACGAAACCAAATTTTTCTGTTGTTGTTGGTTTTGAAATTATTCATAATTCAATTAGTATAGATCACAGTTTGCTGGTTTGCTAGAGAGCTCTGCAGGCCATTAAAATATTTATATAATGATTTGAACAGCACATAAAATCCACAAACAAAAATCATTTAAATTATGACTGAAAAGTTACTAGCCTTTAAAGTATAAATTGGAAATATCAGAAGAATCCCTTAAAGAAACATTTCCAGTCAAAACAAAAACTACAACCCCAACCAACCTGAGCTTCCATTATTAAAATGCCCTAATTAGAACTTATTATTCTCAAGGGGTTTTTGCTGTGCATATTACAGAGTAAGTGTCCTGCTTTTATAATTCTGACTCCTGATGCACCTAGTTCAGTTCCTAGACTCAGCTGGACATTCATGGCCACAGGTAACTGTTGAATTTTTGTTGGGTTTATTGTTTGGGTTTTTTTTCAGTTTCCCCCCATTTCTAATGTAGCAGTTCAAGATTAACTACAAATACCACTCTTTCATTGCAGCAGCCACTCCACAGCAATACACCACCAGGGAGGGAAATGCAGAGTACTGTCTTCAAAGAAGTGTGTAGGCATGGAAAGGGATCTGGCTTGTTCATTCCCACAACTTTGCAACATAAATGAAGAAACAATTAGGAATACTAAGTATTTTATCACACAGTCAATGTTCTTTCTAATCTAGGTGACTACAAACTGATGAACATCCCAGCCATTTCTTAAAGAGACTTAGAGTAACTAATGACAACAAAGAATTAAGGTCTTTGTTTTATGTCTCCTCCTTAACATGGGCTACTATAGCACCACTGCAGTCTCCACGGCAAGTACTAATTCAAAAGAAATTGAGTCACCTACTGAGTTACTAAGACCTTTTCCAGCTACAATAGGATTGAATTTGGAAGTTTTCACAAACATGTGAGCTCTACAAAGATTGTATTAATGTGGGAGAGGGAACTGCTGGCATAGTCCATTAGTCCTACGCTGAAGGAGGCACATACATAGCAAGTACTGAGAATAATATCTTGAAATAGCACTGCAAAGGACAAGGTGCTATCATACTGTCATTATTCCTGCAACTGGCTATTCACTGATTAATGTAAGTTAGCTTGGTTTGATAGAACATGAAAGAGTAATTTCATACCGAATGCTCCTAGTGGACTCAAAAGATATCTCAAAGTTGATTCTATTGCTCTAATGGAAAAAAAAAAACCCATAGCAAAACCCGTATAAAAAATAGTGTCTGACCCCCGTTTGCATAAACCAGGTTAAAGCAGAAACTACAGAGTTGCAGTCTGTCACATCCAGCCTAACACTGGAGTGAGGCTTTGCCCATGCTGATGTCTACATAAAATTGAACAGGAGGATTAGGGTTTAGGTTAGGTAATAAGCACCTTAGTCTTTGTTGTATTTATTTCTTTGTAAACAATGCCCTGTAACGAGAAGTAATACTTTGCTTTGCACAAGTTCCTCTGGTTTATATTGATCACAAATTGCGAAGAGAAGTCTGCTGAAGACGTGAAAAATTAACTGGACTTGAAGAAAACCTGTTGCAATGGAGCAGAGAAACAGAGAACCAACCTAACTTTGTTATAAATCATGAGATCCCACCTTGAAGGAATAAGAAATACAAACACATCACAAACTGCACATACAAAGAGACTAAGGTCAAAGGAACAGCTTAACCTAAATGAGCAATCTGAGTGGAGTGGAAAAGGAGGACCGAGACCAAATTCCACATACATTACATAGCATAACTACTTTCAAAGCCAATGTTGTGGGGAGAAGTAATCTCCATGAACTCCAACGCAGCTGCCTTGACATCAAAAGCTGAATGTAGTCACTGGGTTTTGATCAGCACAAGCTAATGAGAGTTAAAGAAAAGTTAATTTTGACATGTACTGTTAAAAGTTTTATTAAATTACAAGCAGTGTTAATTCTTTCTAAAGAATGAGGTGTGACCACTATTGTTGTTTCAGAGGACCATTCTAGTCCCTGTCTGCATGTGGCAAATAATGTCCTCTTACACTCTTGTATCAAATATAAAAGTTAAGGGTCTTGCAAACAAGTTATAAGGAATCACATTCTTATTTATTAGAATCTTAACAATTCTAAGCTGCCAGTATCATTAACTTATTCAAATTCAACAAGTGGGAGGTAAAATTTACAGTGCTGCAAAAGAGAAGGTCTACAGAATGACAGTTGGTACTGAGGACCCAGGGTCCACAATATATGTACTGCTGAGAACAGAGCTATTTAGCACTAGGAGTGGTGTGGTTCCAGGGACAGTACTCCCGTTAACAGGTAGCTGCTCTCCTGGAATGCATCGACTCATTCAAAAATAACCCAGCTGGCATGCTCCAAGACTGCTTCATGATGCATATGAAAGCATGATCACCTGGAGGCAATGAGGACATGTACTTCAGATATACACTCCTGATCCAAATCAAAATGCTAATGTAAACTCATTCATTGTACCATACAGAACTAGAAACATCCACAAAATTCACCAGCTTTAGCATCAATGATCTGCAATTAAAAAATGAGAACTGCAAATTCATTTTCTCCCGTGTATTTATGTGCAAGTTTCACTGTATCACACAACCTACCCTTATCACAACACAAAGATCTAGATATTTCATCATAGCATGTTTAGTGACACATGAAAAAAATAAAAACATGAAATTTAATATTATATAAATTAAATGATAATCACATGTTCCTCCTCAGTAGTCTGATCTGAATTTGGAATAAGCTTAAGCTCCTGTTAACTACAAAAATAAACGATTATTTGCAAGTTGTGTTCACCAGCTAGCAGCTTCCATTTGGATAGCAAAATACTTTACCACAAATAAATAAGTGTACAATTTCTAAAGAGTTCCAAGAATACTGAGCTATAATAGAAATCTGGTTGTGATTGCAATTACAATGTTCCTTTGACATGTTTAGCCTCAGCCGTACAACCTAACTATAACTTCTGTAGAGGTCTAGGAACTACACCAGTTATCTAGTAAGATAATGAAAATAAAAATTAAGCAAAAAACTTTCAGAGAGTTAGGCTGAGACAGACTGGAATTTTTAAGCAAATGATTAAATGATGGAGCATAGCTTTAAATGGTGTGAAATTACTTTAGTACCAGCAGAACTTCATTACTTTTTCTGTTTGCGTATAAAGGATTTTTTTGAGTATAATTTCTCTCTTGAAAAGCTTTGAGATATTAAAATAGGTTTCATTAACTAGTCAAGAAGCAAAGTAAACAACAGCCATTTTTATATACTAGTATCCAAATAACTCAGGAGAATAACTGTGAGCACAATGAAAACTAAAGACTCAGAAATGCCTTGTAAATATTACAGTAGATGCTTCTGCCAAAATATTGTCAACTAGTGCAGATTACACAGTGCCATAATTACAGTAGATGACAAAATTATTATAAATTAACAGTTTGTAGTACAAAGTCATACATTATATATTCTTACTAGGTAGCTACACAAGTGTATGAAATGAAGAACTGTGAAATAGTATTAAACTGATCTAAACTTTGTCTACAACACACAGAAATGACAGGCTCACTTTTCACAAGGTTTAAACTCAATGCATCTGTTATTAAACAAGATTGTTGGAATTGGGAAGAAACATGTCAAGGCCAAATATTCTATTTCCGCATCAGGATAATAATCATAGAATCACAGAATCACTTAGGTTGGAAAAGACCTTCAAGATCATCAAGTCCAACCATCACCCATGCCCACTAACCCATAACTTCTTTTCAAAATAAAACTATGAATATAAATTTGAATGCCAGGGAAAAAGATTTTGAATCAGAAGTCTAAAAAGCAGTAGGAACGAAGGATGACTGCATAATGACAAGACCCCCTGGTATGCTGCAAAGAGGTTCTAAGCTTTGTCTCTCATGTGTCACCTAGCACTGGAAAAGGTTACAAAGATCAATGTACTTTTGACATGACAGGAATTGGTATCCTTCAACTGCATGAGTAGCCTTGCATTTTCTTTTTAGTCTTTCTAAGAGAAAATAAAGTGCAATGTCAATCAAAATAAGCAGAGACTAATAGCCCCTTAATAAAAGATGAAAAGTGTTTAGCTGAAGCTTAGAGTAGACTGTATGGACTTTTTTGACATAGGACAGGATTGCTTCATAATTGCCCGGATACCTCTGAACCTCAATACCATTTTAATCCTATGATCCCATCACAAGTATAACCAACAAATTTTCATAGAAGTAATTATTTATTGTTTCAGTTTTATATGATAACCCCCACTGTTCCCCAATTATGAGGGCTTGACATCTAATTTGGACTATGGATCGTCTTTATTTTTAAGTGCATATGTTGTGAATGCTATACTAGATTTTCTGCCAATGCAATGAACTGTATCTTATCTGTATCTGTAGGAGTACGAATATTTATTTTTAGGCTGTCTGAAACATTATTGTTTAATACATTTAGCAAATATTTTTCATTTACTTTATAGACAGATTTGATCACTGCTGTTAAATTCCTTGTAAACAGTAGTTCCCATTCTGTGTTTTATTTATGCCAATATCCTACTGCAGAGACTCATATGGTGACCATAAGCAACAGCCCTATTTTCCATTTACATATCGGGGAAGTAAGACTTATTTGCTGTAGGTTAACATACATATATAATATATGTATGTATATATGTGACAAGTATATTTGCATACATCTGTCACTCAGAGGTCAAACTGACCTCAGCTTTAGCAACTGTTTTTAAACTCAGTTTTCCTTAATTTGTTGTCACTTCTGCAAACCAGGTTGGACTGGAATGATGCTTTAGAGATACATTCAGAATGCTGTGTTTCAAGCATCAGATCTCTGTCCAGCAGAGGTACATTTAGGAATTATTTGGGCTGCACATCTCCTTTGTCTTAGCTGACAATGTCTTGTAAGAAAGGTTTTACATCAAGAAAGATGCTGTTTTCCTTTAGTTTCTCTGCATTTTGGCATTGCTTGATAACATATTTTGGATCAAGCTGAGAAACTAAAAATCCACTTGTTTATTTGACAGTCTAAGAAGACCTTAGTCTATTCTCTACTTGCAAATATTCACCATTTCTGAAGTCAACCTCATTTCTAAAGATAACTTTGCTTTGACTGAATTCAGTTACAGTGAATGTAATTCAGTCTCTGATTAGCTTATTAGGGATATTATTAATATAACTTTGATTTATTACATATAAATACATCTGTTATATATCAGCCAATGACTTCATCTAACAGAAGTTATCTTGCAAAGAAAATGTGCCTTCCACAAGGAGCACTCTTGCACAGTCACAGTAGTTGTTAAATTTAGGAAACAAATATGTTTATGACTTGCCATTTTCTTTCTGCCTCAATATGGTTTATTAAGGATTAAACCTGGTCTTGTATGTTGTAGTATATATATGTATGGCAAGAACTTGCCCCTGCACAGAGCTCGCAATATACCATATCTGTAAAAGAATATACCTGTAAAAACCAAGAGCAGATATCCCATGCACACTGTGAACCATAGGAATCTGATCAAAGACTAAAAAAATCCTACCAGCATTAAGAGTTAAATACAAATTATTCAGAAAGTTTTGAAGTGCTGCAAACACCTGTTGCAGTTTTTGTCACCCATGCTCAAGAAGGCTTTGCTTCAAATTGGCCAAACATCAAGTCTATTCTTGCAGAGAATAGATGAGTGAACAATAATAGCAGATGATGTATATCAGGTCAGCCAATCAGCAAAAACAGAGTTAACAGGCCAGCTATATCCTGGCTCCTGTCATATGACATAATTCCAGTTTACAGAGCATTTTGCCATAATCCTATTCCACTGATCAACAACAGTAGTCACTTGATCTAAAGAAACATGATGGATAGAATGTGATTTTACACCTGTAAGAATAGAAAATCGCTAGCTCATTTTCATGGAACATTACATTCCATTCTTTTGGTTTGGGTTGGTTTTTTTGTGGTGAAGAATTAGTGGCACAAAACAGTTTAGAGAACTGGAGATCAAATTACACAGCTCCTACTAGACAAAAATATTCATGAAAACAAATCTCTGAAGATCTGTGTCCATGTACAATCATAATTTACAGAACACAAGTACAGAAAAAACATCAGAAGACCTTTTTTCCATTTCATCTCAAACTCTAGGTTAAGCTGCTCACATTTTCTAGATCATCTTTTCCAGTCAAATAATAACTTAAAAATCCTATGCTTTAAAAAAAATAAATAAATAAAATCTAGAACTCTTCAGTTTTACACCTCTCTATTACCAAATAGTTCTACAAAAGATCTTAGGCAGAGTACATACAAAAGCACTCACCTATCTGTGTTTTAATCCTTCCAAAAGGTACTCATGCTGAAATGAGTTCCTTCTAATTGAGGAAATATGTAAGCTGGCCTCTATTCTGACCATTTAGAAACCATCTGAAGTTCAGGGTTGTTATTGCTCCATTCCAGCTCTTGCCCATCGCTAATATTGGGGAGAACAGATAGGGGATATTCCTTGGGATTAAAGTTTCTACAAGCAGGCTTTAGTGAGAAAATTCAGTCTCCAGGCCCTCTGATTTAATGTCTACAGATCTTAGTACTCTCGGAACTGGCATCATAACTGCTTGTCAGATAATTTTCCTTAACTAAGTAGGATAATTTACACCTGTGAAATGTCAAGAAGAAAGAGGAGGGGAAAAACACCCAACATTAGAACAAATGATAGTTTCTGTGTGATAGTTCTAATACTGGCAGGTAAAGTACAGCTAGCAATCTTACACACTGATTGTCAAAAACAAAAACATGAGAAGCTAAAATTGAAGGGATACTAAGAAGTTCCCTGCAAAATACTTAGATACCATTTTCTTTTTATGACATTTTCTTAGTGTCTGATTTATTTTCTAATGACAGTGTAATGTACATTGACACCTTTTCATTTCCACATCATCAAAATTTCTCTAAAACCTTACACTGAAATCCAACTGCTATAATCATAGTGGTATCAAATTAGCATCCTAATGCATTCTCCATGGACTTGTGCTCTTATGTATTGTCCCCATTCTAATCTCATATCATAATAGCACCATAACTGGGTCCCTACAGATTCCTACCAAAATCATTCTGAAACAGTTAACATCGCAGATACACTACATTAAACTGAACAGAAAGTAAGAAGCATTATAAAAGAACAGATTCGGAAAAGTAATTACTAGATACAGTTATGATATCTGTTTTGGTTTTTCTTTTCCATAATATTCCCAAAGAAGTCAGTCTCTGTGAAAAAAGCCACCTGGCAGCCCCTCAAAAATCTTAATATAGAAAATATTCAACTAGAAAATTTTCAAGACATGCAGCACAAAAACATGTTAGATGTTAACTAAGCCAGTGTTTAATGGTCAAGTAAATGAACAACTGGAACTTAGAGCACAACCTTGTGAGCATATACACACTAGTATACATCTATTTACACATGAACAACCAACATGTAGTGGGTCACAGGATGAAACTGTTTGACATAGAGGACCACCATCAGTACTATGAGCAGCAGAGTTGTAAGCACGTGCTTATAATAAGCATGTTTATTCTATCATGGCAGTTTAGACACGAGTGACAAAAGGAAACATTAAAACATTAATTTCTCCTTTTATATAGCTCTTGTCTAATAAGAGGTACCAAAATATTTGGCATCTGTATCAGAAGTGCCGAGCACCAGTACCTAACCACTTTGTGAAAGAGCAGCTGCAAACAGTAGAAGTCTAAAAAGGCTCACCCTTCATTAGGATGCCTAACTCAACAGCAGTGTTATTTCAAACCTAAATAAACTTACCTTGTTTTCCAAATTATACACAATATTTGGGGTGGTGGGAGAAATTTGTGTTTCAACTATTATTTATTAAATGGGGAAAAAACACTTTCAGCATCAGAACTGTCCATCTCTTGTGGTTCATTGTGAGTAAATTACTGATGTCAGTAACGTGCTAGGACATAAGCTGCTGTATTGAACAAGATGCATGTAAAACTCTGCAATAGCAAGAGACTGACAAGTCTCTAAAGCTCCATTTTACTGTAAAACATTTTTTAGTGCTGGTAACTACACGCATACCAGGGTGAACTGTATTCTAATTATTTTTCTTTTAATGTAAAAGGACACTCAACAATGCAGCTAAGTAAGGTCTGCCCAAAATAACACACCAACTGAACATCAGGTGTAGAAATGGAATTGCAGAGCTCATGACTTCCAATAAGGAGTGCACAACAGATTTTGCTGACAAATGCAAATTATTGGAGATAAGATTCATTCTGCCTCTGGGGAAAAAAGTACTCTTTCTGCAGTCCTCAGTTGTGATGCCCATTTGAAATAACTGTCTGCATTTTTACCTCCCAGTAGAGGTATGTCACATAGAGCACAGAAGAGAATCTGTACATATTTCCTGTAATGCAGCAAAAATATGGAGAGAAATCCCAGGAGAACAGCTGAAGTCATTTTCATGGGGAAGTAGGAAGACCAGTAAGATGCAGACCCATAAATTCTTATGAAAATCCTACATCTCCATCTCACTTCTCTCTGAATTGGCAGTGGATTAATTGCTTAGTTCTATCATCTTTTAACAGTCTGAAGAGGAAAAAAAATGACAAAACTTTGATGGTACTTATATTAGGAAGAGAACAGAGTATAATAATTAAAAATAAATGACAAAGTTGGTCATGACAGAGTGTTACTCAAGGAAAGGTTGAGTCACTAAAAAAAATTAGCTTATTAAATTTCTCAAGTACCACATGAGTTACAGTAGTAATGGATAGCATTAATGACAGCTTGCCATAAGATAGAACATTCTGACAGTCTTTTTGCCATAAAGACTTTTGTATAAAAGGATTTTGCAAATACTTTTCAAACATGTATCTGTGTTGAGGGCTTAGCTAGCGAGTTAAGAATAGATGGAGACGAAAGTGGTATACAGCTTACATCTGGAGGATACAGTCCTACAACAGCTAATACTGCAAGGATGAAAAGATGAAGTAAATTCAGTTAGTTGATAATGTTCAGCCATCCTTTTGCAGGTACAACGTGAAGTACTCAGATCAGACTGCAAAATTACTCACATAATTACTTCACATAATCAGGAAGCAGACTGTTCTTGAAGATCTGAAGAATGGTGTTCAGAGTAATGATGCAAAAATCAATGCTGTTGTCTGAACTGACCTGAAAAATCTTCAGGCATCCTGATCAAAAAGTGATCTGGACCTTCCTCAAAGTTTCTTCTGGTCTTACTGCTTTCACATGGTTGACCTAAATTAATTTCATTAACTATGCTTATTTTTATTATAACCTAAAATGCCTTGAAAAATGGTCAGTAAAATTAAAGATATTTAGATATTGAGCATTTCTTGTATTTTTCTTTGTTAAAAATACACTTTAAAAATACTCTCCTTTTAGCTTAGAAACTATACAATACAACATAGGTAAACTTTCTAAGCTTTCGCATTTCTCATGTTCAAAAAAAGTTACAGATCTCTCAACGATCTCTGGCTGAACACGTAATTGATCTATACCTATATCTGTCCGTTTTGCCATGAGATGCCACTTAAGAGTCTCTAATGTGAAATAGTCCATAAATAACAGTGGTATGGTTATACAAGAAACCTTGAAGTAAAATGATCTCCAAGTTCAATAAAATCTTTGGAGATACATTCACTTTCTCCTCTGAAAGAGCTCCATGTAATCTACAGCAAAAATTGTTTTGCCACAGATATTGTCAAGTTATAAATTTAAAACAATCTTGATAAACAGCTTAATAGCTTAATTTCAGTTTTGTAAAAGCAGAAATCTACAAAATGTGATGGAATGATAATTTGAAATTATTTTTCTCATTTTTTTCTTACCATGTTGGGGACTCAATTCACACAGTCTTACAGTAGCGATTTTAATCTTAGCCTTATTATGACAAGAAGAACAAAACATAAAAGGAAACATCCCTCATAATGACAAAGGAGGAGGATACATATGGGCCATTGAAGCCTAGTTAGAAACCCAACTGACAACTCATTTGTCAGTGCATTGGCAATAAATTGACCAAATCAGTTTTGTTGTTAATCTTATACAAAGAAAACAAACCTAATTGATGGGGAAAAAAATAACTTCTAAAACCGCTATGACCATTGAAAACCTGAACTGTTATTAGTAGTCTAGCAAAGACATGAAAAAGAAAAAAAATAATAAAAAAGAAATCTGCCAGTGTCTTGCCAGTCTTCCCTCGAAGGCAGAAATTATCATCATGTTCTTGTATAACTCAGTGAAAGCATTCCCTCTGAAAGCTTATGATAACTATTTGTAGCTACAGAACGCTGTCTGCTTCAATTCTAATTTAATGTGTGGCTTACCTAGCCTCTACATCATTAGTACTTACATAGATAACATTCCATATAAAAAGCAACCTGGTTCCTCAAAAACACTGCAAGGAAATTGCTGTGTAAGTGCTGGCTGAAAAGAAAGGCAATACTGTGCTCCTCACTGGGATTTTTTCACCAGTGGACAGCACAGGAGGTGAAGGCACTTTTTCTGGGGCTCTTATCTCACCTACATGCCTCACACACTTAAATGACATATGCTAGAGAGTCAGCAATGTATGAATTTTCCTGGCAACTCTAAAGAGAAACAAACTGTATAGCCTTGACATTACCTTCATGCTATGTTGCCTGAGATAGAAACTCAATTACCTTTTCACGAACTTCAACAGAGATTCTCAGGGATTGCTAAGATCACTAGGATCAAGATGACCCTCCATCTTCTTTGGAAGCACAGCAACATCCCATCATAGCACAAACTACAAACAACTAAATGGGCCTTAGAGACATTTTAAAATAACATATAACACAGCTTTGAGAAGAGCCTACTTCAACAATATCAGGAAGCTGTACAACATTTTGCAAATATTTCTTGTAATTTAAATATTTATATATAGCTCCTGCTATTGCCTTTTAAATATTCCTCTTAAATTCTATCATGTAAAAATTATGAACCTGGGACTACATTTTAAGAAAATATAGTAGCATGTACCTAAGCAGGCAAAGAAAAAAAAAAAACACCATCAAGCCATTTGTGAATAAAGAGAGTTGTTGAATGGAGTTTTATGTCCTGAAACATGAAGACCTGTTAGCTTTTTACACCTCCAGAATATGGTAATATTTTATGTGCTGTTAAGATGTTCATGTGAATAAGAAATAGCACCTCTCCTACTTTGATAAGGATTCCTCCACACAAAAGCTCACAAACACTTCCCTTATTTCTATCCAGGAATCATTATTTTAAAAAAAAAAAAAAATTGGCACTCTCCCCTCAAAACATTTTTTTTAAAGGAAAAAAATGTATAAAGCAGTCTCTTTTGCAGACCACAGCAGTTTTACTGAATGGCAAATGCTCATTATTATGCACTGATATGCAGAAGATATTACTGACAATTCCCAGAGTGTTCCCTCTTTCATAAACAGACCGTTGATAGCTGATGCATAATCCATCCGAGCAGTGCAATAAAAGGAAAAATATCACAAAACGTACACAGGGCAGTCCAAAAACTAGGTGCCAAAACTGCTACAGATAGGAGACAATACATTTTCTTGACTGCACGCAATTCTCATAGTCAATGACATTATTGTGAAGAAATGTATACTCTTATACCTCGCCAGTAGATTTCTGTGTTTGTAGAGACTTCTCAAGCATTACTGTAAAGAGCATTTCACTTAATACAGTATTAAAACTAAAAAAAACCCAACCCTATACTGATATGATACTGATGGAATTCTTATGTTTTAATTCCTTGTGGAGCATGGGATAACATGTGAAAAAAACCTTCCTTATATGATAAATCTTCTGAACTCTTCTGCCTAGACAGTCCAAGTCAAAACACACCAAATCCTATGGAACATGAACACAACAGCAAATCATCAAATGGGATGATGCTTTTTGGCCCCAAGTATTATTTGTAGAGAAGTTCTTCATATAAATATTTTATTTTACTGTCTATATGCACAGCTTCTAGCGTACTGGTTATCTTAATGTCAACTCAGGCCTCTAGGTACTTTTGTAATACAAACCACAGATGCAGTGAGAGCTGGAGAAGTATTTATTATGAATAATTTGTGGCAAGGCTTAGGATTTGTTTTGAAACCAACTGTTCACAAAGACTTGCAATTCGGAACAGTTTGACAAACAGCTAAATAATAGCAGTGAATAAATCACTAGACATTGTTCCAGTGTAAACCTGCAGCCAAAGCTCTCCCCGAGTGCTCCTGCAGTCAACAAGGCTGGCTATGCTCGCTGGAAAGCTGGAGCAGTGGACTGAAGCCCAGGCAAACCCCAGAAGCTCTTTGAGGCCTTTTCCCCACCTGAATCTCTTTCACAAAAGGCAAGCCTCCATTTGGGTACTCAGAGCAGCCCCAGTTCTGACAGGGGCTGCAGGTGGGTATCATGTGGCATTAAATTTTTTTCCACAAAGACTGAAAATGTTTCTAGGGCTGCAGAGAGCGAGGGTCTGGCAAAGCAAAGCAGAGAGAGAGCAGAGCTGCAGCCAGCATTCTGGCGGAGAGCACCGAGCAGCTGGCACAGCCACGCGGGCATCCCGTCGAGAGTACAGGGAGCAAGAAGCAATGACACTGAACCCGGTCAGGGGAGGGTTGGCAGGCATGGCTAAAAGCCAACAGATCCAGTAGGAGCAGTTGGTAACAAAGACAAGCAGGGACACCTGCTCCTGGCCACTAAGGCTATGAAGATCAGCAATGTAGATGACCAACTCTAACAAGACTTTATTATCTAACGGAGGAACAATGGCAAAAGGGGTTTTGATTGGAGCCCAGGAGACCCAGCACCCAATTTAGCAGCAATAATCCATGCACTTGGGCAGCTCTTGGCTGATTCTGCAAGACCCTCTTCCCCAGCAGCTCTTGTGCTTTCCCAGATGGTTTGAGGGAGAGCATAAGGAAAGTGAGGAAAAGGAAGGGTCAGGAAAGGCAGCCAGAAAACTATTTCAGACAGATGAGTTTTCTGTATTTTTATGTTGTCAGAGGTGATGGCTGCTGTAGGATTGGGACATCTGCCACAAGATCCTCACTCTCCACACTTCCTAATTCTGACTTCAGCAACAGTAATAGGGGCAGCAGTTATCTGTGTTGGCAGGAAAGTTTTAGGCTAGCCTGGCTCCTTGTTCTGATGTACCAGGAAATCTGACAGCCTATTTCCTTGCACCCTGCTGTGTGACAGTGACATGCCAACCTGCTTAAACTTTGAGCTGACACTAGGTAGTTTCCTGTAACCAGGAATGACAAATTCTGGGCGGGATCCAATAACTGAGCACAGGAGTTAGCTCATCTCAGTAATTCCATTCTCCATGGTAGGAAAAGGATTTAGTTGGGATGATAGTTGATTTGGAGAGTGGTTGGGGTAGAGGGCAGGAGGTGAGGAAAGTAATTCGGCCTGGTTTTGGTGCAACAGATTTTTCAAAGTGATCTGTTACCAAGCTTACTTTCTCCTGCCCTTCCTCCCCTTGGTTTCCTTAAAAAAACAAAATCAAAACAAAACAGAACCAAAACCCCACACCTTTCTTCTCTCTTCCACCATGTCTGTATGATATAAAAGCAACCCTTTAATGTGATAGTCCTTCAAATCTTTCAAGCCAAAGACAGTGTTAAGCCAAAGAGTTAAAAGAAGTTAAGGGTTCATTCACCTTTAACTTACAAGTCAAGAAGCTTAATTATGACAGATAATACAACCCTTAGTCTAAACTTATTTCTGCTTTATATTCCTGTTACCATATTTTCAGTACAAGTCCTTTACGATAACATTCAGATATCTTGCTGTCTTTTGCTCCTCAACTACAAAATCTAACCCTTGTTTGTGACATGCCAAGTGATATTGTGCAGCTGTAATTGTATGACTGGGAGGTGATTAAGATGTCACTAACACAATTTTATCAGTTCAGGTGAAGGGTAAACAAAGAAAATGATAGAACACAAATAGGAAGCTCTGTTATAATTTTCACATTTTACAAAATTTTCATTACATATTTATTATTCCTTTTTGATTACAATTTTAAAAGTGCGAGAACATTAGTATCCAAAAGCTTACTGGGATATAAAACTTTCCTCTGTGAAATTTGTTGTTGTATCACAATAACTGAACTATGCTGAAATGTCAGCAACATATTGTCATTATTAATAAAATGTCTGAATTTAATCAGATTTGCAACTGGAAAAGAGAGAATGCCTATTTCCAGCCTTGAAGCATTCGCTAAGCTATCACTGCTGCTAATGCTGCATATGTTCCCTTTATGAAACAAAATTGTTTGTTTCTTTAATGGACGTATGGGAATTTAATTATAACAAAGTAGATATACACAAAAAAATTGCACAAATCAGTAAATATATAGTAATCAGTTTATTCAGTTTCAGCTTTTATAGTCCTGCATACAATGACATCAGATAAATTTGTATCCCATTTCTAAACACAGACATATGCACCACAATTTCTTCTAATCAAGATATGTAAAGGTTACAACCATCTACTTCCCAGACTGCCTTCCTAAGTTGCAAGACAAACTGAAGTTTTGAATTTTTCATTGCATTTAAGAGGTTGATTTATTGATGGGGGGGGGAACCAAAAAACCAAAACAACAAAGGTCAAATCAATAGCTAAGAACAGTTGTAATAGTGTTTTGTGGTGGGTAGACTTGGCAAGTGAAAACATGACTGATAAGGTCATAAAGTTCAGAACTTGAATATACTTGTTTCACCTATATTCTTGAAAAGGCTATCATCTTTGTCATACTATGTAAATGGCATAGCCGTGCTCTTAAGTTTACTGAGACCCAATACAGGAAACCAAAGGAAAACAAAGAAAGAAGTTTTCAGCAAAAAGATTAAGATGAAAATCCTTCTCTGAAGCAATAGTTAAAAGGAGTACAAACCTATATATATCATTAACCGGGGGTCATACAGCATCAGCTTTCTTAATAAAAAGTTGCAATTAAGAGGATAGAAAATGTCACAAGAAAGGCTACCTGCATTTTTCCCTTTTCAGATGTATTTCCATGACATGTTTTTTTTTTAAGAATAATTACATAATTGGACCATATGCTGTATGGAATGCAATTGGATCTTGAACTTGCTTTGGATTCGTGATTGCTGACAGAGTTGATACTGGCAGCCTCAATGATTAAAATATTCTTGAGACAGACATACAAACGTGTACTTTTTTTTAAGTAACACATTTTGTTTCTAATTATTTGCCTTATGTCAGTTGATAATTTAGGATGTACATAGGACACATTTCCCAATTAATCTCTCAGAACCCTGAAGCAAGAATTTCTTTTGTATACAACAGCTGGCATTTTCAAATATGTAAGTCCAAAGCTGGAGTTCAAAAACCCTCCAAGATACCTTGAAAACAGTTTTTATAATACTGCAAACCAGAAAATACTCTTATTAAAACCAAATCATTTCCAGCCTAAGTAATGCAATTGTAGATTAATGAAAGCAATGGACCAACAGAGAACGATCACTCACTTCTCAAGAAGAGCACAGTATGTGCTTTCATGGTATCAGAACACAGATGCTGGAGTGCTTTACAAACTAGGAAGGTTTCCAGCTAAAATATAGGCAGAATACACTATGGCCAGTGATAACTTTCTAAAAGGCCTACGTAGTCACACCTCTAAAAAGTTGTTTTTTGTATTTGCTGTTAAAACTGATGAACAGGGATGACAACAATTATGGTATATGAATAGGCTTTATACAGCCTTCTCTAAGTAAAACTCAGCCAATTTCCTTATCTGCAAATATAAATTTTTGTTAGATCTAGTTAGGTTTTACCTGGCAAGTGTCTACCTGATGAAGCCAAACTGAAAACGGTTTTTATCAGCTTCATAATAGAATTTCTAGTCACCACCAGAAAGATGCACGCACATTTTCACTTACTCTAGATTAGTCTAAAATACTGAATTTCAAATTTTGTTGCTCTCTACTCCAGGCCGACACCATCATTCTCAATTTTCCATGTATCCCTTCAGCAGCATAAGGCTATTAGTTGTTTTGAAGATGGTCTCTCAACATTTCCTGCTGGAACTTGACTACTTCCCACAAGCAAACCAGAGAGTAGAATGAGACACACCCATGCCAAAGGTACAAAGCATGTGGCTGGTGCTTGTCATGGGATATAGAAAATAGCACATTCAGGATACGATGAGAGCATCCTAATGCCCTAGGTCAGCATGCTGAGCTATTTTGAGTCTCACTCTTGCCATTACAATGCTGATTTTTTTTCCTTTTTGGCAGGTAGAAAAATAGTTGTAAAAAGACACCTACGTGGCCATGATTTCACAAGACAATGTTTCCCTGCCTTAATTTACACCTTAGAATCTAAATTTGACATTTAGATACACTACATGTACCTCAGCAGCTTCAAATGCAGAACCATCCCATGCGGGGAGTTATAAACTCCTAAATTTCAGGAGACAGAAAGTTATGTTTTATCACAGATTAGTTACTAGTTTCCTACCTCCTGTTTTAAAGTCTGGCAATGTGACTGTTTTTTAATTAATTTATTCTGTTGCTATGGTGACCATTCATCTCTGTCAATCAGCAGCAAAAAACTAAGGCACACCTTTCTGTAAACAACTGCAGAAAGGTAGTATTCTGTAGGCACAACAATTAAGAAATTGGATTAGTTTTGAGGAAATTATTATACACCCTCACAGCGAGAATTCCAAATGATATTTATCTCCCTTCAGCATTTATTTTTGTCATTAGAGTGCACAGAGGTAAGAAAATGCAATCACCTGAACCAAGCATTTGGATGAACATGCTACCCAAAGCCTGGGGAGAGGAAACTGCTGTGGTGAAGACAGGACAAAACAGATGAGATTTTAAATTACTTTTTCTCCACTCATATCCCATTTCAGTAAGTATGTAATAGTGGAATGCCTGTAACTTTAATAAAATAGCAGGATGGGTATTGAGAAAACAGTGCATTCTAGTTAGAAACCTTTTCATACCATATATTAAATGCCTCCATTCATAAAGCAGATTCAGAGTAAGCCTGAACTGAAAACTCCATGCTTCCCCCCAGAGAACGTGGCAGGCCCAGTAAGGGCAGAGCTCTGGCTTGAAGTTTATATCATTATAGTGCAGACTCAAATCTCTCCTGCCTGACACTTCACTATACTGCTATCCATTCTTTTTACTTCATTATTTTAGATCAGGAGAAGGCATATACAAGACCATTTAACTTGGCCAACAACTTTCAACACTTCAGCACATTCTCTCCACAGGATCACTTATTTTTAGTATTTACCATTAAATGTAATCTAGCAAAGTATTTTGTTAGTTGGATACTATTTTTTGTATTTCAGCACTCTTTGGAGTTTTGCTCTTCTTCCATTATTTTAAGTTTCTTGTACTTTTCTTTACAATAATACGTTTCACTATGCTTATTCTTGCAAATATTTTGAAGAAATCATCTGACTATTGTTTGCACTATTCTTTATGCTCACCAGTTAATCGTTTTCATTCTCTTTATTAATTCAATTTTCTTAAACTGAGTTACAATATCATTGCTGCTAACAATTTCTTAAACATTTCAAATTTATTCTATTAAATGGTTCACTATATGTTACACAGATATTTAAATTCCTTAGGGCATTTTAATATTCCCTCAACATTGGCTGCTTCACAATCAAACTTTTGTTTCTTTACTTATTCTTAAAGTGTATGTTCAGATAATAGTGTGATCATTAGTTCTTACATGCTCCTTTTTTTATTAATTAGGCTTGTCTTCTTCACAGAATTAGTGCCCAAACAGCCTTTGACTACATGAACTGTTCCACAAATTGTCTCAATAAGCAATGCAGTACTAACATAAAAAAATGTTTTGAATAATATAGTTATCACAATCAAAATCTCAAGAATTAAAATCCTCCATGATCAAAGTTCTGGCTCTCTTGTCGACTTTTTTTCTTTTAAATCAGCAATATGTTTTGTTATCTGCTTTTCTTAACTGCCCTCAAAGGTTACAATAACTGGATTACTTTATTGTTCTTATCTATTAAAGCTTTCTTATGTATTAGCCAAAATACATACTTATTTTTCTGTGACAGCCCAACATCATCTCATGTCAATAGAATCAAAACATTCCTTTGCCTTTTCTTGTTCGTCCTACAGAAAATTTTGTTGTTTCAATGTTAAATTGTCTGTGACTTTCCTTCCTGGAGAGGTTCTGATTTCTGTTCAGTAGACTGCACTGGGTATGGTCCTCACATTTATTCTAGAGAAAGAGAGTATCATGGTTTTTTGTCTTTACATTTTCATTAATTCTTACAGGTTAAGCACTACTGGGGCCTACAGTTGGAGTTTCTCTTTATTATTTTTCCTTTTTTGGTCATATCTACTCCAGAAGTATTTGCTGCATAATTGTGCTGGTTTTGGCTGGAATACAGTTAATTTTCTTCATAGTAATTAGTATGGGGCTGTGTTTTGAATTTGTGCTGAAAACAGTGTTGATAATTCAGGGATGTTTTCATTGCTGCTGAGCAGGGCTTACCCAGAGCCAAGGCTTTTTCTGCTCCTCACACCCCCCACCAGCAAGCTTGTTTGGGCTGCACAAGGAGTTGGGAGGGCACAGGGCCGGGACAGTGACCCCAACTGACCCAAGGGATACTCCAGACCACATGACATCATAGTCAGCCTATAAGGCTGTGGGAAGAAGTGAGGGATGTTTGGAGTGATGGCGTTTGTCTTCCCAAGTAACCGTCATGCATACTGGAGCCCAGCTTTCCTGGGGATGGCTGAACACCTGCCTGCCCATGGGAAGCAGTGAATTAATTCCTTGTTTTGCTTTGCTTGCGTGCATGGCTTTTGCTTTCCCTATTAAACTGTCTTTATCGCAACCCAGGAGTTTTCTCACTTTTACTCTTCTGATTCACTCCCCATCCCATGGGGTGGGAAGTGAGTGAGGGCTGTGTGGTGCCTAGTTGCTGGCTAAGGTTAAACCACCACAATAATTTAAGTCAACCTGTTTTCTCCTCACAGGACTCCTATGTAGCTTTGAACAGCAGTTGTATCAATGTCACTGTTCCACACACATGCAAAATCATTAAAAAACCTGACCGTAAACCTGTATTACCAGCAGGATCATCTTTATGCTATGTTACCAGAGAAGGAATTAAAGATAAAGGCAGATATGAAGATGATATAGCTGGAGAGGTGAAAAAGCACTGCTGGGCAACTCTATTAACAACTGCATATATCTGAGTCAGATGGAGGGAAATAAAAGGGCCACAACTGTTATGGGATATACATCCAAGGAACAGCAGCCCTTTTATTTCACTGTGTAGTGAATAAAGGAGTTACTATACCATGAGTTGATAGAGACACAATACAGATGGTGATATTTCCAACTGATATTTTAGTTCCAAACACACACAAAACAAAGTATCTTAGAACACTGAATATGCTACAGCTCCAGATGCTATAGGTCTACATTACTTATTTTCATCATAAAATTTACCCATTTAAGTCTTTTGTGAGGTAAGGAAAATCCCTTGGTGCTTCTGATACCATCCCTCTAGTCAGCAAACAGTTACTTTTGAACAATTAGAGCACCGTATATAAAAGGTGCCAGCCAGTCAGTTCCACATTGTCCCCACCAAATCCTGTTTATGATTCATTCTCATCAACAACATTAACTTACTAGCAAAGACAAATTCCTTTTAAATATCATTCTAAATACGTTGGGTCTCTCTAAAATAACATACTGCTGCAATATGCTTTAACTGTGGAGAGACAAGAACTTCAGTATCCAAAGTACACTGATTTTTTAAAAGATGCCTGAGGCATGACAGGATTTGGGTTAGGTTTGTTTTGAAAAACAGCTGTACTGGAAAATCCAAGACCAAAAGCTTGAAGATGAATATCCAGAGAGCACAAGAACACCTATATGACAGTGGAAGAAGCCAAGCTAGGACAGATGACAGAGCTTTTCTACTGACCTACAGTACAAAAAAAAATCAACTTTTTTGTCTTACCTGCTATGAAATTAATCAGATTTTCACATTACAGTAGTGTAAAGAGCTACCACCTGTGTAATTTCCTAAACTCACTGGATTTCCTTTTCTATGGCACCTTCTGTGCTGCCCAGTGTCATTCCCATTTTGTTCATAGGCTTTGACAGTGTGAGTACATTTTCCCTCCAGAGCAGACAGCCCTCAGCTGTAGCTTTCCACACTGGGAAGCTGACACCACACAAATCAAGATGCGCCTTAAACTTGTCCTTGAAGTGCTTTGCTTGTGTACTGACCTCTCAGCTGTTCACTACAATTTTATAACAAACAAAAAGGGGGGGGGACTTCTAGCACCTTTCTAGTATATCCAGCCCATAACTGAACCAAAACAGGTTAATCTACAGGAGTACTACTACAATACCACTTAATTGCACCCTTAGAATTCAGCATTTGAAATCTTTTTCTGCAAATTTTGAGGTATAGAAGGATAGCATATATGGAAATGGCTGAGATCTTGAGGCAATAACTATATATTTGTCAAAATTTTGCAACTGCATAGAGCAGCAGTAACAACAGATGGCTTTGTAGAAATTTACCTCTGTTTGAAGTTCATTGATTCTCATTCTAGACACTTTTATTTTGCCAGACAGTAGTTTTTGAGTGGTTTTACTATTGATCATCATGTTCTGATGCAGCAGGCTGCTGAGGAAAAAGTTAAACTACCTAGAACTAATGAGCAGTAAAACTTGCTAGCACAGATACAGTACTGGTCAAATGGCAGCAAGCACAGGACATGAAGAAGAATATGTCCAGTTTCTCAGATGGATTTTTTTTTAAAAAAAGTTTATAAATATCCATTCAGATTAATTATCCAGACAATATCACAGTAAATGGATAAAAAGAGATTTTAACACAATGTTAAAATGTATATTTAGTGTATGAATTAATTCAGGAGAGAAGAAAATAAAAAATAAAAATTATGCAAAGGAGCCCTGTTTTAACTTGATATACTTTTCTTCTCTTCATCAACAATAAATGTAATACCCTCCTTCTTTAGACAAAATTAGCAGTCCCCTGTATTAACTTAGCCTTTTAAAACCAGTTGAACACGCTGATGACTGTTTCCATATATTTCCAATCTTTTGCGTGAAATTGTTCCCAAACTGACGGTCATTTCCCCTTTTTTTGTACTTTGTTCCCTAGTTCTTCAACATTTCATGTGTTTGTCAAATGCTTTTTGGATCTTGCCATTTCATTTCTTTCCAATAAAAATGTGATTAATCCCTGAAGGACTCAATTAAGATTTTGATCAAAAATCATGCTGTAGGAGTGGGAAAAAAAGGGCTGGTGCAATGCCCAACTAGTGATGATTAGCAATGTTATTGTTGCATCTCTGAAACCACAAACCATCCCAATCCTTGCAGAGAAGGAGCATTTTAAAAGTTTAGTATTCATTTATAACAATGCATGCAATACAATACTTTTGCTGAGTAGATATAAACAAAGCCTTCTTATGATGCCTCTGTACTGGTTTGAGAGCATACTACTGTCATACATTTTGCCTTGTGACCTCAATGAATAAGATTGCCTTGGCATAATGAAATTTGTACTGGAACACACTTAACATTAGCAGAGCCATAACCTGGCTTGACTTTTTCCACTTACTGACATCCTTAAACATCCTGTGTGTCATAACATGCAAGCGTTACAAATCAAAAACATCCTCTTATGTATGTGAGCGGTACCAACTTTATATATCATCACTTTAGGTGAACACCAGCAATTACATTTTCAATACCATCATCTGTAGTTTGCCCCTCTGATTAGGCTACCAACTACCTTTTTTTGCTTTTTCACAGATTAGGTAATTTAAAAAGATATTTATCTAGAAAGACTGGAAGGTTCCTTACATCAGGCCATAGAGTGCCACATTCAGTAACTTACTTTTTCCCATTGCACAGTAATGAAATTTATAGAAATCTATTAAAATACATAACTGAACAAATATGACTTTAAATATTAAAACAATAATTTTACACAGATGTACATTTTGAGACTTTAGAGCATCAAAATATTGGAAGAGACAATATCCATCTTCTGAGAATAAGGTAATTAGCAGCAAAGAGTGTGGTTAGAAACATTCCTAAGAAACTGAGGGTTTTCCCCCTGTAGATTTTAAGGAAAACAACGGTGTCAGAGAGCTTGAGCCTCTCAAGAGCTTGAGAAGTGCAAAATTGAAAGAAAAAATATGTTACTTTTTGAAAGCTGAGGAAAAGCCTGAATACACAAGTCTAATGAAAGGAGATAAAATCTTACAGACCAATGTAGAAATATTTGAAAACTAGATCCAAGATGAAATCCTCAGGCTACATGGGCTCCCATATGATCTGACTAAGAAGGAGCAGGTTAATTTTCTTGAAAATTGGATTGCAAAAGCTTAACAGCTTGCAGTTGAAGATGACCCACTTTGCGTTGAAAAGGCATACAGAAAATCTTTAAGAAAAGAAAACAAGGGGAAAAAAAAAGAAATCCCGAGTGAGAGGCAGCATTATGCTTGGCCTCTCAGATCAGAGAGATATAGGGAAGGATCCTCCTCAGGGCAGCATATAAGGAACTATATATTATCCAATATACTTCATGTTTTCTTCTTGGTGTTTTTTTTTTTATTTTGTTTTGTTTTGCCTTTTTTGTCTCAAGTGCTCTCACTGCAGCAAAGAAAAGATACAAATTACCCCTGCCAAAGAAGAGAAGTGAGGTGGCCATTTCTACTACTATTTCAACAGGATATAAGATTTCACATTTCTTTTCCAAAAAAAGACTGGGAAAGACAGGATATGCATACCTGTTACAGCATTCTCTGTCTTTTCAAAGACATGCCTTTCACACATTCAGAGCTCTAAAGCTTTGGGAAACCCCTATAGAGAAACAGAAAAGCATACGTAACCTAATAGATCATAGTACTAATGAAACTTCACAAGCAAGTTTTAAATCTTTTTGGAAGAACATTCCATGTACAGCACCGCAGGAACCTTTGATAAAAAATATCCAGTCAGCTCCAGGTTTTGATCTTCATCACTAAATATCAAATGGTACCAAATAACAAGCAACAAACTTTTCATTTCCAGACTGGTAATGACCACAAATGTACCGACTTCTACAAATTTTGCACTTGTTCAGCACCTCTGAAAACAAGATCTGAGATACCAAGTCACCCATATGAAAACTGAAATTAGTGAATCCCTTTCACCTTTCTTTCATCATAGGATGCAAATAAATTCACATCCTTCATAATGGGAATTATAAAACATACAAATATTCAGTCAGTACCTTTGTAAGAGAATTTATTTGTAAGTATCAGGAGGAACAAAGAACAAACATTACAAAAAAAGTAGGAAATGCAATCTCAAACATAAAATGTACAATACTCCTGTTTGCAGACTGGTTTAACGATGAAATGACAGATTAGCGATTACATTGCAATACCTTATACATCTATAAATCAAATTCTATATTGGCGAGCTGGTTTTCAAGTAGATTTCTTATTTCTTAATGTTCAGTTGTTCCATAATCAGTAACTACACTTCAGTGCAAGGATCTTAGCTGTTCAGCAGCTCGCTTTTTTTCTCAAAATTCCCTGACAGTCCTTTTGAATCATATAAAATACCCAACTGCAAGAGAGGAAAAAATAACCCCAAACCTACAAACTTTCAACAGCATTATCAAAAAAGTTCTTCCATTCAACATCTACTGGAATGATCCAAACAAATCTTTGAGATAATGGCATGTTAAATGAAAATGCCATACAGACCTAGTATTATTACCTGACTTTCTACTGCTATTAGGAAAGACCAAAAGATAGAACTGTAACTTTTTAAACGTAACCATAGGAATACCACACTTCAAGGGTTTTTCCGCATACTGATTTTCTTACTTGTTTCCACCTATATAAATGAACATGGGATTATACAAGATCCCATTTATATTACATCTCATAGTTGAACAGCTGACTCAAAAACTTAGTTAAAAGCATTCCAAATATTGTTAGCTTGCAAGCTTTCCAAGAACATTTTATTTATGTAGTTCTGCCTATAGTTTGTTGATGGGCTCTAGCTGCTGTTTTCGATTCTCATTTGTAGATCATTTTTCTCACACGTACCAATTTATTCTGTTCCTTCCTATGGAGATTTATCGATATTGTCTATTTAAATCACTGTTTATCCCATGTATTCAGTTTTAAGATACAGAATTGACCTACAGCTGAAATAGTCAATGCCCAAATTTCTTTGAAAGTTCTGTGTAAATACACAGTCTGATTTACTGCATTTAGATCTTTACGTGAAACATTGTTTCTCACTGAGGTTCTGTGAATGTGATGAAGGAAAAAAGAAGCTACTTCAGTTTTACTTACATAATTAGAAAGATACTTAAATGAATTTTGAAAAGATTCTCAGAGTTACTTCGAGGTTTTTGTTTGTTTCTTTTCTAGACACTTTTAAAGATTTTTATTTTTTTTTAAAGATTAGTTAGAGAACATTGGCCTGCTTTTGAAAATATAAAGTGGAGTGCATAATCTAAGGAACATAACCTTTGTGATAATTATTTGATTTTTATTTTTTTTTTAGATTGCTAAATCAAATGTGTTTTAAGCTAGTCTCTTATAAGTGTACATAATGAAAAAAATCTATTTCAGCTGATAATTTTTCAGGTGATTTACTTGCAGCAAAACAAAATGCTCAGTTAAAAAGTTGATCAAAACCATAATGTGTTATTTCCATTTTTTTTAAATGACTATTTTTATGGTTAGAAACTAATGATTTCTTTATGAGTGACTGAAAAACCATGGTGATATTATGCTTCTTCCTGTTAAGATAATACTGCATCAGGAACCTTCTGTAATATTACTTAACTGCATATTTATCAGCATCCCTGGCTACTACCTAATTATTTTCTTCTACTACAGATTGCCATTCCCATGCCACAATGTGCGAGAACCCCAACTCCATCTACGTTCAATGCCTTTTAAAACTGAGTAAAACATTAATTCACTTCTCAGCTGCCTCAGTTCTTGAAAGTGCAACATACCCTTTGAGATAAATTTCAGTCTAGTTGACTAAGAAATCATCAATCTTCATGTCTACTTTTCATGTCATGAAATTTTCTTTTCTAAAAGACCAACTACTTCGCTCTCTGGATAAAGTCTGCATCTCAACAATAGGGTTACATACCTTTTTGTCCCTACCTCAAATTTATGCTCAGATTTAAGTATATTCTGCTGTACCAACACCTTTGCAATGCTCTCTCAACTCCAGTAGCAAAGTTGTTCTTCCTTTCCTTCCCCTGTCATAAAGCGTAGTTGCAATTTTAGGCATTTAAAGCTAGTTCCTTTAGTTCAATTTAAGCCATCTCTCTCTCTCTTCTGGTTGTTTTTTGTCCTTTCCACAGAAACAGAAAAATAGTTCTGAACTGTATAGCTTCAAGAAGTCCTGTCTATTGACATACTGAGACTACAATCACATGAATCCACTGAGCTTGGCCTGGGAGGAGGGAAACAACCGATTTAAGAAGGCAGGCAGCTGTCTGATATGTGCTGTTAGCCTAGTGATCCCCTGGCCTGCGGGATGGGCTGCCTGGGCAGTAGCACGTATAGGCAGGTTTATAACAAAGCAGACAGTTCTTCTTGTTGTTTCTTTGATATGTTATCAACTAAGACACAGTGCTACTAGAGAAAAAAATGGGGGCACTTTTGCAGCTCCTAGTATGCCATATCCTTCTACCCATCTCCATGGGGTTCACCTCAACATCAGCATTCATTCTGTCTCACCGCTGTTTACTACTAGCTAATACTGAAGCACCTCAGATATTCCTGAAATGATAAAATATGTGCATTTTAAAAAACAAAACCTAACAAACAAAACCAAAGAAAATGAGGCATGTAGTTCTAAACACTCACCAACTCAAATAAGTAAAATTGTTGGTACTCTGTGCAACACTCATACGCATGCTCCAATTTCACTTTGTTTCCTTTCAATGACTGCTGTGAATATTTTAAGCCATGCTACTTGGACACAAAAACAGACAATATTGAAAACATGTGAACATCACTCATTACCAGAAAGTGATTTTTTTGAAAAATACAAAGGGTTTTTTTATAAATTTCTGCTTAAACTCTAAGACTAGCATGAGGAAGGAACATCAGCAACCCAGAGTCATCCACTGTCCTACACTGTGAAGGACTAACTGAGACAACTTGTAAAAACTGGAAGTACTACACTGATACAAAGGAGAAAATTTTCCATAAAATGTAACCCACTCTTTTCTTATGAAAGTAAAACCACAAGAATACAATTTCACAAGAAGAGTGTAGAGCTTTATAAGCAGTGAAACATAAAGCAAAAATTGAATTCAAAACAGCAAAATAAGATCATTAACATTAATTTAATTTATGTCCTTCAAGTCTTACCTTGTCTTCCTAGATCTTGAATGTGAAGCCACATCAGTGCCCTTTATACCTGGATTGGAAGAGAGGGGAAAGTAAAGTTTAGTTCACACAAACTATTACAATTGATAAATAAGAGCTGTCAGCAATTGTTTCATTTCAATTTAACAGCCAAATATTTCCATTTTCTATCAGCAATACAAATAAATGTTAACTCCAAGTGGAAAATTATTTTTCTACGTAGATAGCACAGGAGAAAAAGGTTTTAAACTCATTCTGGTATCTTAAAACATCTGATCTTTTAAGTTTTGGATTTCATATATTTTCAAAATTTCAAAGTTGATGAGACTTTTCCCAAACAGAAAAGGATGACTCTACAAAGTAGCCAAGGTTTTACTTCAAATAAGACAACAGTGTTTGCAAGAACAATGTAGAAAAAGTCAAGAGAAAACAACCCAACACAGTAATTTATGTCTCGTGCAATGGTTTGTATCCATGCAAAATGAATATAAGCTCCTATCAAGACAAAGGGATCAACTTTAAACAAATACCATTAGGCAAAATTTGCATTCACTTTGCAAACTGAGGAAGCCACACTTCATTACAGAGAACTCAAGTTAATATACTAAGATGCAATATTAAGCACAATTAACAACCATCTTGTTAGTAAACATGCTTAAGCCTATCAGCACCATCAAAATATAACAATTTCCAGACCATGTAGAAAGCTTTCTTCTTTGTCTACAAACCATTCCACTACTGCATTAACAATAAACACAAATACTTCTGCAAGTTCTATTCACGCTATAAAAAAAAAATTAAAATCTATCTGAAAACATAAATTTATCAATTCAGAGGATTATTCAAATAAAACCAGAAAACATATGGGTAGCATAAGAAGTGAAATCCAGAGCTTAATAATTACAGATACAGCTCACTTTATTTTGACCAATCAGCTCTTAATGGTTTAGCCTAGTAAGACAAAAGTCAGTTAGTACTTCTTCAATAGACTAATCATTTTGCATTTAATTGTCATATCAATAATACTGGCATATCCCTACAGCAAAGTAAATAGTTCTTACATCAACTAATTAAAATCTGAGTTAAAAGGTAGCTCACTGAGTGTTCTATTCAGAAAAAGCAAATTATTAGAATAAAAACAACTCTTCATGGCACAGGGGTAGGCGAGGTTCATTTTCTTCTGTGACTCCACCAAAAACATTGCGTGGCGCTCTCATGCTATTAGAAGTGACTTTTTGATTGGCATAATGAGAAGAACAGTAAAACAGATGGGTCTCCTCTGAAGTTGCACAAGATTCCCACTGGACAATATAAAATGCTGACAGATAACAAAAGAATTCCACACTTGGTATTCACTGCAGATTAAAATTTAAATATCGTCTGAGCAAGCCAAGCATTTGAACCAATTTTCTTAGATTGGCATTACAAAATACATAAAACTGAAACAGGAATTAATTGTTTGAGATCATGGGTCTATTAATGAACCCAGGAAATATATCCCTATTTACCATTATGAGACTAGGAACACTACAAAGTTGCTATACATTCTTCTGCTCTTCATGAATTTGAAAAAGCTTTTGTAGGAGCATTGCTCTTAAGACAGTCTGGGGAGCCATGTGTAACAGTATTACATATATTACTTGCTGAAAGGAGTAGTCAAAGCAGACACAAAGAAAGATCAAATATTGTACCATGTTGGACTTTTTTAGAATGATGTTATTGAACAAGTCATTTTATGTATTTAAAAAAAAAACCAACCAACCAAACCCAAAACATAGGACAGTATGGAGTTTGTCATCTGAGTGTTAGTCAATATTGTGGCTATATTTTTCTGTTTTCCTACCAGATAAGTAAAAAATAATAATAATAAAAAAAGAAATAAGATCTAGGATGTCTGAAATGCTAGGATTTATGGCTGAACTCAAAATTTATGGTAGAACTCAAAACCAAGAAGGGATAAAACAGAGAGAAACCTTATTTCTAAAGGGATGGAAAACAAACTAATCAAAGAATAAGTGCATTTAAATGAATCTACAAAAAAGAAAAAGTCGGAGAGGAAAAAGAGCAACAAACATTGTAAGAAGAGGAATAATGCCATGAGATAATTTTAGAGATGGATGATCAATGATGCTTTTGGCAATACAGTAGTTTGTGGAGATTAAAGGATATTTTGAAGTGCCTGAGCTAAATGAGCCTCTATTTCAGGCTGAATAACATCCCAGATAACAGCAGAAAAGCAGACATTCTTGTCCAACTGCAACAGCCATCCAAAAAGATAGACAATATTTTCACAGGTCCATATATAAATAAATTATATAAATAATTGTATTGTGAGCTCATATACACTGTGCACAGATTTGTTCACTGTGTATTCATAGCAAATATAACTCAAGCTGCAATTCTAGCCTGATCAGTTTTTAAATAAAAATTTCCATAATTACCTACAAGTTAAAAAACAGAACTGACACTGATGAATAACATAAAACAGCCTCTAAATACAGTTGGTACATAGGAGAAAAAAACAATACCATTAGCACACACCTTCTAACATGTATGTTCTGTATGAAATATTTTTATTTACAGTTTAATGCAGATATTTAAATACAATTCTGTTGTATTTATGGAATATTTCCTGGTCTGATAAAAACAAATAGATAAAAGTAAAGCAAAACCATTGAGAAGTAGAGATGAAGGGAAAGACAGAAGAACAAAAACACTTCATAAATGTCAGATCCTTAATGCTCTACAACACCACTAAGTATTCGATCACCTCTAAAGGTGAGGAAAAGATATGTTCAAACTTTTGCAAAGAGAATTTCTATGAATAGAATCTCCATATTCCTAGTCCTTCAAGTTCAGGAATATAAATCTCTAACAATTTTTAACAGGATTTTTCTAAATAACATTGATGGAATTATATTCTTCATGCTTACGTACATATACATGCTTTCAAACACATGCATACACATACCAAACTACTGGTAAGTCCTGGTTGGGTGGTTTACCATAACAATAAATGGAGAGAGAAACATTTGTGCTTACTAGGAAAATATACCTTCAATGGTTCTCATGCAAAATCCACCAGTTTTCTTCCTGCAATGTATCACATTGTTTTATGGTTAGAAGAGCTAAAAAGCCAGCCTAAAAAATTACATTACTGCAGCCCTGGAACAGACTGCTCACAGAAGGTGTGAAGTTGCTATCATTAGAGATCTTTTAGGATAAGTTCTGCCAGTATCTACTTGTGCTTTGATTCCATCTTGCATCAGGAGACAGACTAGACAAGTCTCCTGAGGTCCTTTCCAATGCAATCTTTCTGCAGATCTACTTTTCTCCTTCATACGATGAATATATAAGAGAAATCAGAGAAAGTGCAATGGGATTTTTATTAATAACAAATAATATTTATGAAAATAGAATGTAGGAGGCCTACCACCTCTGTGATTTGACTACTAAACCACAATACTTCAAAGCATATAACCTCTTCCCTCATGACCTAGCAATGTATTCAGAAAAAACTGCAAGAGCCAGGGATTTATTCCACTTCCAAGACATGTAGTTTGCTGTATGAACCAACTAATGCACAATATATATTAGAATTAAACCCTGTCCACCTCTCCTGAAACTACTTCAGGAAATTCATATCAAATCTGTCTGCTGCAGTTAGTTTTTATGACAGAACTATTACAGAGAAATAAACAGTGTCACTGGTGAAAGGAATGTCAAGCTGCTTTGAATTGGCTAAACAGCATCTGATGTCCTCAAGGATTATAGTGCATTATGACCCTGCCCTGCCAATCTGTTTAGCTTCTGACGCTTCACCATATGGGGTCAGAGCAGTGATTTCTCATATAATGCTAAATGACCTAGAAAAGCCTGTAGCATTTACATTGCAAACACTTACTAACATTGCAAAGACTTAAGCACAGATGACAAACCTATAACATATGTATTTTGACAGAGTCTCGTTATATTACTAAATTTGACTATACTTATTCCTTAGTGGCTAGAATAACCAAATGAACGCCCACCTCTGTGGGTTTCACATGTACATGGCACTTCTTTTAACTGAACTCAGTTAGGAAATGCATGTACTGTTTCCGATACTACCTTGACACTTGAACTGTGTCATTTTTCAATGATCATGGCATTTCGTGGAAACTGTCGTGGCTTAATAGGCCAACAACGCTCTTGGGGAAAACAAAGATAAGGTGGTTAAAAAAAAAACCCTCTTCAAGTTTAAGTATTCTGAGCAAAGAGCACTGTGAAACAGTCATTAAAAGTAAATAAAAATACTTTCTTGTGATGAAATGTAGTTTAGCCAAACGAACAGCAAGGTACTTATTCCAAGTCAATAAATTGTTCTTTTTTTGCGCAAACTCTGTTATTGCAACAACATTACAACACTTGTATTTCTGAAGACAGAAAAAAATACTCTAAGTTGGGCAAAAGAGGAAAAAAGCTTACATCAAGTTTGCTGTATGAGTAGATGCAAAGAAACTAGAACAATATAGGAGCAAAGATGATCACAATAAAGATGTATTCATCCATTCTTTAAACATTCAAAACTCATGGTTTCAATGGGAGTACCAGTCTAAAAATACCCAGGCTGCAGAACCATACATAAACAATGAACAGAAGGAGCTCTGAAAGTTAAAATGTTTTATCAACACTGTATTACCTTTTTTTCATAAGATAAATTTGTCTGTTTTCATGACTAACATTCATAAAAGTATACATTAAGCCAACAGAAACAGTACAACCAAACATTACATTACTTACAAATAAATGAAGGTCTTACTACTACAGAACACTACAAACTCCATGCAAAAAACCTCTCTCTTTTGGAACGTATGTATGTATGATTTCATCTGGAAGGCTAACATTTAACATGAGAGCTATGGATAATGAGAAAGCAGAGAAGAGAAGAGAAGAGAAATGGGAGGGGAAAAGCAATGCAGCGGAAGGGGTAACAGATCAATAGGTTAACCATCTTCTGTAGTTAATTCCCAGCGCAACATGCTAGAACTTCTTAAATTAGCAGAAATGGCTCAAAGGCTACAAAGGGATATGTACTAAACATCCAAGAAAGCAATTTTGATGTGTTTCCAGGACTGTCAGAGAGAGCAATGTCAAATAATAAAGTGAATGTGATTTGATTTATAGACAATTATGGGTGAATGTTGAGTGCTGTGCTCAGGAGCAGAGACCCAACCTCCATTATTGTTAATGGGAGCACCGACTCCCACTAGAATTGTAATTGTGCTAGAACTGTAATTGTTTGGCCTCCAATCCAAAAGTGTTGCTAACACCAAAATTTATTGAGGACTTCTCAGATGTAGAGGCACTAGAAAGGCTATACCAGATAAGACACTTCAGCAGGGAAAGAAATTCTCACAGCTCCTATTAGAGTATTTCCTATTTGAGGATTATGCTTCTTGCTAAGAAACAATTGCCTGCTTCTCTTTGTTCTCACTCATATTTTCCCTACCCCTCCTACATCAAAAAAGTAATAAGAATGAATTTATTTCCCAGTTTATAAACATGCTCTACCACACATCCTCTGAGCATCACCATCAAACCTTTACTTACCATCCATGAGTTTCCTTCCTTAATGTTTTTTTGCTTAAGGGAAAGGTTGACTAGTAAACAGGAATTCAATTTAATGAGAAACAAAGAGCCACATAGCTTAGAAATGTTTTGCAAAACAGACACCACTCTTACATCCCACACAGACAGACAGACAGTAAGTCTTGTAGATAAGGCTCTCAACTGTGATGTGGCAGATTCACGTTCATATCACTAGTCTTCCCAATAAACACACAAAGAATATAAGAACAGCCATACTGACCTATTTAACTATCTTCTCACTGACAATGTTATATATTAGATGTCTTCTATAATACAACAAGCCACAGCTTAGGAGCTTCTTAAATATTTCTGTATTTAGCAGACCTTAAAGACTTATTTTTCTTCTAAGAATTAGTCCAGTTCTCTCTGAACCTATGCAAACTGCACATCTAGAGCATCCCATGCCAAGGAGTTCCAAAGCTTTTACTAAAAAAAGCCACCCAACTGTCTGCATCAGGTCCACTCTCCAGCTCATCTGTTTTCAGTGTAGGGCCAAATATCTCAAGCTGACTATTTGACATATTAGGAGCATGCCTTAAGCCCCAAGCTAAAGAGCTCTTACTCTCTTTAGGAGGCATTCTACTTAGCGTAATTGCTAACTCTTTCCCTAAAGCAGAGCATGAGAGACTAGCTTTGGTCCAGTGATTAAAGCATTTATCAAGGATCTGGAAGAACCTGATAACTGGCATTTTTCCAATACAAAATACATTTCATTGAACAATTAAAGAGCAAGCTTGCTTTCTAATTGCTGAGACAGAACAATGATCTTGCCCTCATCTTGCTGGAAATTCCATCTTTAAATTCCGCCTCCATTAGAAACTGTACATACTGCCCCTGTTAATGGGAAACAAAAAGACAAACCACAGAGGCCATAAGTTATGGAATATTCCTCTGTTTGAAAGTGTGAAAGAGATGTTTCTTAATTCTCACATTCACAAAACAGCCTAACTACTGAATGGACTGAACCTACACACTGCTGTATTCTATCTAAAGAATAGAAGATAGCTGACAACGTTTATGGTATCATCAACAAAGGCAACCAAAACAGTAAAGTCAGCAATATACTCCTCAGTTGTTTTGTTCATTTGAAGCAATGGGACAGGCCTGTCAGGCAATGCTTGCAATTCTTCAAAGGTTGGAATGAGTTGTTTGCTCAGCAGTTGATCCCTTGTCGAGAAAAAAATTACCCAATAAAATTCAGAGTTTACTGTTTGGGGACACGATTAAAACAGTGATATAAAAGTCTTGTGCAGACTTGAGCTTTCAAGGTGGTATTAACAGTAGACTTAGAGAGACCTACAGACTGCAGGATCACTTGGTACAGAACAAATGAAAGGCATTCACAATACTGTCACAAAACCTCTTTGGCTCTATTTTTCTTTTTACTTCAAAGACAACAGTGTTAAATATTTACCCATCATTCATTTAACACCAATAAATACAAAAATTTTAAATCCTGGTCTATACAGACAAGCATATTTTCCTAATACTTACTTATTCTGTTGATGAGACAAACATTTCCCTATGAACAAGTCATCCTGTAGCAGAAGCAGCAATTTTTGTGGTGGAAAATAAAACTTTATACAGAGGCCCTTTTGTATTAACCAAAAAACTTTTTAGTGTGATAAAGAATTCTACTACCCAAAGATATGTTTACAAACAATATCTTGCCTTCCTCAGTTCACATAGCAACACTCTACAATAGAAAAAAACCTCACAGAAGTTTTTAATACTGTTGCATTCCCAAATATTCAAATACCCATATTTCTGCTTGAATATAAGGTTGCACCATGAAAAATGGTCAAAATTTTAAGTGAGGTCACTTCAAGTGACAAGAAAACACCCATATGTAAGCAAAATCCATCCATTTTTCTTTATGCGCATAAAAAACCCACAATTTTTGCAGGTCTAATTTGTTTAGTCCCATAATTCCAGAAAAATATCAGCAAGCACAAATGGTATTTAAAATAGTAGTAGTCACTGAGAGTATATATAAACAAGTCAGCACCTATTACAATGACAGGAGCTCAAATTGTTCAAACCTTTGACAAAAATCTGTCTAGACCTTTTCTTAAAAACAAGGACATCTAAAAAGATCAGAATGACTTTTAAGCTCAAATGTCTTTTTTTTTTAATACATAACAGAACTATTATTTTTTTCTATGGAGAGAATTAAGAATGATTGAGATCAGAAATAAAGGAGATTTGTAAACAAATGTCTTCCTATAGCATCCTTGCAGGCTTTTCCCTTACTCTCAGGCTTGCTCTTAATCAAGTTATTCTTCAGGACTTCCTAGGCTGCAGTTAACTGTCACACACACTCCATTATATCTCTAGGTAAAATGTTTCATGTGCTTCCTCAGAAGTCTCAGCCCTGCTGCACTGTAGGTTTCCTGCATGCTCACTTTTATTTTCTTCTTGCCCCAGACTGCACACCAGGAGTTTATTTCTTCTTGAATAAGTCCATGAGAAGGAGCAATCTAGTGCCAGGTGGCTCCAGCTGACCCTAAGCCAGCACAGGACAAACAGGAGTTTTCTCTGTGCCCAGCCACAGCCTTTTAGAGAATGCTATAATGTACAAAGTAAGAAAACAGACTCTGTCCATAACAATTGTACCACATGCCACTATTAGAATATCTAATAGTAATTCAGCCACCAGGTTTGGACAGCAAAATAATATCATAGGATGATAGGATCTAGTTCTAAAAGTAAGAGTGTTCTAGAAACTGATGCATTAGACAAGTCAGGAGAAGTCCTCAGATTATGCAGCTAAACAGAGGGCCAGGGTGAGTAGGTGACAAAAGGCAGAACATCAAAAAACTGCATAAACCCAATATTAAGTACATTCTCAATATTTTATGAACAAACCAATAGGAAAGTTGGGCAGTTAGGCAAGATGTCCGTTTTGAGTTCCTTTCTATCTTTGATGAGTTATTTTGCAAGCTTTTTAATACAGGTTAATTCTATAAAAATAAATAAAGGCAACCTAAACCAAATCCCCACTCTCCCCCACTCAAGCAAATACTTCCATTCAGAAGTCTAGAATTATAGTACAATAACCATTCTTCCTCACTGTTTCTTACTTGAAAAAATAATTATTCTTCTGCAAAATACAGTTCACTGGCACAGAAATAGGCAATATAAATTGTGGTTCAAGTTTATCCAATATATAGTGGTATTCCTTCCACTTAAAAAGGACAGAGCCAAGGGCCGTCTGATCTATTTATACCACATCTGTTACTACAGCATAGATCACATAAACCCACTGGACATTCTTATATCTTTACCTCTAACAGTGATGCACTTCTATAAACAAAAGCTGGCTTGAGCCCAGGATAAGCCTCCACAGACCTGGACAAACCAAATTTTCCTATGACTATCCCTCATTCCAGGAGAGTAAGAGCGAGCCACATCCGCTACAGAAGGAACCACAAACGAACTACTGTGTAACAACAAACATGAGCAATAAACCTGACAAGATGCAAAACTTTTCTTTTAGCAAAAGAGAGCAGAATGCATTTCATCCTCTAGTTACTCTTTACTGATGACAACAGTAGACTAAAATATTACTAGCTAGAAACACAATTTGAGATCAGCTTGAGAAAGTCATCCAACTCCACCTGGCCCAGCTGACATGCATTTACATTATGTCCACTTAAGGTGTTCTTAAGGAGCACCAGCTTCACTGAACAGAATTTGCTATAATCTGAGATTCCTCCCATTTCCTGAATCACATACAAGCTGAAAGAGATAGAATCATATCACAGTGGGCAAACAAGCCTGTTCAGATACATTTTGTTATTTTTCATCTACTGACGGAAGCAAGCTAGCAACTGTCTTGATCATTATTTTTATTTTCTCTCCCATTACTTTCTTCATCTCCTTCTCTTCCCTCCCATCTTAGAATTTTCCACAGATTTTGTTTGCCTGAAGTTTGCACAGCCTATGGGAATGCACCAGCAATAAAATTTTGTCCTGGTTTCAGCTGGGATAGAGTTAATTTTCTTTCTAGTAGCTGGTATTGTGTTATGTTTTGGATTCAGTATGAGAAGAATGTTGATAACACACTGATGTTTTCAGTTGTTGCTAGGTAGTGTTTAGACTAAGTCAAATACTTGTCAGCATCTCATGCCCAGCCTTCTTAGGCTGGAGGGGCACAAGAAGTTGGGAGGGGACACAGCCAGGACAGCTGACCCAAACTGGCCGAAGAGGTATTCCATACCATGGGACATCATGCCCAATATATAAACTGGAGGCAGTTGGCTGAGGGAGGAAATCACCGCTCAGGAATTAACTGGCCACGGTCAGCAAGCGGTGAGCAATTGCACTGTGCATCACTTGTTTTGTATATTCCAATTCTTTTATTATCATTATTGTAATTATATTAATGTTATTATTATTTTCTTCATTTCTTTTCTATTAAACTGTTCTTATCTCAACCCAGGAGTTTTATGGGTTTTGTTTCCTTGATTCTCTCTCCCATCCCACTGGGTAGGGGGATGGGGAAGTGAGTGGCTGCATGGTCCTTAGTTATTGGCTGGGGTTAAACCATGACAAATAGTTACACACTACATTTGCTTTTTCAAGCTCTCACACTGTTAATGGTAGAAGAATCTCACCTTGAACTTTTTTCAGCATACTGATTAGAAACATTATGAGGAGCTAGAAGTAAAACATGTTGCAACAAAATTATGTTCCAAAAGATTCTAACCTTGAGTTAGATAGTAAAGATATTTTCTTAATATTGATAAGCATAATCTGACCCTTCTAGAGGTCACATAGATGGCTACTAATAGGACAAGTCATTTCAGGTAGCAAATGAAAACTTTTGGGTAAGGATGTTGGCACTTTGAACTCAAAATTCCACATGCTCGGGCTTGTTTTAAGGTCACCAGAAATGCTCACTGCAACGCTACCAGCATCTTACATTGGGCTGGACGACAGTAAAGGCAGCAAAGTTAATCGTAGAGTGTAGAAGACACAGTCATTTTGAATAGACTCCACTAATCCAGCATTATTTCTTGAGGCTTGATAGTTGGAAGTTCTGAAGGTATTTCTTTAAAAACTAATGGCATGCTTTAAAAACGGTAACACCTTAGGTATTTGGTCCTTTAGGCCTGATTTATCATGATGCCCAGTCTTTCCAAGGATATTAGTAATTCCTTTTTGTCATCTCCAAAAGAGCTGGTAGCATTTTGCTCTATGTTCTCAGCTTTCACAGAACTGCTTTTGTTTGGAGGAGCAGGCCCTTCAAATGCCTCTCAAAGCTGTTTGCCCTGTCCATAGGAATTACTGTATCAATGGCTAAAATTTTGAGGTAAGTTTCTTAAATCTCCCAGAAAATCTATTTTATTTTATTCCCTCACTAATGTTTATCTTTGTTCCTTACTTTTTTCAGCACTCTAACGGATGTCTGTGCCCAGCGTTAGCAGCATCGGGCTGCAGAGGTCTCTGTGAGGCGAGGCCAAGGCTGCCCCAAGCTGGACACGGCCAGTTCTGGCTGGTTCCAGCTGGTTCCACAATGGTCCCGCCGAGCCCAGCAGCGATGCCGGTGGCACCTCTGGGGAGGCGAGTTGGAGACAGGGAAGAACACTGCCTGGCCAGCAGGAGCGAGGGGAAAACGCCTGAGGAACAGCCCTGGGAGCACCAGGGCCGGGGAAGGAGGAGGAGGAGGTGCTCCAGGCCGTGGAGCAGGGATTCCCCTGCAGCCCACAGGGAGACCATGGGGAAGCAGGTGGATGTTTTCTGAAGGGACTACAGACTGTGGAGGAGCCCAGGTAGGAGCAGGTTCTCCTAACAGGACCTGCAGCCCATGAAGGACACGTGCAGGATCAGGTTTATGCTGAAGGACTGCAGTCTGTAGGGTCTGCAACCCTCCATTGCCTAGACCCCAGCCAGGTCAACCCACCACAAGAAGCTACACTGCAGAGAATTGCATGCTTTGTTTCTTCTGTAGGCTGTAGTCCAGTGAGAAAAGGCAGCAAATTAAATTGTAGATAGTCATATCAGAGTGTCAACAGTGCATTATAATATGGTGTCTCTCTTTCTTCATAGGTTAATGTGAGGATTTTTATAGGTTTTACCAAAATACAAGATGAAGAATGTTCATACTGTGGCTGCTCTACAAGACAATGGGAAATTTGCACTATATTCATCACTATGTCATAACTAAATTATCCATCAAATGGCCTAATTATCAGTTCTAGCACTTCTGTTCATGAGTGCCTTGGTGTTATGCTTTGACACACAAGAAAAATACAAGAACAGACTTTAATCCTTTTTGTTTTCAAAAAGGTCTAAAAGACCTGTCCAACAAGAGGTCTGAACTACGCATTTTCATCTCAGACTTCTGTATGTTCAGTTTCTCCATTTTCTAACCAGAAGTTATGTTCTGTTCTATTTTGTTGGAAATAAGTCTTCATTTTCCTGGAATTTCCAGGCATTAAGCAAATAGCAGTTCTAAAGAAAAACTCAAACATATGGAAGTCCCAGGCCAGCAGTCACAAAGGTGTATGTAAGACTAAGCATATGAACACTATGTCTGCCATGCCCTGCATTTGATGTGTGTGCACTTCAGGGATTTTTGCCCTCCCAGCTATTGTCCAGGGAGTCCCAATAAGGATATACAAGCCCTGTCCTCACTGAAGAAGATAAATATGAACAAAAGCAAAAAGGAATTGAACCAGAATCCTTCAAGTACTTCTGAGACTTCCTGACCCAAGCACAAAATAACCTGACAAGTAAAAGAGTTGTGCTCCTGATGTTGATACTAACCTCTGAAGTTCAAAAGAAAGAGAGCATTTCAGTACAAGATTCAGATGCAAAATTAAGCTTTTGAGGACACAATATATAATATCAAGGTCTTATTACCTGAAATGAAGACAGTTCTAAGAGGATGATTAAGTGTCTGGAGATTGACCTACTATACAGGTGCATCTTTTCAGAATGAGAATTGTCCTGCTCTGGTTACAAGGACAGGGTGCCTTAAAGAGGAAGCCTCTCAGCTCATACAACTTGGTAACAGTCTCCATTCTTATCAGCACCATTGGCCCTCTATATTATGGAGGCTACCTTGGGAAAAGCTAGCTAGGATGAACAAAGTATTTTTGAGATCAGTTTTGGAGTCTGGAGTTTCGATGCCAATGTCTGTTGCAATGCCCAATATTGACTCAGTGTTTCCTTGTATTTCCTTATGTTTATGAGCTTTTAAGTTCCTATTCTATAAGCAAACTGCATGATGATGGTTGGGTTTTATCTGTTATCTCATTCCTAATTCTGTTCTGTTCCATTATTTTATTCTTGTTTACCCTGTTATGCAATTAATATTCAAAGAAGACCTAACACAGAAGGACCTTGGTTTATCACTGACATTCTCAATGCCAGGAAAACACCAACAGCAAAAGCAGTGATCAGCAACTCATCTCCCAAATAGATGCAAGATGATGTTTTCAAATCACAAATAAGAAGGGTATGGTTATTCTCTTCAATCAATATTTGTATTTCATGAAAAGCAGCTATTTAATACTTTACTTTTTTTTTCAGTGAAAGAAAGATAGCAACAGAGAAGACATAAAAATGTATAAATAGTTTAATGTCTCAGCAAAATATGCTAATTATGATTCTTGGCCTGGTAATTTGGACAGTGAATACTAATGAATCTGGAATCCTTATTTGCAGATTCCAGCTTAATCAATTTTTTTTCTAAAGATAAATAAAATTGGAAGTACTATTTCTAAACCTAAAGCAAATTGTCACCATGGGAGAAACCTCCTACAAAGCTGACTTTTTCATGTTATTTGATATGCAATTGTGAAAGAAACACAAAGATTTTTCCAGTTATTCTTTACACTGAAGCTTGAGTATATCTGTAATCTAAAAGTTTGGTATATTTTACAGTAAGCTCTTCAGATTGTTGAAATTTTTTGTTGGTGTGGTTTGGGGTTTTTTTAATTGGTTGGGGTTTTTTTTTGTTGTTTTCATTCCATTGGGGCTTTTTTTTTTTTTCCTGGGTTGGATGTTTACCGTGTGATAAATAGTTTGTACAAATTATTTTGCTAGCCTAGATAATAATGGAAGAAATCCATTCCCTTGTGGCAAACATGTCAACTTCAAAATTCTTACAATTTGTCATCTAGCAGCATTTTAGAAAGTGGGTTTTGATATTCAAATGTCTGCTATGTCAACATTTGTGCATCTACTTCTAAGACTTTGGAAGTGAGAAAATTTGGGAACATGCAAGCACAAAGCACTAGCTATACTACACAAACAAAAGGGCTCACAGCTTTTGTGCTGGATCCCCGAAAAGAACAAAAGTAACCAGACTTTAAATTTCTTTAATGTCTATGAACTTTTTACTGAAATGCAACCATTGATTTTCCAACATGAATACTTTAGTAAATAGAAATAAGGCAAAACTAATTGATTTTCATCATGAAGACCACTATCCAAGCATGACTTCCTGGGTCTTAACAGAGCACTGCCTACATTCCATTCAATCCCTAAAATTTCAAGTAAAATACTGGAACTGATCTGTAAAACAAACAAGAGATCAGCAATAAGATGACTGTTGTGGTTTAACGCCAGCGAGCAACTAACACCACGCAGCCGCTCACCCCTTCCCCCACCCCAAGTGGGATGGGGGAGAA
>JANZLQ010000040.1:17522657-17574003 GCA_026212715.1 Elanus axillaris
ATTTCTGGTACGGACTCCAATTTGTGACATCGACATTAAAGAGAAACGTCTCCTCTTTCTGTATATACATGGGGACAGCAGTGACCATGAAATATACTTCATGTTATAAACAGCTTCACACTGTGATGACAAAGAATATTAACTTCTGATAACATTGCAAAACTGTGCAAATAATAAAATACAAAAAAGAAATTACAATTATTTTTCTTATTTTAATGGAAATGGGCTTAGATTATATTGAGCAAGTATTTCACCTTCCTTAATTTAGAGCTATTTTAACAAGTTAATCACTTTTGAGAAGTGACTTACAATTAAAACAAGAAAGGAGGATCAGGTATCTCTTGGCCCTCCAACGACAACAAAGTATGTGGCTTTCTCATTTCAACTACTACATAAAACCTGTCTGGCTGGTGAAAAGAAGTTTATAATGCCACCTCAGGAGGCTTTAAGTAAGTAATCAGAGCTCTTCCATGAACTCTTACTTGAAGATATAAATGGCCTTCAGAAATATGGGGTACAGAAGCACTCATGTCAACATTTACCCTCACAGGTATTCCTATGCAAATAAATGCATACTACTAGATGTATGAGAGCTATTCCCATGAGTAAGAATGTGCAAGCCTACCCCTTAATTAGAACATAGCTTCCTGTCATTTAAAAACTATTTCATATGCAGATAGAGTAAGAGACATCTAAATGAAATCATTTATTCCTGTGATTATTTCAACATGAAAAGGAATGTCAAAGTATAAAACTATGACTGAAAACTGACATGGCTTTAAGGTTGTAAATACTACCCTGTATTTTCAGAATTGTAACTATAGAAATACAGTACTTAATTTACTTTTTTTTGGCAAGGGAAGGGAAAGTGAGATAACGATTGGGAAGGTATGAAAGAATATGGCGAATAAGAAGAATAAGAATTGTGTTTTGGATTAATTTTTCATCAGATCTCTTTAAAATATTTAAAGCCTCACAATTTTGGGCAGTTTTCTCAGGCTTACCATTTTTATCTTTCAAATACTTTGTTTTACATTAGTCTGAATTATCAATTCATTTAGAGTATTTTTCCTGTAACCTATGTAAATGGATAAACTGGGAAAAGAAGAGTAGAAAGAAAAAGAAAGTCAATGAAAAATTTTTTAAAATGCACAAGTTCTACCATTTCCTCAATGTATGTCTTCAGAAGCTAAGAAAGTTAATTTCTCTAAAGGAACTAGAGACAGAGGAAATGCTGCATATCACCCATAATAGTACAAGAACGAGATACATCGTGCATGGATTGGAGATGCCAAATAAATTCTCACATGATTTTGTTTGTTTGTGTGTTTGAATAATGCTTTTGGAAGACGTTAGTCACTCAAAACCACATTTTTGTGTCAGCTTGATCAAAATGTAGGGAAGAATTAAATATATTTATTTTCAGACATTTTTGATTATGGCTACAGCAAGTTTCCTATGCATATGTTCCTTTAAGTTCTATGTTTTTTCTATGCCATCATGTAAATCCCAACACATTAAGCTGATACCCATAAGCTCATTCATGCAAATGGTCATGGATAACACACACTTCAGTAGGCCCCCGTTTTCCCCCTTTGTTACTACTGTCAGCAGATAAAAACCTTCCTTCTCTTCCACTCTAGCCATTAAGCATGCATTGTACAATTCATCCAAATTCTCATACCTGTCTACACCATGCTTTTCTGAACCTTGTTATAAAGGCCCCCAGCCTTCCATGAAAGAGTAAGGCAACACCCACCTACACCTAGTTCTCTCTGCCATTTCCTTTCTGAAAGGACAGTATCATAAACTAGGTAACAAGCTATAAAAACAGCTCAAGCACGCCTGCCAGTGCATTTGAAAGAAGATACCTGGAAGTTGCATAAGGCAGAGTGGCAAGAACGTGCCGGCCTGCCAGCACAACAGTACGAGACAGGCAGAGGGAAACATTAATACATGGAAGAACAATGACTGGATTTAACCAGTAAGAAGAAATCCTCTAATGCAGACTGCCACACAAGAGGAATCAGGAAATGTAAATTATTTTCTTTACGTGGGTTGAATAATTATCAAAAATGTGTAGCCTTATGGAAATTAAAAGGAAACAGAAATTAAATTTAACTGTTTAGCTAAAGTATTGGACACAGTAAAACCTTTGACTATCTATCCAGACAAATCCATAATTAAACTTTCAAATCACAACTGATTTTTGCAGCCCTCTACTTTTTATTGTTTCTAGCTCCTTCAGTAACCAACCGACAATTAAGAAAGAAGATTAAATGTGTAAGCTAGTACATACTAGATGTGACAGGTCTATGCACATGGTATAGAGTTGCAAAAACGCAGCCACTTAAATAATAGAAGCTCAGTAAGTTTTGTTCTTTAACACAAAGTTACCAATATTCAGCTGAAGACCATTTTACTTTTGTGTATGATCCTCTCCCCAAAATGTGACTGTCACGTTTCAGCAGGGTGATTATTCCAGTTGCTCTTTCAATCATTCGGCTACATTTGCAGTGTAACTGCATTTAAATTATGACCACAGTGAACTTGTTAATGGGATAATAATATCACAAGCGACTACCTATGCATACCTTGATGTCTATGTCAGACCTGCAGCCTAAGAGAGTAAAGACTTTTAGAGATACTACAAAAATATCTTTAACTATTCACAAGAAATTGTCTCTAGATGTTGTTAGAAGGGTATTTTAGATTTTTTTTGCCGGCTTTTCTAAGAAAAGACAGCTGATACAATCACACTGTGAAGTGCAAATTGGCAGTTTAAGCACCCATGACACTGTTGGATGTCAGTCATACTTGATAACTTTTGAGCTTATTGACCAATTATAACCAACATGACAAAAGCACTGCAGCTTTGCAGACCATTAAATTCCTGATTGGGGAGGGGAGTGGTCAGGGAAGGGACAGGGAATTAGCAGACCAATAGACATATAATATCAAAATTAGTGTGCCTTGCCATAGAAAAGCCTTCCACGTCAGCTCAATAGTTCTAGTTCTCTCTTCAACCAACCAACAAGTAAATAACTGGAATTAATTATGGTGTTTGTTATCTATTATTCAGCTAGAACACAGGAAGGGTTTGAGAATGCTGTGGAAGAAGTGGCAACTGGAGGTACAAAGAAATGCATGAGCCTGTTAACACTTCAGGAGAGCTCAGAAAATAAGGAATATGGTGCTGAAGCATAAGAGACTAACAAAAACTGGAGGAAGCCCAAGTCCATTAGTTCTCCTTAGGCACAAATAAATTTTGCAATCACCTGCCCGCCAAACACTCTAAGATGTTTGACAGCTATTTTCTTCTCAGAGAAAATCCCCCACAGAACCACATTAAAAGCAGTATTTTCAAAACTAAGTCATAGGATAAACATACGCTGATAAAAGATGCAGACATATGCCATCGTTATCTGTCACATGCCTATCTCATTGTTTCAGAATTCCATCATCTATCACTTAATACCATGCTCTGCTAATCACTGTCAGTCTCAGAGAGCCCAAGTTCAATAAGCAGCAAAACAGGTTTTCCCCTCAAAAACTAATGTAGTAAAAGAGAGGATATGTGCAAGGACTTATGAAACACACAAATTTGTACAGAGAGAGAGTATATAGAGTAAGGACAGAAGGCAGGAGCAGAACCATCAGGCTCAACAGCGGGAGCAGACGCTGGTATTTCAGAGGCCAAAGAGCCACTTCACCTACAAAACTGAATGCCTGATCATTACTCCTTTTTCCCCTGCCTGGTTTATTGTCAATCAATTTGTGTTCCTCTAAAGAAGGCAATGATGGTGACAATGGAAATGTAACTACTTGGGAAGACACCGTAAAAGCGCTCATGTTAATGCTTAGCATCTCATTGATCAAGTGGCTGAGATGTTTCAGAACGATGATTCATTCCAAAAGGGCCAGACTCTACCTTGGTGCATTGGGGATGCCATTCACAGGACCCTGTGGATGGGCAGTGTTACTGAGGTTTTGTAGGGAATAGCCTCTGGAAGCTGGAGTCCTCAGAAAACACTGGTATGTTAAGTGGCGATAGGATGATCAGATAACATAGAAGCTGAGGAAGATGGAACACTACTGAACAGGATAATGCTGATGTTGCTGGGTAGAGACAGAGGCCAATGACTGGGTAGATTCTGTGCTTGCTTATCTCCAGCTCTTCTCTCTGCTCACCAGCAGCCATGCTGCTGCACCGTATGAAGGATACATGACAGTCCTTCCAACACTACTTTCCCCCATAAAAAAAACACAGAGGATAGAAAGAGGAGAACAGACCTCCCAGCATGGGCTTGTCTTCTACGCTGATCTAAGTATCTGTATGTGGGAGCTCCTTTATACTCCTCCCTTGTCAGTCACTCTCTAAAAATTCTGATATTCCACAACTTGTGTTTGTATTGCAGCAGTGATATACCCCAAAATGACTTTGTTTCCATGGATTAAGCTAGTTTATAAGGAGCTCAGTGGGGCAAAATTCCTTGGCAGGAGTTTAGGTCAGGTTCAATTCTACCACGAGTGCTCAGTCCTTGTGTGCAAAATACTTATACATGGTTGAGGCATATATTTTGATACAAAGAGAACCAGACACAGGCAAATATCTCTGATCTGCCACCTTAAGTGGAGGAATAATAATTCCATTTCCTTTTGGACTATAGTCTGTTTGACAGCTCAAGTCTAGAATCCACAACACTTTGACACTAAGCAAAACTGTCACTCTGACATTTTTATGTCTGACAAATCCTGAATCTCACAGGTAAACTGTGAAAGCTGAGAAGCAGGGAGTGCGAGTGTGAGGCTCATAACTGCGACAGTAGACAAACTCTAAAGAGTCACTTTGTATGACCTCTGCTTTTTTATAACTGGGGGCAGCATAAAGCTGGGAAAATAGGAAGGAATAAAAATCCACAGAACTTTTGCAGACAGAAGAAACATACGCTCTACACAGAAAAAAAAAAATTACTCATATGTGGTAGACTAGATGAGCCACACATTATTTAAAGTGAAATATACCCTTTAAATCTAGGTAAAGGATGCAAGAAATATATTTATGTTGGCATTTTAATACACTGTTGAGCAGCAAGAAAGAACATATAACAAGTCTGAATTTTCTCAGCTGATTTTTCTTTTGTACTGGTAGGGAAGGAGAACGTACAGGGGCTTTCTTAGGGTCAAAAGAGAAACCAAAACCTACTGACCTCTATAATTAAAATTTATTGATTTAAGTGAGGTGTTTATATCCTGGCAGCACATTTAATGCTGTTAACATTTACATAGTCAGATATATCTCATTAAGATGACACTCACACTCTCAATATTCCTCCTTTCTCAGAAAGAAAAAAAGCCTTTCTGGTTTAATGTGCACACTAGGAAAATTTTAGCACTTCAAAGGAGATAACAAATGTGGCTCAAGAACACTGCAAGCCTAGAAGACAAATCACAGGCCACTCAGAGCCCAAGTAAAGCTGAAGTTCCTCAGACAAAACAGAAGCACAAAAGCACATCTTATCTGTAATGACTCTTTATCCCCTGATTTATACAAAGTCTTCCAGACACAAAATAGCTTCCACTAAGAAGGAGAAGGGCTCAAGATATTTACTGGAAATATTAAGGATCAGTACTTCAGGAAACATATTTTGTCAAGTCAATTAATCCGCTAAGAAAACAAGTAAAAGTTTTTGGGAAAACACAGCAAATCAGTGACTGGATTAAATGTTTATTTTAAGCTATTTGTAAGCATAAATTTGTGCATTATGTAAAACCAGGGAATATGCCCAAAGGCATCCATTAATACTTCATGAAACACACCAGTATTTTGTACTGGTATAGGACCTTTCACCTAAGAATGACCGGAAGATGTTAACAAGGGAAGGAAAAGGTTTGTTATCCTTTCATTGAATATAGACAAATTAGGCATAAAAACACACACACACAATCAAAGTCTTGAAACGGGACAGTGAAAGAATTAGGAACAGATTTCTACCTTGAATTTTTAATCTGCTATTCTTAAAATACTATGATTTTTCCTGAAAACTTCTAATAAAATTCTGAAACAGCTATACCTGGTTTTATATACTGCTACACCTGGCAGTCTGATAGGAGTATATCACTTCCTAAAACTGTAATTTCTAGATTTGAATTCATAATCTCTTATTCTAAAAACAAAAAAGCCCAAAACAACCATCCCAAGCTGCCCTCAATTGTTCCAAGTACTTAATCTTCTTCAATAACATATGCTTCTCAGTCTACTGAAATCCACTCTGGGTCTCTGAGTTTTACCCCAAATCTGCAGAGAAATTTAGGGCCAAATTTGTAATTATATTTTGCAAAGCACGCACTTTGCATTTGCATAATCTTGTCCAAGTAATCCGCTACTTCCTACTAAAGATTTTGTATGCAATGTTTATACCTGAGTTGTCTTTTCACAGTACAATCACCCAAGCTTGAATTTTAAAACCAGTTTATTCATTTAAGCAGTCTTACAATACACGTTTTACAGGTGAGCGTTGTCAGGCTTGGAGGATCTGAATAATAAACTAAATCAGCAGTACAAATAGGAGCAGTGGGACTACCTGCTTCAACAGTTTAAATAATTGCATGATAGATGAGGAATAGAAGAGGTGTGTTTTCTGTAAGAAGCCATGGAAGGTATCAGAAAAGACTGAAAACTGACATACTCTACTGATCAGCAGAACTAGTCTCGTTTCAGGATCCTGATGCTGCTATTCCTCTGTCCTTCAGCATAACCTAAAGATCATCTCTAAAGCGGAGGAGAAAATGCATCAAAAAGTTCCAGGTTCATTAAATTCTTGGCCAGAATGGACAGAAATACCTGCAGGTGAGTACCACCGGAGGAAGAACTTGAACTGGTGACCTCACATGAGCAGACATATACTTTAGCAATTACCAGAGTTAGGATTTACAACATGACCCAACCCACTATTTCAGCAGCGGCAACCAAGAACCTTAACTTGCAAATACATGTATCTCAATACTCAGAAGATACCTCAGACAGTTCAACATGTCTATGCTCAAGTATATAAAACAAAAATATGTAACTATGCTTGCAAGATCAGCATCTAAGTGACTAAACTCAGTATTTAATTTAAATTAAATTCAAAGGTTGAAAGTAACAACAAAGGTTAGCAAAAGTTTGTAATGTTTTCCAGACCTGAATATTGTGTGAAGACACTGCTAGGCTGCCAAGCTGTAGAGCCAATTTGGATTATTAGGAGTTGATAAAGACTGACGTTTTGTGTTCAGGAAGCATACGACAGGAACTGCCATGCACCTTGTCACTGCAGAGACTACAACTGCTGATAATGCTGAAAAAAAATGATATTGAAACTGTTCCCAGACACACACATACACACAAAAAAAATCCACAGTAACGTCTTGAAATCAACAGGCTATTATAAAAAACCCCTGTGTATCAGTGGCCTCAAAATTTTAAGATTTATATATTTTATTCACTGAAGAAAAAGATAAAACAGGAACTGCTCACATGCTATGCCCTTCTTCACTTTGCTTGGAAATACTATACCAATTTCTTTTCTATATTTCATGGAAGTGAGCTCTGTATCTTGAAATGACATTTGGCACTGGACAGAAACACACACATTGAATAGAAAACACACATGATTATACAAGTAATATTTGTAACTATTTCAGTTTATAGCTGGCTATATACAAATGACTAGTCCATCACTCTGAAACATGACACCATACAGAAAAGAAACGCAATAGCTCAGAAAGTATAGTTTGTATTTCAGCCTCTTATTTTCAGTATAGCTGAAGAGAATTGAGAATTTTCTGTATGGAAACAAACAAACAAAAATCTCATTCGAAGTAATATGTAAACCAAGCCAGACAACTAGAGTATAGCAGAATAGTTCTGAGTTTCAAATCAGAGTATTCACCTAGCATCTTATATGGATTTAATTTATCATGGGCTGCTCATGTAAAACTTCAGTAGGACTATCCTGAGAACACAAAACTGCTACTGAAAATACAACTTAGAAGCTGTGATCCACCTTTACATTGTGGACCCTGTCTATAGCTGAATGCTTAAGAAAGACCAGGCTTATATGACTTAAACTTTGCAATTTACCTAAACTTCCAGATGGAAGACAAACTCAAAGAAAACTTAAGTCTTCTTTAGGCAAGTAACAGTAAGTCTACATCATTGCACCTTTGCCAAGACCAGCTGAAATTTAGGTGGTCCATTTATCTGGACTACAAAGCATTTAGCTGAAGATAGAATTTAGAAGCATACTGGGCTCTCCCCTGTGACCTATTTTATGAGTTTCCATCAGTACTGAGCAAGCTTCTAAATTAAGAAGTAATCTTAATGCTGCCTTTCAAGCTTTTATTAGCATGCTAGATTTATTCCTAGACAAAAATCTTTAAGACACTGTTTAGTATACTTTGCTATGGAAAGTTCTAAACAATCCAATGAATCTTTTACAACAGACTATGTAACTTCAATCAGCTCATATTAAAACATGATTGTTGCAAGTGCAAAATGAATTAATATGGTAAAGTTCTGTGTACTACACTAAGTTAAAGAATATTTGGCAGATCTGTATTTACAGCAGAATTACACAGACATATAAATTTGTTGCACAATAAAACATCTACATGTGCAGTACACTGCTATTCTATTCCATTTATGTAATGATTTGTAGTTTCTAAAAGTTGTTAGGCATTCTAAAAGCCAAAGTATGAATGGGATTACAATCTATCCTAAAATTTACAGCACTCAGTAAAGTAGCAGAGCACTCAGGCTTTGAAATCATGTACTGCAAAGGCTGTTTATTCCGCACATAAAGTCTTTCAGGATATTGTACAGACGAAGATATAAGGGCTGCAGTGGAACAGACTGCTAAACAGCTCAAATATTAATTTATTAGCTTCCCAAGTTGTGTTCAGAGAGCGTATAGAATGAAATAAAATAAATGAAGGATTGGTTAAAAAAGGAGTACAAGAATCTGGCATAACTAGTTGGCTGTTCTGCAGTTTAGAGTCTGAGTATTCTAAGCCTGTGAATTATGTGAATGGAAGGTGAATATGAACAAATGGATTTATAAAGTAGATTTTTAAATACATATCATTAAGGTTATTTCATTTCTCTACACTTATATAGGCAAAAGAGGGGGAAAGCAAGTAGAAGAGCTCTAAGGAGAAGAAATTGGAACAAGAAAGGGAACAGGAAAAGCAGTTTTGTAAAAAATCATTTTCCCTCTATTACGCTGCCTAAATACCATGGATTTCCTCCCCTCCCCAAATTTAATGGTGATCAAGAAACTATGTTCTTCTTTCCACATACTGCTTCTTCCATATATTCCTTGAATCATAAGCAGGAGAAGAGTACAAACCTTGTATTCGCTCTGGTGTGAATCCCCCAAATATTTGACAATATAGGTCCTGAAAACCATTTCTAAAGCAACTGATATAAGCTCTAAAAGGCAGCAGAGTTAAAATTTATCTATTGAGGTGGAAGTGTCCATAAAGCTTTGTATTTATGACTTTTAACATTGTTCTAACAGCCAAAAAGCTGGGGGGCTTTAGTTGCCGGATTTTGTTTTGGTTTTGTACAGGTTATGTAAAAGGCTTGGATATTAACTGCAAGGTAACACTACAAAATAACAACCTTAACATCCTTTTACTTATGTAAACACTTGAAGTAATATGCATTACAGGTAGACATGTTTACAATAGTTTCTTCTATCCTGAAAACTTCTATAGCAAATGACCTTATATTTAGTACCATCTCTATGTACGTGTTCCGTATTTGAAGCTGTAAGTTGAGGGAAGAGGAGAAGGAAGTAGAGGTGTGTCCTTCCTCAGCTGAACTCCAATTATAAAGGAACCTGATCACATAAGCTTTCAGCAAGCAGCTCTCATTTTTTGGAGACTAAAAAGCAAAAGCAGAGAGGCAAAGGACTTGCCCTAAGAAACAGAACTCCAGATCTAGAGTGAGATAACATAAAACTCAAGTTCTGTATTTTAGCCAGAATAACATTTTTCTCTCTGAAAATTAATGATGATTAGTTCTAAATGAAGCATAGTCTTCATTAGGCGTTTTCCTTACCCTGCAGCTATGAACACTAACAAGACAGCTGATTGATATTAAGAATGCTGCTGGCTTCTGTAGTATGGGCATCTCTGTATCAGGAACTGAACTGACGGGACAAATAATTTTATGGGTTTCACTGAGAAAACCAAAAGAAATCTTTGTGCAGACAAATGTCTGGTTGGAAACTGTGATCTGGCCCATAAGCATCTTCAGACCTCTCAGAACCTAAGTAATAAAACTTTAGTGCTTTGCCAACACCTTAATCCTTTAATAAAAAGCTACTTCACAACACAATTTGTATATTGGAGATGTACTTCCAGTTTAATGAAATGAGTCCATAATATATCTACTATGTAACTGAACCAACAAACCTGCATATCTAGAGAGGCAGCAGCTGCATAACTAAGACTGTTAGTAATCCCCTGCCTCTGAAAATAGCATTCTATTTTTTTTTTGAGAAAAGAGATCATGTCTCTAACACTAATGCCTATGCAGTTGATACCTTCTGGGCCAAAGGAAAATTGTACAGCATCTATTGCCTCTGTGCATCCAACAGCTAAAACTCATGAACTGAAGACTAGAAACTTTCAAATTGCAGGTATGAAGAGTATCTAGGAGTAGGCACTGTGACTGGCTCCAGAATTGAAGCACAAATGTCTTGCATTATGCACAATGAGATTCCTGTACTTGGCATGTCAACTACAGGACTTCTTTTTGCAAGTATGCTATATTGCAAATTTCAAGATACGCACTGACAATTTTCTTTTTCTTGCAGGAAACTGGGCCAAGTTAGAGTATCGAGAAACAGTCTGTTCAGTCACAGAATACTTCTGTATGGCAAAGCATCAGAGGTAAAAAGACAGGAACTCTTTTTCCTGCTAGAGAGAGGGTTTTTTTTTTTTCAGCAACAGAAGACCAACACCTGATGCTAAAAAGAAACCAATTTCAAGCAGAAGATTGCAAGAGAAGTGCCATCAAAAGCCAGTTTGATGGGAGAAGCTTCTTGTTTCTTACTAATATGCAACTATACTCCAGTCAAAAGCAACACAGATGCTTAGAACAGTTACATTCATGGAGATTTGTCTGAAAGTAATAATTATTTGCCAGCATACTGTTGCTACTTAGAAGTATACACAACCCATGAAAGTGTTTGCAGGGATACAATATGGGAAGTTTTCAATAAAAAAAGCCAGTCTGTACCAAACACATGCCAGGTGCAATGATGAGGACAGAACAATTCCTGTGGATATCCTATATAAATTATGAGGACAGTAGTCACTTATTCACATTCTGGAAAAAGCAAACGTTAATGAATTGCACTAAGAATATTGTACCATAACTGACAAATAGGATCTTTTTGTCAAGTATTTAGAAACTGCCATAAAAAAAATAATCAAAGCAAAGTCTATGAATTACCTCTTTCAAAATTATATAAAGTTATTATATTGGTGTATTAGGGGTAAAAAAAATTAATTAGGATCCAAAAGTTCAAGATTTGCCAATGACTGTATCAAGAAATCCAAATAATAAAGTATTTTTCTAACAAGCTTTCTGGATGATCTGCAAAGAAAACTTGTGTGAAAACTGCATAGTCAGTTGTCCAGATCATTCTAAGATACATGTCAACTTTCACTGTATCAGGAAAAAAGAAATCCAGTGAATATGGTTCCCTTAGCAACCAGTAAAATATTATCTACATCATATGTATTAACATTACTTACAGAACCCTATAACTAAGAGATACGAATTCATGAAGAGTGTACATATTCCTCATTACGCAACTTGATAGCTTTGAAAATTCAGTGATGCTTTTAAGTCCTAACATTCCCATTTAGTTCTTTCCTGTAAAAACTATATCATGCCATTTTGTGCCAAACTTCATCTCCTTTTTGTTTCCAAGCACAGTTCTGTTTCACAATGACTATCAACTCAGTTCAAAGACATGTCTAACCTGAGTGAATCTCCTTTTTCCGTTCTGAGCATGCTCTGTATGTAGGTGTGTTATCATTGCACGAAAAGCATAGGTAATGTCATGTGGATATTCATTTGTAAGATTTCTTTACAGACTTATCTTAGTAACACAAAAATCTCTCTCATGCCAAGTTATGGTCCCAAGGGATTTGTGGTACTACCTCTGTTGTGCATTTGTGAACGTCGCCATCCAGTTCAGTGGGAGAGACATTTCACCATTATCCTATTGACATTACAGACATTAAGAAGCAGTAATGACTTACCACCACCCTTTGTAACTGAGGCCATCCAGAAGAGACTTACATTTCCGATTTGTGGTTTTGGACATCTGTCGCACAACTGCCTCTGCATTGAAGTTAATGAATTTCATTCCCTACACAAGTTATTTACAGTAGTGAAGAAAGCAGATTTCTCAAGTTCCACAAACATGCAAACAAAAATGTATAAAAACCAATACTAAGGATGAAGTATCACTAATACATTACATGTTGTTAATCAATGTTAACAACTGTTTACAGCTGTACGTTTAGGGCAGGTAATGTTGGAAAGTTTTGAGTTCAGAGAAAAAACATCCAGTGAAATTTCACTTAAAAGAAACAAGTAATTCTCTCCCCCTGACAGCCAGAATATTAGATCAAGTAATGTTTGTATCACTTAAGATGCCCTATTCTTAAGGTACCAGAGCCATGATTCACGGCACAGATATTTCTGCTTGACTTCAGATAGTTTCAGAGAAGGACTTGTAGGAAAACCTGTGAAGGAAGAACTGAAGAAACTTTTTTCTCATTTCAAAAATTAAAAGATGCACTGACATGTGGATGAAAGTTCAAGGCTTGAAATGGAGCTCTCAGTCTTCCAAACACTTTTGCCTATTGCTTCCTATTGTACACATAATGTTTGAATGAAATATAAAAATACAATTAAGCAACATGAGCGTACAGTGGTTATATACATTATTACAAACTGCACAGACATCACAAATAAAGATCAGCTTACTGATTCCATTAGTTATCAACAGAACATTGCTAACATAAGAGTTATAAACACTGAACCTCAAAGTGTGGAGAAACATTATGTTAATCATATATTCCTACTGAACAGTTAAAATCAGAATCAGGATGACACTAAGAGGTAAAACCCATACATAAAGAACAATTAACCAAAGCGTGAACCAATATAAACTGTGAGATTCTCTTACCAAGGGCCATTTCAGATGCATACATGGTTTTATAAATAAGATGATAAACTGAAGAAATTTAAAAAATAGCATAGCTCTTCAAGCATCTTTTACATGAAAAGTGCTGTTTTCTTAATGATTAAAATTTTATTTATAGCCAATACAAGATACTTGTGTGATTACATATGCTGCTTAGCTTCTCTTCACTATTGATGATAAAAATTGTTCTCCTTCATGCACTTTGAAAACATGAGTTTAAAGAAAGAAGAGGACACTGAAGCGTTCAACAGCAGATACGTAGGCGTTTGCTGAAACTGGGCCAGGACATATGAGTTTTCTGATCAAAGAGGATAAAACTGAATTTGGGGGAAAGAATTGTTGTTAATGAGACTAACAAGAAGTGACACATACTCAGAAGAATCAATAGCCCAGGGCACTAGCTTATAAGACTCAGTGGCTTTATTCTGATCGCATGTGAAGAACATTCACTTTCACTGCTCTCCAGATCACCACCAGGAAACCAAGTCATTTTATTCTCAGCAAATGGGAAACTAACTTTCCTCTACTCCATATACCAGCTAGATGTCTCTTCCAAGTACAACACATGACACTAAACAAACACCACAGCTTTTCTGGTAGAAAATTCTAGATCAATAATGCTCAGTGAGGCTTGCCTCATAGGCAAAGCAAGAGCACATTTCTTATGAGACGCATCATTAGGACTAACTCATTCACCTCACTAGAGAACAGTGCTGGAGACAGCCAGGTCAGATTTCTTCATGCATCCTCTCTTCAAAAATGTATTCATCATTTTCTCCTTTAATTCCATTTAAAAGAAAGAGCCAAAATAATCTTCACATTAACAGTAACTTTTTAAAAAAATAGGCAAATGACATAGGAATCTAAGTCCCACGTTTTCAACAGCTCTTGAAAATACTTGGTGACTCAAACTAGATGGAGTTCTTCTCAGTGGTTTCAACCAGTTATTTCAAAGTCACTAGAAATTAAATGTTTGAGCAGCTCTTTAAAAAAAACAGAAAACAAAAAGAAAAAGCATTACTAGATGTCTCTGCATCTGTTTGTAACTAAACGGCATTAGGAAGTAGAGTCCAAGTTTCTCTGATTTTATGAAATCTGGCTTCATATTTTTCTAACAAACCTAGGTTACCTATATGCTTTTATGCATAGTCTTTTTCTACACCAGTATTTCCTTCTCCAACAAAAATGCTGATTTCACACCTGACATAGTGCATTTAAAATAATTAGGTAAAAGAAGAACTATGAGGGAGTCTGTTTAGGTCCTGTTCCCATTTGTTTCCTTTCACTAGTGCTTCCTAACACATTCTGTTGTGTGGTTTTAGGTGTTCTGGGCCCTTTTATTTTTTTTTTGACACATTTGTTAAATGCATCCCTCTCTTCACCATATAGATCAGGGGATCTTTCATGCCCCCTAAATTCCTACAAATCCTAATGCCATGAAACATGTTTCAAGGTGCAGTTCAGTACATTTCTTAAAGGAGGTGACAGGAAAAGCAGAGATAGAGAAGGTGTGAAATCAATGTTTTTTACAGCTGATCCTAAATTAAATATAAATAGCGCTATGAAATTGCCTAGAATGTCCTCCTCTCTCCTTTAAAAAACTCTAAATTCAAAATGAAAAAAATATCAATTGAGCTTTAAAAGTTATACATAGGAAATTTCAATATCCCTTCCCCCTATGCAGAACAAATGAATAAATAAATAAATTTAGAGATCAAATACTCTAACTTACAAACTTAGTATCTCAGGTTTTTTAAAAAGATATTTTTAGTTACTTTGGGGAGGCAAAAGATTGATTTGTGTTTTCTAGGTAACCTCTATACTGTAAAAGCTCAGCACAGATGGATTAACAGCAGTGCAAATAGTTCTCTATCAAACAATCCCAATCTTGTGTTTCTACTTAGACTTTTCACCTAGACCAACCTTTTATGTGTAGGGATTCACTTACACTTGCACTACATGACTACACCGGTAGCTCTTTCAGCTTCTGTGTTTAGCCTTGTCCTTCAAATACAAGTTAAAGGGGCAGATTTACAATCTGAAAAACAAGGTGTCTGAACACAAACAGCTTTGGTGGAGCAGACTCAGAAGGCTTGCAATAATTCTGCACATTCTTTCATACAGTTATTGGATATCCTTTCTGGAGAGGAATGCTTGACAATGGACATAGCATGTGTTTCCACTCCCCTCAGAATTTGATGTAAGGTTTGCTAGAAACCACGGCAAAGGCAATATGAGTCTATCAACAGTGCAGTGTTCTTATTTCAAGCAAGCAGTTAGGTGAACCTTTACATAGTATGACCACTCCATGCCACTCTCAGCATCTTTTAATAGACAATAGTAACATTACACATGAATCAAAAGTTAACAGAATATAATAATATTGACATAAAAGCGTAAAATGCACCTACAATAGGAATTAAAAAATGGCATATAAACAGAAAGTCCATGCTTTATGTGCTTAGTTCCAACCCAGCCTTAACAAAAAGTTAGTTACAAAATCACTTCAGTCACAAAAAAAGACATGACCAAATACCTAATATCCATGGCTAAGTATCCCAAAGTACATATCAACCTTGAGAAATTACACACCAAATATAAATGAAAACCTGATGCTTCACAGCTTAAAATACCTCTAAATACCAAATCTGTACCAGAGAATGAGAGCACATGCTGTATTATAACTCAGTATGCGTCTTCCAACCCCTATATATGTCAGATATCAAAGTAACAGCAGATCACAGCATAGCCTTATAACAATACTTAAAATGACGCATGCTACATGCACGTACTCCTTTCCTGTAGGCTTTCAATATTTTCACATCTCCTAAAGCAGAGATTCATGGATGTGGTTGTGTATAAACAACTAAAACCACAGGGAAATCACCAAACAAAATTTGGAATGTATAAACCACAGACAGAAACCAAGCTACATTCCCAGACTTGTATGAGGAGCACATTACTGCCTGCCATGTATCAAGTGAATTACACTTCTTGAATCTATACAAGTTTGATGCCTGTTGCACTGACCCTTCTCTGATTCATTTACGTTATGTTCATTAGAATGATGAACAACTTGAACCCACCATGTCTTTGGTTTGCTTCCTTTGTCTATACCAAATTGTACTCAATATTGGCCATTTACAGGAAAAGAAACACACGTAAGACATGGATTTACTAGGCTTCATCAACCCTTTCTTGAGGTTCCGCTGACTTACATAACTTCGAGGAAAACAGACTGACAGAACAGAACAAAACAAAACAAAACCCCCAAATAGTCACCATGTCTTAACCTTATTTTTAAACATTAGCTTCTTATAACTGTATGCATTATGGTAAACATTAATCTTGTTCTCTGAAGGCTATTTTTAGGAGATACAGTTACATTCAAGCTGGAATTCTTTTTAACCTTAAGCATGCTGCAATTGAAAAAATTAATTAAGAAAAAAAAGAGAGTCTCAGAACTACTGCATCAGCCTGTGTAATGATAGCAAAATGGTTGAAAGATTTTGTAAGCTGTATCTGATCCAGTTTGAATTTATTGGCAGAATCTTACATGCAAGAGACTAAGCCACTTTAGAACACAGAATTAAATGGTTGGGTTTTATTTAATATCCACATAATACTACTTTGAAAAGAAATCCTTTATTGCTGCTAGAACAAGAGAAATGCAGATTTTTTTCTCTACTGGCTGTCAAGTGAAGTCCCTTTTCTTCTTTCTTACGTACATGTGCTGTGTGAAATTCAGCAATTTCATTTTACAGGGTGTCTTTGGCATTAGCCACAGTGTAATATAACTGGAACTACTGAAGTTCATCTGATTTCACATCTAACCCATGCAGCCTCACAAATTACACATTACTTCAACAAAAAAGAAACATAAATTGCTTAAGTTTTTCTGGAAACAAAGCTCATATTCCTTTGAGTTTTCCAATCAAGACGAGCTTGCCAACGAACACAGCACATGCCTATGCTTTGTAATAAAACGTCCACATAGAACCACAAGATGTTCATGTGGTTTGATAGATTTAATGGGTCAAGTTTCTTTCTCCCTCAGAAGAGACTGTATAATGATGACATGTAAAAATCATATTTCATGCACAACTTCCGTCTCAATATTGTGGGAAAGTAACATCAGACTTTCAAAAGTGGAACAAGATTTTCCATCCTTCAACTATGTGCATATTTCTGTCCACCTTAATTTCTTTAACTAAATGCAAAGAAACTTATTTGGAGGAGACTATACAAGAGTAGGTACTAAAGAACAGTGGCTTTTAAATTTTTTTGCAATGTCATCTAGAGCACCACTGCATTCTGGATTTTATCACCCCAGCCTCATGATGCTACCATCCTGCTCCCACAAATCCTAAACTGTATTCCCACCTGGTTTTGATCACTTTCCAATCTTTTTCAGCTCTAGTGATATGTTCATTGCCCCTGCTTTTGAAGTCCTTCTCCTCCATGCCTCATCCAAAAATGCAGATCCCAGCAGTGGTTCAATCTTTGTGCAAGGTGCTACAGACTATGCAGCAGGAGGAGCACAGAAACTGAAAGCTCATCCCAACTAGCAAGCAACTCATCCTTGCTCAGCTGTTAATGGTGCCTGAGTACAGGCTCTTACCTTCAAGCATGTGCTAAACAGAGGAATGGCCCCCTCAAATGATTCCCATTTGTTTCAGGGTAAAATGCTCTGCATAGTCTGGGATCACAAACTCAGAGTATTGATTTGAAAAAAAACAGAGGTTGTGGCAGAAATCTGGAATGAGGCAACTGTACATGGCTCATCTTTTGTTCATTAAGGACTGTTCTACAGTGTGCTTCAAGAAGTACAAGAGAAGCAGTGTAATGAATTCTATCATAGTAATTTCAGTTGCTGAAGGATCTTCAGAAAGTATTTTTTGGGGTGGGGAGAAGGGGAGAGGAGGGGGTATGAAGCCCCAAAACATACATACCAGTCATCACTGGTAGGGGTAAAAGATAAGAAGATCTAGGGATATCAGAACATTATAATCTCATAGGACTAAATTTCTATCACAGGAAAAATTATCTCTAGGGGAACTCTGTTTGAAGGATATTCACTAAATACATCTTTAATTACAAGTTGACATACATTTTATCCTTTAGCCACAATTTATCTTCCTTTTATCATCTGTGTTTTGAAACAATGTGCTTTCCTACTTTCATCTAGAATCCACACCATTAGATACCCAGCACTGCCATACCATCTTTCTGCAACTCCCTTTTCCCCTTAACAGTCAATCAACACTAGCAAACACAGAGAGATGCAGCATGAAGTACAGTTCAACTATTGCCATTTCAGATGTGAAAAGGCAGAATTCTCAGGAAGAAAGAATAATACATCAGTAGGTAGAAAAAAACCAAACCAAAACAAAACAACACCAGAGAGAAGGATGTGTGTCTATTCTCTTACATGTCCCTTTTAAGATGCACATCTTATGTTCTTCATTTGTTTCAGCCTTCACTTCTGGCTGCAAGGGAGAGCTGCTTCACTTTATCACACACTGGTATTTAATACCAGCAAGTTTTCTATTTCACCACCATCTTGATATCTGCTTCCAGCCCAGCCACTATTTTCACTGGCAGCCTGTTCAGTGGCAGAATGATAGGGACAAGAACACCAACATTAAGGTCACAGAATAGATCATTACATTCCTGCTGTATCCTGAAGCATAAAAAAACTTCTCAGCATCCAGGAATTATGGATGCAGGCAGTGGTTAACCAGCAGACATGTCCCCTTTTATAACAAAAAGGAACAGGAAATCTTCTTCCCAAAAAACTTATTCTTTATCTGTATCAATATTTTTTCTTATAAATCACAAAGAGACATACTTCACAGGTAAAGAAAATAACCTTGTGGATAAACAGCCAATGTCACTTTGAGACTTGCAGTTCTGCATTTCATGCAAATAAATTTTAGTTCTTCTCAATTTGGAATCAACTATTTAAACTGATTTTGAAGCACATTGATGAATTTAATTAGACAGATAGTTTACTGCCTGAAGTTATTAGGAGCACATATACTCATGCCCTAGGTGACATATTCACTGTTTTTATTATTATTGTATGATAATTTCCGTATCTTTTTTGTAAGAAACTCTCACTGGACTAAGTAATTGGTAGCTGTTCATGCATGTTTTAATAGTCCTCAAAAAAAGGCTTTCCAACAAATGCTAGCTAGTAGGAAAGACTACTTGAACTGCATTTATTCCTATGGCAGATTTCCCTAGTTGGCCAATTAATTACAAGGTATGAAAGTCTTCTTAAAGTTATTTGAAAAAAAAGAAAAAACCCACAACACATAACCTAAGAAGGACAGTTATGGTTCACTGTTCCTATCTTGAACTGCTAAAGTACGCAGAACTGCTAAAAATGTTATATTTAGTATTTCTACTACAAGGCTCTAAAGTCATCAAAACTAGCAACTAAGGCTACATTTCTATACACTAATTTTCCCTCATTCAACTAACACAGATCACTTAATTAAAAGCGATGGCACAAAAAGTTTACATACTGTGCCTACTTGTAACTATGTGAAAGGTATACTGCTCCATATGTACTGTGCTCAGAGAAACCAAAATTACCTGAGGAATATACAAACCAGCATGACAAACAAAATGTCACTGTAAGGAACTGATACAGTTCTTCCGACAAAAAAGTGACTGTAATGCAAACATAAAGCTTATATGGGAACAAAAGACAGCACTTGACTCAACTTTTATCACCAAAGTCATGTATTCTGCAATGTTAATTTCTGTAAATTTGCAGCTCGTCACACTGACATTTTTTGCACATAGATGTAACAAAAATAATGGCAACAAATCAGTTTCAACAAGAACATTTATAACAGACAAGTTAGACTTGCACATTCAGAAAGGCAAGATTGCACTCCAGCTACCTGAATTACAGGACTGAACATTCAATGAATCCTTTATTCTCTCCAGGTGTAGCAAAAGGTCTTCCTAACAGTATGAAAACTTTTGGAATATTGAAGTGGAATTTGTAACAAGATCGTCAGATGCAAACATGCTGTAGACCCACTAGCTGCCTGCCAGTAAAGCTCAGGCATTACAGCAGTACAAGAAAGATCTTCTGTTTATGCAGAGCAATAGCAGGATCCACATTCTTGACTTGTACCACTGTGACCATCCTGTAACTTCCAAATAGCTGCAGCTACCAGGGTCATAGTGAGGAGCAAAGCATTAGGAAGAGTGCTCAAGGATCCAGCAACCATTAGAAGATTGCATTTGGTTTGGATTAGCTAAAACTTTAATGTATATGGAAAAAGAAAGGTTGGACCTGTAGAACTGTAATGAAAATGCTGCTAGTTACATTTCTAGGGACAACCTCAACTACCAAAGAGGCAATAATATAACAATTAACTTAGGCTTGATTTTGCTCTACTTGTGAATACCATTTCTTTTTGCCTACACATGTTCCTTGTAGAGCTTTCTAATACTCCTCAAAGAGAGAGAAGACTGCTTCTAAAAAGAGAAAAGTAATACAGTCAAATTTAAGGGTGTGGAAAAGATACCACCAAATTAATAAAAACAAAGGGATAACAAACTAGCAAACTGAGACAGAAAAATTCATTGGTGGAACCTCACTTGCATTTTCATAATTTTATCAGCACTAACAATTGATAAAAAACTTTTTAAGATGGCCCTAATGGCAGAGGGGAAGAAAAAGCAAATTGTACGGAGCTTTTCTGGATGTGTGTGGTATAGGATACTGCCTGATCTAACACAGCAACTGGAGAAGTTATCTAGCAGGAATTCACAGTACATAAATATGAAACAAAGGCTCTTGATTAAATGTTCTGTCCTAACCTACTGCTTCTCATTCAAGTGTCTGTAAAGAAACAATACCCAGAGGTTAAGTTAACAAGCTATTTCCAGAAACTCAACAAGCTAAAACATGAGGAATGACCCAACAGGAGCTGAGAATAGGGAATTAATTGCCTGTTTGAATATGGCAGTGAATCAAGCTCACTGAAACAGGCAACTTTCTAAGCATGACTGCCCTCTTTCTTAATCGTCATTTTTTTCTGTGCCATCTTTGTGGTAAAATTCTTAAGTACTTTATTTGCTTGTTTTCTGGTACAAAAAGGTGTGGCTACACTTGCCTGACTTCCCTATCCTGTTTTATCAATCTATTCCGTCCCCAGATTTTTAGCAGTATGTTTCTTCCTCCTGCTCAGTATACAAGCTAGAAGGATGAATGGAGAAAAGTTTGTTGTTATGCACTTTTTTTTCCCCCATTTTTATTTCTTCAGCAACAACAAAGCGGAACTCAGGAAAAATCTTAAAGAAAATGCCCCAGAAAAAAATTAGGGTCTAAATGAGGTTGGCATTGTCAGTAAACGTAAAAAAATTACAGCAGTTATTCTTAATAAAACGGTCCTTTCCAATGGACAACACATCAGTACAATGAAGAATATACATAGCATGTAACTGAAGACCGTTTCCTTGGCAATGTACACCAAAATCATATATCAGAGATATTACAGTTATTATGAAGTTTTTTATCAAAAACTAAAAATCAATAATCTGTGACCACTCAAGCTTGCTGTAATGCAAGTCATACAGTATTTCAGAGACATTAAAAAAAATCTATAGTAAACGTTTCAGTAGTATAATTATTTTGGGAGGAGAAAAGGATAGAAGTGATAGCTGCAGTAGTTTTCAACTCTAAACCACAGTGATGCACAGTTTATTAATGAAGTTACCAAAAAATTGTCCTTAGTACCTGAAAAACTATGCTGGCCTACAAATATGTAGAATAATGAGAAAGACCAGGTCCTTTCTGCATGCAGTCAGCAGTGCTGTGGGTCTTTTCCTCCCTAACGGGGCTATCCCCTACCAAACAGGATTAACTTTGATCTGAATGGTACATTCTTGATTTTCTGTGCAAGCAACATTCAGATCTATTCACATCTATTGCCTAATGCTTACTACAAACCATCAAACTCATTTCATTTGTGATGAGCTGCAATTAGACCTTGTCTCCCTGACAGTACAATGCCTATGTGTTACTGTAATGCATGCTTCTTTACAATACGACTTGTGTATTGTTAAAGCAATCCTCCTCCCACTACAATTTTTTTTTTTTTACTTTTCCCATTGGTCAGCAAAACCTATGTTATTCATCTACCTAACATAAATGGCAGGATATTTTTTTCTGTTTGCAGAAACATTGAATATCCACAGATGTGTTCAAACATGTACAGGTACAGCCAGTAGTGCAGTAATGTAAAATTTTGAATGAGGTAGAATATTAAAAATTTCCTGAAACAGAAAGATCAAGCCCCAGTTCCATTTTTTGAAACATGGAAGACATGCACGGTTGGCAGAGATAAGCATATCATGACAATGGAATGGTGCAGTCCACCTGATGATCTAGATTTCTAATGACATTGGATGTCTTTTTATTCCCTACAAAGGAATAAAGTCCTCTTCTGCATTTCTTTTCTGACAGGAAACCTTTACTTTATCAGTAAGTTTTTCTAGGAAAAGCTGAGTATAAAACCATGAAAAAAAATCATTGGGCAGCTCTATTAATTTTGAAAATTTAAGACTGTTCTCAGAACAATACTCTGCATGTAGGAAGTCTCACGTCTCTGGCATAAAACCCATCTTAAAATTCCACTTACTAGAACCATTGAATCACAATGTAAGCTCTCACCAAAGAAACAAAACCAAAACAGTTTCCAGATCGAGTGTTGTTTGGAGTTCAGTATAAAGACACAGAAGTTGGAAACCAATTACACTTTCATGACTAAGTGCAAAACTTGCATTTTGGAATGGCATTGATCTTAATATTTCATACAGGTTCTTATTCAACTTTTTTAAAAATCTGTATTTTTCTGCTAAAAGTTCTGAGACCATAATTTCATTTATAGAAAGAAAAGGACAAAAAGACTCAGAAATGTCTCACAGCAACATGTTGCACACAGACTTGTTGAAGATGGGCTGCCTGACAAGCAAGCTTCTGAACTACCTTAGAAGAACACGACAATATCTATTCCATCCTGCCCAATGAAATGGCAAAGCATCACTCATGCCCATTCTTAAGCAGAGGCATTAATGTTCAACACCTTACAAGGTATTCTGTGGGCACAAACCAGTAAATTTAGTGCATGGGAGTCTCAGCAAAAGGAGACTTCCAGGGTTTAAAAATAAAATAAATAATAATAAAAAAAAACCCTGGCAGCTAAGAGCACTTTTTAAGCTTTAATGAGCATGTTAATGACCCAAACCAAAATGAAGAAACCCATAACCCTAGACACTCATTAATTCTGTACAAAATACATTGGCCAGAAATCATTAATGTTGCAAGAAGCTTCTGTAGCTGTACTGGTTTTAATCAACTCTCAAATCTTCTGTAATTATACACTTATGGCACAGGTTATTTTATTTATTTGGATTTCAACTCCATATCAGAAGTATCCATCTCAGATGCTGGATTATTAACAGAAGTAAAAATTATTACAGAGCTGATAAGTTACTTCACTTACAAGGTAAGCATAACTTCTTATGGGTATGAGGTCTAGTTTTATGCACCTGTGATACAAGTTGTTCTGCTTCTATGCCACCTCTTCTACAGCCACCTCACACACAGTGACAAAACCTTCCAAAAATCAGAGGACAGCATACAATTAAACCAGCTACTCTAAATTTTGTAAAGTTTAGTGACACTGAATGCAACAGACTTGAAGAAATGAAAATATTAGTTATTTATTATACAGTTTAGAAGGTACCTTTTACTACCCATAATAGTGTTGATCTTTTAGAAATTAGAGGGACTAGCAGAGTTCAGAGCAAAAACCCAACACTGTTGGAAACATGAGGGGCATAAAGAACAGTTAATCAGCTAAATAGATTCTTTCATTTGTGGGTGTGTGAAAATCATTCAGTCTCTTTAGGAGAAAAATAAAACAGAGCCAAAGGAACCCTCCTTCAATTGTGTGGAGCCCACACAAGAGTCAGACCCAAACAGTGCTTGTGCTTAGGCAATAGCTTTTTAGATAAAAGAAAAAAGAATTCTAACTCACCATACCGATCTGCTAAATATGCCTGCCTGGGGCACATGCATTACACTCACCCAAAACATGGGTCTCTGCACCGGAGAATCATCATACACATACATTTCTTCATAAAGCTTTCTAGTGACAGCGTTCTATGAAGTCTGGTTAGTAGGGCTTTGCCTACTTGGTAAAACACCACCTCAAACTCCACACATATTAACTAGCTGGTACACATAAAAGCAATTTTAATAGCTACATGCACAAATTTTAAGTGCAAAAGCTCTTAATTTGTTTATTAGTCAAATGTATTAGCCATGTCTATTGCTGGTTTTCTAATAGCCATTTAGCTGGCATATCCTAAAGAAGGCATTAGCATTTTTGGTGCCATAGACAAGGTGAATGTAAAAGTCTAATATGAGATTCTACAGGCTTTCAGAATAAAGAAAAGAATTCAATTTCATACCTTGACATCTCAGCAAGAGAAAAGCAGAGTTTCTCAGCAAGCACCAACCGAGGCAAGGAAGACTAACATTTGGATTTACAGTTTTATATAAACAAATGATGGCAGAAAGAATATTGCAAATAGCAGTTCATTATGAATACTCCAACCTTTTTCTTGTCCTCATCCTCTCCACGAGAGTTTGAGAAAGGATCCAAAGGTGATCCACAGTTGGAAGAATATGGAGAGATACACTTTTATAACTGCATTAAAAACACAGGTAGGCAGAAGCACGTTGCAAAGATGGAGGAGCCTGAATAGCAGAAGTTAAAAAAAGAAGACATGAAAATGCCCCAAAATTAGACTCTGGGATTTAAACCTGTTCCATAATCTCATGAACTTGTAGAGCTCATAAGGAGTTGTTAAGGTTTAAAAATAAGTATGAGAAATCTTTGCCTATACATTTTAAATTTGGATTTGCTCCCTCTGAACATTCCAATTCACAACTGCTTTTTTGAAATGATAATGTTTTCCTAGAGATTTGCCTAACCCACTCCTTGCCCTTTCTCCACTACTGGCCATCTTGATCCAATAAAGCTCTAGGAGCTAAAAGAAAGACTGGCCTGAATACTACACTAACAGAATTAGGCAAAAATCAAATTGCAAAGCAAAATCAATGCAACTCTTAGTCCTTGGTGCAGATTCAGAAGTCTAACCAAGGATAGATTTGGCTGGATGGATCTTTCTTTCTAGTGATGGTACACAGAAGCTGGAAAGAATATAGCTCAATTTCCTGATTTAACAGAAGCTTTCTAGAGATGTTAACTTAAAAAAAAAAAAAATCTTTTTAAATGTGAAGCAAACTGAATTATCTCTGAAGCCACTGAGACAACATGAGATCTTGAAAGATGGTGGCTTGTATTTCACAATTTTAAACACAGAACTTACTAAAAAAAACCCCATGTTTTAAAAGTAAAATGTTACTATTAACATGCAAATCCTCAGCTTCAGAATTCCCAGGAAAGTAATGAAACCTCCCTTCTAATCATGCACAGCAACCCCAATTCATGGCAAGTCAAGTGAATCTCATTATCACATCTTTTGCTCACTACAGATGAGGTTCCACTTCATAGCAGTAAACAGGAAGCAGTGGGCCCCTTCACAGGAGGAATGAATTTTGACAAATGATGACTGGCAGCTATAGTTCTTGGCCAAACAATGAACAAATTATTTGGGGATCCTTGGAAGAGAATGGCTCTTTAAGTGAAAAGAAGATGGCCTCTTGTGTGAGACTTTTTTTCTACCTTTCCATGATCCTTCTTACAGCTCCTTATGTGACAAACTGGGATTAGGGGCTTTTTAAATTAGTGATCCTAAGAAAGACTTCAGGAAAATAAAATCATGAAATTTAAATTCAGTTGATACAATAAATACATGCTTTGGGGAAATACCCATCATTTTTGTCAGTTTTTTCCTCTAGGGTAGATGCTAAATATTAGCTTTAAGAGAGACAGAAAAAAAACCCCAAGACGTAACTAGTGTTTCTTGGGTAGCATTTCCCTAAGGAAAAAGTCAAGGTCTTTCATAATTGCTGTAATTGTTTTTGATGTTAGGTAAGCTAAGTGATAAAAACAGGACACCAAAATGTTGCATTTCAATATAAAAAAATTCTCAGTATATGCCCTCCAGGAACACATCTCTCTTTATAGTTCAATCAGTCAATTTTTTTAAAAGTGCTTGCCTACTTTTACCTTTAAAGCAAGCATTTTCATCTAATGAGATTAAAAAAGCTGAAGCAGCACCTGGGCTGCAAAACACTGGCTGTATGTCAGATCATCACCCATACAGGAAAAGAAGCTGGTCCCAAGGCACTTGTGTAACTAGTATGGTATATATGATTATGTCCCACTTTTGAAATCTGCCTTTGACTTCAGGTGTGAGAATCTGGCCCAGAGAAAACAAAAGGATAGGCAGAGCATGAAGGAAGGAATCATCCTAGAAATGCTGAGGTGCAACACAGAAACAGTGACGGACCTACAGGGAAGCTGATGACAAAGCCCAGCTCTCCTCTGCTTCTGGAAATCACTGCAGCACGCACTTACATACAAAATGTGCTGGCTATCTGCCTCCCTGTGCCGGGGCTCCCCCACCCTCTTTGCCAGCCTGCTGTGGTTGGGCCAGAGGAAAGCTGCCACACTGAGATACTGACTGAAAAAAAAAAAAAAAGAAAAAAAGATCATTAAAAAAATTATTATTTTCTCTAGTGCCAAGTGGATAAATATTTTGTTTTCTGAAAGCATATCACCACAGGACAGGTGAACCAGCTGTACAAGGCAGGATGCAACTACATGCGATGCAAACAGTCATTTAAGAAATATATGCACTTTTCAGTATTTGGATGACATTTGGCATTTCTTTCTAGAAACATCCTGATGTATGTGAGATTTTCTTCTGTGTCCAACAGTCTTTGCCTCAGTGGGCAAAAAGGGGAAAAACAGAACACAAGATGGAAAACATGCAGCAATAAAAACTAAAACATAACCCTGAAAAGTAATACAAAGTTTGGAAGAGGCGCCCAAAAGACAGGACCTCTGAACTGTTTATTTAACGTTACCAACAGCATTAATCTAGGAAAGCAATGCAAGCTCCATCATATGAGTGTTTTCTCAGTTTCTGCCATTTGTTTTCACTGAATGACCTGCTGTACAATATTTGTGGCTTATTTCTTCCACTACATTTCCTTTTCTTGGCACATTGTCCTAGCACATACCAGGCTGTCAGTTCTGACATCCCAGCTTTTTATAATAAGAGGAAGGGCAGTGAGTGGGTTTCATTGCAGACACAAGCGCTCAGGAATAACCAGCAAACCCTCTGTACCCTTACAACTTTTGAGTGTTGCTATCAAATCAAACACAAAGGCAGAGAACAGAACTGAGAACAGGTGATGTTACTGTCTTTTTCAGGAGACAGCCTCTTGACCCACTGAGGCTTACGTGTTCCAAGTAACTCAAAAACTGTGATAAAAGAAGTTTTAACTCCTTAGTGCATCACTCGAGGAGAACAGGGACAGTGTGGAAAGCAGGCTGCGTGCCTGGTCCATGTCTTTGGAAAAATAGAGAACTAAAGAATGACAAAACCCCAACCATTTAAAGAAGCACCTAGGGGACAAAGGCAGTGAATGTCATTGAATTATCCAGGTGTTCTTTCAGTTTGCTACTGATTAGTAATAAAAGGTCTTGGGGGAAGAAAAAATAAAACTGAATCAGCACCCAGCTGAGACCAGGACAAAAACAAACACAGAAGTTTTTTGGGGTGAACAAAAAACCTCCCCTATTTGCTTTCCAGGACATTTTATGGCTCTGGGATTGCAAATGTTGAAAATAAATGTTGCTACAAATTGAATATTCAAAATTTCTGCATAACTTTGGGTATAAAAATTGACGTATCAGAATACAACTTTAACTTCAGAATTCTGAAATGCAAGAATAAGGGGAAAAAATCTTGGCAAATTTGTATTTAAATGTGGAAATTTTGTATCTCAGATATTTTTCCTTTCACTGTGAATATATGCTTCGTGTGCATAGAGCCTAACAATCCACAAAGCGCCTGGTTTCAGAGTCTATATTTCAGCTCCCAGTTCAGACAGACGTTAAAGTCGAGTCAGCACACATTATTCAGCATTTGAAAGAGAACACGCTGGTCAGCTGCCATTCAGCAGCATCTGACAGCACCACTACTGCCCATGCAGGATTTGCTTCCTATGACTTCTCTTCTAACCTTCTTTCTGACTTTGAGAGCAAAGATCACTTTCTTCCTTTCGAGCTCACTACTCTCAGCCTAGGTGACTTCAATTTCCACTTTAATGAACGTCTTTCCAGTGCTTCTCATTAACCTTCCTTTTCACTCTCCAGCTCTGGACTGTCTTTCACAGTCACTGGCTTGTTGATTCAGGGCCTGACCCAGTAAACTTGGATGCTCATGAATAATTTCACTCCTGGGAATAGCCAGGCTGACTTCTGTACAATTTCTCCCAGAACTTAAATTAGTTACATGGATATGGTGAACAGGATGGGGGGAGTTATTTGTTCTTTTTTTTTTCTTTCTTACCTTTCAAGTCTTGGTTCTGGCATCTTCAATATTACTAATGTCTTCTACTATTTTATTTTATGCTTTCAGGCTTATTCATTAGACCATAGTGAATAATTTATAAAGCATAATTGGAAAATATTGGAGATATGTGAATGCTATATTACAGGTAAGTACATACTTATGGCTATACTGATATCCTAGAGTCTCTGAATGGTTCTTTTTAGTCCATTTGATGAATTTTAAATATTTCAAAAGAAAACTGAATTGTTCTCAAGTCCATGAAACATAATATTCAAATTTCCAGTGGTGTCACACAAAATAAATCATGTGCTGCGTGACTTGTGCATACCTTCCATGCTATAAGTACATGGTGGAATGGCACATACCAGTTAACACTTGCACAGCATTTGCATTCACCCTCTGTGAACATTCACCCAAGTTAAGGTGTTTTGACTGTTTGTAGAAACAAACAAGAGGAGAAACAGAGTAAACGCAAGATTTGTTTAGAAATCTGAACACTAATTTGCAGACATATTTTTGCAGTATTTAGCCAGCTTTAGTTTTATGTTAGTCTTACATTTCTGTCATAAACAACTTTATCCTATCTTGTTTGAATTAATGCTTCCTAGTTTTGTAATTCTTTATGCTTTTCCACCTCTTCAGTCATGTTTCCTTAATGTCCCTATGTTCATCCATGCACTTTCACACATTTTACCCCCACAATCTATAGTACATTCTTTCTGTTACATTTCCTTCTCTCTTCATCTTTATAACCTACTGATTCTTATGCTATTTAACTTACTTTTCATTCTTAGTCCACCACATTTTCCCTTTCCTAAATTGCTTCCCCTCCACCCCCTGGGTATCTAGACTTTAAGCTCTATGCAATTTCAAAAACCCAGTGTCATAACTGGTAAAATGGTTCTTTAACGCTTATTCTCATTCATTTTAATGTTAGAACTAACCCTGAATTTAAAAAAAAATACACCAAATGTGGATTTCAGGGCAATAACCTAATAATATCTTCACGGAAGTACACATTTCTGCAGAAGTATTTATTATTAACAATATGAATATCCATGCAACATTTTTATAACATGTAGTTTTATATGTACACCCTAGAGAGACTGAGAACATAAAATACTGAAATTTTATTCTAGAGAAATTAAGAAGATAGAAAGCTATCCACATAGCAAGAATTAAATAGCATCTCAACACCTGAAAATTGTGATAGCAAAACCAGCATTCTATGTTGGAAGCTGAACAGAGTGGATTATCTCTACTGTTTGACAAGGTGGTTGACAGTAATAACTACACTAACATCCCAGAACATCCTTGATCTCATCACTTCACCTCTTTGATTTTACGATGACTGTACCTTCAAAATTAAATATTGCTCTCATCACTGATGCTGTCTAATATGAAGACAATGTACTGCACTAACCTGAGAGCAGCAATTCAGTGCTGTTCCCGTGCCTCAGAAGGCACTGGTTAGGGAGCTCTCAATAGAGAACAAAACAGAATCAAACAACAGAATATTCAGATACATCTCAACCAGTCAACTCAGTCACATAAAGAGATACTCATGCATTATTCATGCTCTGAAATCTGGGATTTTTTCCAGAGAATATGCCATAGACTAGAGATAGGTTTTATCAACTGTTTTAAATCAGCATGTTTTATCTAATACAATAACAATTTATTTACTGAGGATATTTATACCATCAGAGCTCTTCCAGGCTTAATTGATTCTTTTCATCAAGATCCCCTGCACTGGGAAAACCAACTCACAAAGGAATTTGAAAAGATACTATGCTGAATATCTACAAAATTATTTAGATAATAATGGGGTGAAGTTATGGATCTGTTAGCATTTCAGTTACCAGATTCTTTTTCTTTGGAGCTATTCTACAAGGCCATCCTCGCTTAAAGGATGGCAAAAATAGTTTTTCATATTAGAAAACAGTGGACTGTTTTACATGGACTGAAATAATCACTAATCACCAAAGCCACAGTTAGGCAAGTCAGTTTGTGAATATACTACTTGCACTGACAAAAATCTAACATCAAATGACAATTTTAACTACTAGTATATCAAGGATGATACAAGTATAGACCAAGTACAATCCAGTCCCGTATTGTTCCCCTAAGCCTGTCAGTGTTGATCCTTGCAGATAAGTAAGGTTAAGTATTGTCAAGCCCAAACTTCAAAAATCATAAGACAGACATCTAAAATTAAGAAGTTATTCTAAAAATGAGATTAATAATAAAACAGTTGATGAACCAATTCATCACTTGCTGTTCAACCTTAAGTCTCTTGATTCCATGGGCTGGTGTTTTAAGATGTAAAAACATCAATTCATGAGAGAGAAAAGATACCACACAATTTAAATTACTAGAACTATGCTAGTCAGAAAAGCTGGAGTAACCAGTTTGCCAGCAGTAACTCTGGCTGGATTAGTAGGAAGCCAAATCCTTGTGCCAGTCTGAGGCCAGGGAAATCATGAGGAGATAATTAGCATTCCTTATTAATTGTAACAGAAGCTAATACAAGAGAGCAACACTCACAGACTACATTCCGTTCTGATTGAAAAGAATAATTGCGGAGTAAGGTTTTATATACAACAGCAAGGACACTTCCTAATTACCTATCTTCAGATGGCTAAGTACCTTGTAGCAGTGTAAAGAATTCTGTTGTAGATGATGTTTGGATAAATCACAGTGAAGAGAAAAGTCAGCACACATTCATCTAACATATTGCAGCTGTTTGATTGAATAAAAGCAAGCAGATGTTGCTGCAGCAGGTAAAGAACTTCTACCTTTAAAGACAGACTACGTGATTAGAGAATATCTTTCATTTATGTATGAAAAGTCTGTACATAAAAAGTTACACTTCTGTCTGAAAGCCTAACTAGAAAAATTAACCTCTCGGGTAAAGAGATTTTTTTATTCTTTTTTTGAAGGATTATCAACAGATTCTAGTCTAATGTAAAGAGTATTTGTGATACGATATTTCTAACAAAATTATTTTAAATCCTTCTGAGGCAAAATGTCATTCCTGCTAAAGCACTGGCCAGAGTACCGCTGAATGATGAAGCAGCAGGGTGGCAGAGTACCAAGGAAATAAGAAGTACTGTGCCATCACCTGCTGCTAGATCCTAGCTCTCCACGTCATGCTCTTCTCTGAATACAGCTAACTTCTCTGCATACGAGTTCTTGTCCATATGTTTCCATCTGCAGGTTTTTCACCTCAACCAAGGGAGCTTTTTTGTTTGTTTTATTGGTCGGGCATTTTGGGGTGTGTGTGCATGTTTGTTTGCTTACTTTAAATCCAAAAGGCCTTTTCTCTGGGAAGGCAAAGGTTCTTAAGTTCCAAATACCCCAAGCTGCTGTTTTCTGAGGACACTTTTTCTAAGGTGTTATTTCACAGCTTCTGAACACATTGGGGAACTAATATGACTGCAACTAGCACCATAACCAGGCAATAACTGCATGTCCTAGTAAGGCCCACTAGTCCCAAAGGACTTGTCTTTTAAGGCAAAATAACTTGGAGAAGGGACAATATGCAAAGTGATAGCAGATTAAAGAATGATAGAAATTAAAAGTTTAAAAAAGCATGAGAAAGCAATTAACCAAGGAACAAAACGATGTTTCTAAGCATATAGAAGTTCAGAGTCTGTGACAAAATCAAAGTCTCCTGGAAAAAAAAGAAAAAAAGGAAAAAAAAAAGCAGCTAGGGAAACTACTTGAAAATGGAAGTTTTTATCTTTTTTGTAAAGAGTATAAGATAAGTGCTATTTCAGCTCCCAATCCATGGTACAGGGACAGAGATAGAGGTATTAAAAGAAGCAATGCTAGAGCAAAGTCATGCAAGAATCATCAGCCAAGGCTCCAGGGCCAGATAGGAGCCCATTGACAGTGGCTTGCCTGTTTCATTCAAGATGCAAATAAATTGTCAAGATACTAATAAAATATTTAAATGAACTCTAAGAACTTCAGTTTAATAGCTTCCTGGTCTGAAATGAAAAATAGATCAATAGATGGATCTCAACCTTTATTTAGTCCTAAGTCTTTCTATGTATTTTACATGGAGGAGAGAGGTAGCAATTCTTCTCTAGTTTCTCAGGGAATTTTGCTCCTCTACTCACACGGATTTCTTCCTCTGAGACAGCATGAAGACAGCATCTGACTTCTTTCAAAAAGGCTGTAAAAATCCATCACAAAAGTTTGCTAAGGAAAAAACAGTTACAAATGAGAGTAACGACACCTCTGCTCACTGAAACTGCAGAGAATAGAGCAGAGAAGGGGCTTTTTAAGAAGGAGTAAATGAATTGACTAAATGTTTCATAGTATAAAATTGCACTAGAATAAAATTAGTTGAGGAAATCCGAAGGGACCTATAGAAGACAGTTGATCAAATATCATGACACAAGTGGATGTGCAACATTTACAAATGCAAGGTAATATAGAAATTTTACATACTTGCATATAAAGCCTGATTCTCAACCAACTGCTTACAAACAGGGAAGAACTGGTGGAAGGTGTGACTGTCAGAGGCCTTCTTGGGCTTAGGGACCATGAAATGATAGAATTTTCAATTCTCAGTGAGGCAAGGAAGGTAGTCAGCAAAACCACCACCCACTCAGGACTTCCAGAGGGCAAATGCTGGCCTCTTCAAGCCACTGGTTGAGAGAGTCCCATGGGAGACACTCCTGAAGGGTAAAGGGGTCCAGGAGGGACGGACATTTTTTAAGAAGGCAATCTTAATGGCTCAGGACCAGGCTATTCCCATGTGCCGCAAGTTGAACTGCCGAGGAAGACGACCAGCCTGGCTGAACAGGGAGCTTTTTCTTCATAGTAGCTAGTATAGGGCTGTGTTTTGGATTTGTGCTGGAAACAGTGTTCGTAACACAAGGGTGTTTTTGTTACTCCGAGCAGGGCTTACCCAGAGCCAAGGCCTTTTCTGCTTCTCACCCCACCCCACCAGCGAGGGGGCTGGGGGGCACAAGGAGTTGGGAGGGGAGACAGCCGGGACAGTGACCCCAACTGACCCAAGGGATGTTCCAGACCACAGGACGTCATGGTCAGCATATAAAGCTGGGGGAAGAAGAAGAAAAGGGGGACGTTCGGGGTTATGGTCTTTGTCTTCCCAAGTAACCGTCATGCATACTGGAGCCCAGCTTTCCTGGGGATGGCTGAACACCTGCCCGCCCATGGGAAGTGATGAATGAATTCCTTGTTTTGCTTTGCTTGCGTGCATGGCTTTTGCTTTCCCCATTAAACTGTCTTTATCTCAACCCAGGAATTTTCTCACTTTTCTGATTCTCCCCCTATCCCACCAGGGGCAAGCGAGTGCGTGCCTGTGGGGGGCTTAGTTGCCAGTTGGGGTTAAACCACAACAACATTGATGTGAAAAGTCAGTAAGACCATTTACTTCTCCTACAATATTGGATAAAAAGCAAAGAGAATTAAATATGAGATAAACATCTGGAGAAAATAACCATGATACAAGTGAACAGTACAGCCTCCTCTGTAATAATCCATGTTCTTTTCACCCCATTTTGAAGTGACAGCAGGAAGAGAAGCTGCTAAATAGATATGAACTGCCCCAGATAAATAACATACAAACTTTTTTCCCTGAGACTTTTGTCAATCTCCAGTTGAACAAAAGATTATCATCAAGGATTATGTTATATCTAATGTGTGTGCTAAAATGAAGCAATCCATAGCTCAGCAAATTCAGATCATGATTGTTGTCTGGACTCAATGCCTTTAAACGAGTTACTTAACCGTGCTTTACCTCAGTTTCCTAACCTTTTTAAGAGGGTGAAGCACTTTTTTGTTCAAAAACCTCAGGCAAAACCCAAGATGTTGTGATAATTATTAAAACATTAATAAGCATTTAATTAGGCTAATTCTAAAAGTTATTTCTAAATCCTTAATTCAGTGTAGATGAAAACATCATTTGTAACCAGACAACCATCTGAGTAGAAACCAATATAAATCAGGAAAAGCTATTCCAGTAACAGTAACTGTAGCTACATCATTAAGAACAATTTTAAATGTTTATGGCTTTTGTAATCACTTGCATTTTATTTTCAAACTTTTTTTATTAGAACATCGACTAGTCATTATCCTAGCACAGCTAAAGTGGGACAGAATCAATGCCCTGTAGACTGTCTCCTCTGCCGTTTGTGATAAATGCTGTCTAACAAGTTAGAAAAAAATCCATTTTGATACCGCTTCCCAATTAGACCTGTTAAATGTTTTTTTGAATGACTAAATTTTGTTTGTTTTTACACCTAGACATGTTGCTAAGCTAATATTTTAAATGAAGGTGTATTGTACCAATTCTAGTCGCTTTCTTATCAAATTTCAAGCTAGGTAAATCAAATTGTGATTGTTTTCTTAGGATTCAATGCAAGTTATTATGTACTTGGTAACTTTCAGAATTCTACTCACTCATTTTCACAGCAGCAGCTGACCTAGATGCACGTTTAGGAAATCATGTCATTAATACCATGCTATGAGACAGCCCTTTTTACACATGCTCAATACAATGCATATCAAAATAAAACAAGCAGGTGTCAGCAACTAACACTAATGGCAGCCCCATTGAATCATATCACAAAAGGCAATTTTCATAAAATCATAGAATGGTTTGGGTTGGAATGGATCTTTAAAGCTCATCCAGTTCCAACCCCCCTGCCATGGGCAGGGACACCTTCCACTAGACCAGGTTGCTCCAAGCCCCATCCAGCCTGGCCTTGAACACTGCCAGGGATGGGGCAGCCACACCTTCTGTGGGCAGCCTGTTCCAGTGCCTCACCACCTTCATTGTAAAAAAATATCTTCCTCATGTCCAATGTACATCGACCCTCTTTCAGTTTAAAACGCCCCTTGTCATGTCACTACAGGCCCTGGTAAAAAAGTGTTTCTCCATCTTTCTTATAAGCTTCCTTTACAGAGTGAAAGGCGGCAATAAGGTCTCCCCAGACTCTTTTCTTCTCCAGGTTGGCTGGGAAGAAGTTTTCTTCACATACATTTTGAAAGTATCCACATCACTGAAATATACCATGGAGCTTACACAGGGGCTACAGACACAGACTGCTCAGCCACATGTAACTTCTCTGCAAACCTTTTCAAAGTCACTCTCATTCTAGACTTTACAGGTAAATTCCAATAGTGCTGTAGCTGTACAACATCCAAGTCAAAACAAAGCCTACCTCAGATCAGTTGAACAATAGATTCTGAAATACTTGAGTCTCATTAAAGACCATGTTCCACATGAAATTAAAATGTCTAATATGTTCTTTCCTTCTGCACTAGCGAACTTGGGAAATGTTCATTCATTTTTTTTCAAGCTGACCTCTGTCCTTCTTTCTCTTACCCTTTTACCCTATCTTCATGCTGCATTATCTGTCTGCATTAAGCTTATAACCCTTCGCATTTGCAAATTCATTTAATCATCAATGTAACTTGCCTCTCAGTTATGCATACTTCAGTTTAATGAAACTGTATTTTCACATCTTAACAGTCTGGGTCACCAACTGAAATGAATATTAAAAAACGTAAGCAAGCATATAAAGCCCTAGCTAATGGACCTGTCACAAAGAAACAAGAATAAACCAACCAACTCGAGTATTCCTGAAATTCTCTGTTCTCAGGAGGTTATTAGGGGATAATCTAAAAAAAAAAAAAAAAAAAAAAAGTGGACTGAAGATGTTAAGTTGCTTTATTAACAAAACCAAACTTCTTTGAAAGAAGTTATTAGATTCAGATGAGCAGTCTACCAGGACTGTTCATGTCTGTTCAGTGTACTTAGAGTGTTTGAAACCTAAAGAGTTTCCACACCATCTAAATTACTATTTCAGTCACTGCCATTACAACAGTTTACACTGAACACATCTTACCTTTTGCACTGAATTTTCACTGTTGTTTCTGCTAGCAATCTTCCTGAATCATTGTCTAAGGTATTATTAATGACTAGGTTCCAAGAAATATGGTTTTGAAACCTGAAACCCATTATAGCTAAATGATCAAATTCTTCTGACAGAGCAAAAGGTAAAGATATGCTGTACTCATTTCAAGGTGGTGCCAAGTGTCTTAAGGAAAAATTTAAAATTGAGTAAAATTTTAAACCACAGAGTACAAGATAGTTAGAAGAAACAGAATGTATCATTTAGGTACAAGAAGGTTTTATATGCAGCCTTACATTTAGCATGGGCAGAAATTCTCTTGGTTTACATTAAATTATTATTAAAGTTACAGTAAAAATTTACTTGGAAAGGACAAGTAACCTGAATTTGCTACCCTTTCTATCAGCCACTCGAGAATAAACTACATATTTAAGGTAAAGAACCATACAGGTTCAGTGTTCAGAAATGTCTCTTGAAATAATTTTCCATAGCAACTGATGGCTATTTTTGCTATCATTGCTTTCTGCTGCTCCTCTTTACTTTTCCTTTGATTCTTTCATATTACTTGAATACAGTAGAAAATCCACATAAAAATTTTTGTAGCCACTGATGGCTATGAGATTCTTTTCAATCTGTTTCAAAAAAAAAAAAAAAAAAAAGGACAAAAATTTCTGGGCAAAATGCAGAGGACCCTATTCTTGAAAAAAGAAGAGCAATGAAAGAAACTTTAACAGATATCCCAGAGCTGTGTAGACCGTGGGAGCATGTATGTATTTGAAGTCAAAACATTACTAGTTCACAGGAATAAAATTGAACTCTTAGTATGAAATCAAAATAACTTTATTTTATCAGAGTAGCATTTCTTAAACAATTAACAGTGATGCTGTTCAGGTTAAAGAAAGTTACCAAGTACTACATAGCAGCTATCAGTAACATTTTCGTTTCTTCACTATAGGAGGATGGGAAGAAGCTCTAATTACTGCATACAAATGTTTACATTAGTGTGAAAACTGCTAACTATCCTTAATTGCTAGCAGGAATTCATATGCTTTAGGGTACAATGAGTAAGTATAAACACCTGTAGCCAATAAATAATTTAGTTGTCATTCTCACACCCTGGAGAAGTTGAACTGCTGCTGACTCAGCATGAGTAAAAATGAAAATGCTCTTCCAAAAGGCTTCAGAAAGCACTGTTTGAGAGACTACATATGACAAAGTACAACAAATCCATGGCACAGGTTATTTCATTGTTATTTGCATTTTTGAAACATCAGTAACATCTAATATGAAGAAGAAAATTTCCAAGCCCATCATGATGATGTTATTTCAACAACTAAGCCTCTAAATTAACTTGTAACAGCAGTGCTCCTGGCATCAGAAAGAAGCCACATTGTGGCACTTAAACTTCCAAGACCTGTCTCCTAAACTAAGCCCCAAAACTTCAACAAACTGTGGTATGTAATTTTTTTTATTTTCTAAATTCATTTCGGAATCTGTCTCCATCTTGGTCCCCAAGAAAGCCCTAGAGAAAATTATGACTACACACACACAAAAAAATATTTAATTATTCTAGAGCTGTTGGCTGTCTTAACTTTTTGAAGAACACATATAATTCTGAGATCCTTTGTTGCTAAAGAAACAACACCCTGAAGGAAGTTGTTTGTCTTTCTTTCAGGAACAAATTAGGTCAAACTGATGAAGTAGACAGTGAAGCAGCCTGAGTTGGATCTTTAATTAGCAAACGGTTTATAGAATTAGCTCTGGTTTTTGTTTTTGCTTTTTCTCAGTTCTTTGGTTTATGGAAATCATGTGTTCACATCAGAATAAGATTACCAGTGAACCATTTGTGTACCAGTGATTACACTGATTACCTATGACATCCATATGATGGCAATACTACCAATCTTGGGAAATTCTAAATGCACCACAATGATTTCCAGTTTAGTGATCATTTGTATCAAAAGCAAGTAAATTTAACATTCAGGACTATTCCCCCTCTTTTACCATGGTCTTTTTAATAGTGAGTAGCCAATTCACTGCACAAAATGGATAGTGAGTATATGAAAACCAGCTACCTACTGAAGTCAGCCAGCCTCATCAACCAGACAGTGTTGATGTCTTACCTCATGTTCAGACAGAACATGTTTGAAGTCCTTTTTTATGGATATAAATTTCCAGGCAGTTTTCACATTTGTTATTACTGACCATAAATTTAGTTTGGTGCCCTTAATTTGCTACGTTTTGTATTCTTTAGAAGTATTCTGCATTGCAGAATTTACTGCTCAACCAAAGACCTTCAATTTCTGCTACTCAGATGAGCTCTGGCTGTACTGCTGATTAAACATATTGCTAATGTTTCAGCTGACATATTTTCCTGGGCTATGGAGGTATGCATGCAAGTGTCTCAGTGTTGATGATCTGTGAATACTTAATGAACTGATCCACATGCACAGTATTGAAAAAACCTGTTAAAATGTAAATTATGAAGCATCAGTAACAATAGTTTGACAATATTATGACATTAAAAAGAGGCAAAACTATGCAGGACAAGGCCATTCACCTCTGAAATGAAAAATTTTGAAAAAGATGAAAATTATGCGCACTGATAAAGCTAGGAAAGAAAACAAGAAAAAATAAATGGTACGGGAGAATGAAAACAAAAATGGAGCTAATAAACCTGATACTAATAAAAATATAACACAAAATTAAAGAGACTTATAAGGAGATTCAGAACAATTAGAACAAACATATAATCTTAGACTATTAAACAAGTGCAGAAAAAAAAAATCCATCAAATGGATTTGCTACAGCAATACAGTCAGTAGAAGGACTAAATAATAAAAAAAATGAGGACTATAGTATGAACAGATGATCAATAATCAGTAAGTTCTTATTTAAAAAACAAGAATACTTGAAGGAAGAACTGAAAAAACAAGGATACTTTGAGGAAGACACCTCACACAGCTAGGAAAGGAGAAGGGATCAGTAGCAATACATGGAATTGATACACTGCATAGCTGAGTATCTGCAATTGGAAGATCATGTTTTACATATTTCTGTAGATGCAAGTGAAATGGTAAACAAAACAATTATAATCATGCCAAAGCAGGTATTTATGCAACAATTTTGGAATTATTTCACTGTGGGGGGAGGAAAAAAATACCCAACAACAAAAAACAAAACAAAACAAAAAACCCCAACAAACCACCATAAAAAACCCCTAAAACCAAAACCACACACACAAAACCACAAAAAGCAAACACTCAAAAAAACCCCACCCTACATACAGATAAAAGCAATATTTTCTAAAACCTTTGACAGAAGTTACAGCAGAAATTCCAATGAGAGATTTTAGTTCTAAAGACTGAAATACCCCTTTTCTTTCAGAGGTGGTTGGCATATGACAAACAACAGAACAGAAACATTCTTCTGCTACCACTTACGAATGTTAGATAACATACTTAAATCTCCAGGGTTAGCAGACTGTCATGAGTTCTAAGTTAACAGGAGTATTTTATTCTGGAAGACACCTGCTATTTCTGGAAGTTAAACAAGATACTCCAATAAAGTAGAAAGATCATGAAGTTAATATTCCTTTTTGCTTTCTGTACTGATTTTTAAGATATAAATTGAAATAATAAATAGAAAATTAAATCACATCATTTTTGGACAGACACTTGTATTCCAGCTGTATCAGGAGAATGTTGGATTTTGATTAGATTTTATTTTGTTAACTGTGGTCACCATTTGGCACAATTTGTGAGTATTTAGTGTCAGGAACAACACTGAAATGACCACGTTCAAGAGCAAGCTGAAGTCACCTTTTCTTACAGAATCTTTCCATTTTTACACAAAGATTTTTGGGACCTCAAATATTATTTTCTTCTTCTACTTATGTGATCTTGAAGAGCCAATAAAACCTCTGCTCAAAAAGATAACTTGTCTTGTGCTCCCCATTCACACAGCTCTGCAGGGCTTCACAGCAGGTTTTTCTTTTCTTCTTTTTTTAAACTATGTATATTGAATTCCATTGCAGAAGCTATTCAAGGGTTTTAGCAATTACAATTTGTCCATAAAAACTGAATGGGGTCATAACCTCCACTTCCATCAATGTGATATCTTTGTAAGTGGATTTGGCTTTAGAGATACTCCTGATGGTGGGAAGAAAAAAAAATTCTATGGCCAAGAACATTTCAAACAGAGCTTTTAAATTATTTTACCAAAATTGTGCAAGTTTTTTGAAGGCATTCCAACATTTTCTGCAAACAAACAATGTCATCCACTCAGCCAAATCAACCCATCTATGCTCCTATTTCTGGCAAGCTCTCCCCTTTGATTAAACCATTACCTACTAAGCACAACAGATATTGGTAAATTTAAACTAAAACCGTTTAGAAGTCTCAGTTAGCATTCTGCAATATAAAATTAAGAGTAAAAATTAAATGCAAAGCCTCCAAAACAAATATCACTAGCTTAGGGACTTTTTGAGTTCCTTCCAGGTTTGTTTCTTGTCAGTACTAACAAAAAACCCTGATATGCTATGGACTCTACAGAGATTAGGGATGAACACAACCACTACATAACTCAGCATTTCTGAACACAAGGGAGGTCTGAATGTTGATCTGATTTTTGTTCTACCTTGCCCTATAATAAGCCAACAAAACACTAGACTCTGCTCTGGGTAGGACTATTTGTTGTTGAGGAGACACCTCAGGGTCACAGCCTATACTTTTCTTTCACCTGTAATGGGGGAAGACATAACAGTAACAAATATCCTCATATAGGGCTTAAGTAGGCATGTATATTCGCTAAACACCCCCTTTAAAAAGGCAAGTGTGAAGGTACCCCTGTATCAAAGTGAACTGTCGCTTTCTAGAAAATATTATCCAACTGAGAACACACTTATCCAGATCCTTTAAGAAGATTAAAAGAGATCCAGCATAAGATTCATTATGCAGCAAAACTCTGAAAAACATTGTATCCTAATTGAATGTTTGCAAGGAGATTCATATTGTGGTTTATAGTACAATTTTATGCATCATCAATTAACAATTGGTCCAATTTAAAACTCTGAACCCTTGAAAGCTTCAAGCACAAAGTAAATGTAGCCTACATTCACTTCAAGAAAAAACTGACAAGTAATGCAGAGCCTGTTACATATTCTGGAGTATCCTTTTCATGTTGCTTACGCACACGCACACACACGCAAACCAAACAAAAAAAAAAAAAAAGAACCACACACAATTAGAACAACCTAAGCCAAAATAAAACATCTCTCATCGAAAGCACAAAGAGAACCTGAACCATATATTCTAGAATAAATGACATTTCAATTAGTACTTTGGATTATTCATATCTTTATCCCCTAGGCTCTTCTTACACAAATCCTCACCAGAGTCGCATCAAACTCTTACTATATATGCAAATTTACTGTATCAAAATCTTTATAATCCTGTTCTGAAGATCCACAGGATACAGATGAGCATTAAATATTGCTCCATAACGTAACCCTGGTTTCTCTATCATGCATGAATATTTGTAACAGAACTGACTGAGGGAATTAAAGGGAACGCAAGAATGAAACACCACAGAGACAGGAAGATGCACAAATTCATAGCAGATTTAGCCTGAGATAGCTTTTTCAAATTAAGTTAATATAGTCTAACTATACATATATGGGAATAATTATGTACTCTTTAATATTTATTCATTGTATGTGATTTGCTCTCCTATAAAGCCTTCAGCGACAGAAAACAACAACTTGGTCTTGTGTTCTGAGTCAAATTCAGGACTGACACCTCCTCTCAGTCTAGAAATGGTAAGAACAACAGAAAAATTCCTCCATCGTTTAAAGAAAATTAATATGTATGTTCACACTGTCTTCATTTCACCTTAGTATGGGCAGCAAAATAATCTCATACATCAGGAAATACTACATTACATTAGCAGCTATTGGACTTATTAGCAAAACTGCAGCTTCGTTTTCTTTGACCAATGCATCTGTTTCTAAGAACAAGAGAAGGGGGGGGAACAAAAAAACCCAAACCAAAATCCATTCCACCCATATCGTGGCTTCCAGTATTTTCTTTCACCTTTTCATCGTGTTTATTGAATGACTTTTTTTTTTCTTTATAAAACTGTACAAGAATGTTGGTACTGTACTTTATTCACATGAAAATGTCAAGCCAAGTAAGGAAGCAATAAAAAACAAAGAAGAAATACAATGAGAATTTATAGTATGATCTTAGTAGGCATCTTGCCTCTCTGATGTTCAGTGCTGTTTGCAAAAACATAGAGCCAGATTAATGAAAGGTTTGAGAAGAAAACATTTCTCATGTATACAGTTTTAACCAATAAAAGCACTTGTATAGTACCTACTCTTGGTATGCAACAAAATATTTCAAGTGTTGATTTCTATATTGATAAAATGGCAAGTGTAGCTATTTAGCACCTTTTGATTTTATTTAAGTTAATATTTTCCCTGCATGTGTTTTTACCTAGTAGTCACAGGTTCTGGTTCTGTGTGTGGATGTAACAACACTAACGTAAAGCAACAGAGATACATGCATCATAGAAGTGCAGGGAGCGGGGGGGCAGCGCAGAAACGAGACTACTACTACAATTGTAAATTGCAATACCAAGTTCTGCAAAGACACACAGACTTACTAAGCAGTTACAAAAAAAGCTCAGGCTAGTCTTTAGTGCTGTTCTCACCTATGGCAGGAGCTGAATCATTCCCTAAAAAAGCAAAGCATAATAACAATCTTGTGCAAGTATGTTCATACTGCAATACCACCTCTCATTTGTCTCAGTCTGTGCCATTCTGTATCCAGTATTCCATTTACATTTGTGACTCAGTGTTGGGACGGTGCATCATTGACTGTGTTTTCTTACAGCAGGTAGCATACTTCTTTTGCATATGATTTCTGTTTGACAGATATTGCTTGTGACTATTGATGTTAAGCAGGCTTTAGCTGCTTGTATTGCAACACTACTGATTTATCTTTCCCACTGTAGATAACAAGCTGCTCTGTTTACGAATATGTTCTGTCCTCCTGACATGGGCAACTGAAACATGAGGTAACAAAGCAAGAGCTGAGATTCGCAATGTGCTGCGAAGTGACCTTAGTTCACAAAGCGATGTTGACACTGGAGCCGCTGGGTCCTGCCACTGCACGTTCTCCTGCAAACATGCAAGTTAGGGGGCTTTGCCCCAATATAATCTTCTCCTTATTTGGTCTTAGGTTCTTCCCTGTTGAGAAGCACTGTCTGGCATGTCTGAAAGCACCTAAGGCAGACAGAAAAATTTCTCTGGGATTCCAAAAATGTCAGTATGCCTTAGGAGCAACGGCCTCTCCTGCCTAACACAGAAGATGCAAGATAGAGCAGAACAGGAGGAGACAGGGAAAGCTAAGCATTTCATACCTTTAACAGACATGTAAATGACAAAAAATGTTTCCCTGTTCACCAAAGTAGCGTATTCCAAGGAATACTCACAATGAAAAAGCTCTTGGAGACTGAAGAGCACAAATTGAGCATATCTTTTTTCTCATCTGTAGTGAAATCACATTTGTCTCTAGTATTTCCTTAATTTTACATATGGAAGAGCACGCTGTACCTTGAACCTCTTGGATATTCCCTTCTCATTCTCCAGCATACTTTCTGTCATTTACAATATTACATCCAAAAAAAGCCCAAGTTTGCCTCTTGATTCCAATAAGAAAAGTTCAACAGGATTCTTTCCCCTCTTTTATTTGAACCTGAAGACTGCAGTTGGATCATGTTCTCAAACTTTCTTTGGAAATATATCCAGAAACATTCATTATGCATAAGCTGAAAGTATTTTTTTTAGTTACCTTAATACATAGTGCTTCTAAAAAAATTAGAAAAAAACCACAAAAAATGTAATGTAGCATCAAAGTGACTAGCACTTCCCTCATTCTAATAGAGCCATGTTTCAGTCAGCCTCAGCCAGATTACTCCTTTCTATCTGCTGCGAACTAAAACACCCCACACAGCGTTTCCACACAATTTAGCTGAGACTATTATCTTCATTTTAATTTTTACTTGCACTCATTTTTATCTCTTTCTTACCTGGCTTCTTTTATCCAACATTTTTTAATTCTGTATTTCTCACTGTTCTTCTATTCTTAAAGGTGTATTCCACATCCTATTAGTCACTGTCCCCTCTCCACTTTAAATTCAAAGAATCCTATTTCAGCTGTAAAATCTCTACACTAATCTTTATGGCACAAGGCAGGCAAATTCTTCTCTCCCACTAACACAATCCATTACTTCCAAACCATTTCTGAGATGCAGAGGTGAGAGCAAGAAAATTCAATTCTGACATCTGTGTGCCTTACTGTATCTTATTACTTCATTTCTGATTGCCACCAGTATTAATTTGATTGTGAATCATGAAAGACTTTCTTTTATATTAGTAGGAGTTACTAAATAGGTTAAAGAACAAGAGGAAATCTGCCTCCCCACACACACCCCAATGAAAAGCATTGTGTATATTTAGAATTGTTTCTGTTTAAAAACATTTTTTTTTACATCTTGGCCTAAAGATGGAAGCTAGAAGTTCACAGGCATGTAATATTTGAAAACAATTTTGTTTAATGGCTTCAATTTTATTAGATCAAAATTAAACGCACATCTATTTTATTTACTCGACCCTTCATAATTTTGGGCAATTTTACAGATCTTCCCAACTGGCAGTAGAAAATTCATTCTAAAGAGCTCCATAAAAAGAGTCCAAAAAAGCCATCTAGAGCTGCAGTCTAAAACTACTCTAAAAAGAAGGAAAATAATGACCCACTTGGAAAGTATCCCTAGTACAATTCATCAAATATTGGTTGAACAGTATATGCACAGAATCTCAAATAGGAGACAGTGTGGATCTGCTGTATAAATTAGTTACATTCCTTTCAAAACCTGTTTTATGGGCACATGCAGTAATCAAATAAAACTTGATATTTGTTTATTCATGGTTGAAAACCAGAGCAGGGATTACAAACATGATCTTTAGGACCAGCTGACCAAAAGTGCTAATATTTTTTGCTGTGTTAATTATATTTCATTCAGTGTGCATAAATACAGACATGTTAGCATTCATATTTTGTAACATGGATGAAATAACATTAAAACACAATGAACTCCAAAGCTCTGTTTACAGCATACTATCATCCTTCTTTTATGATTGAGGTGTACTCACACGAAAGATGACACTGATTTCAGAGAGAAAGATAAGGGCATACATAAAACCACAAGTTTTTCCTTTCCTTTAAGTACTACAAAAGCTTGCTGAGCATCTTTAAAAATGGCATTAAATACATCTTTCCAAGTTCTGGAAAGCATTAGCTAAAATATTTGCTTAACTATGCAAGAACTGATCTCTTGTATTCTGCCAGCAAAAAAAAAAACCAAAACCAAAAACCAAAACCCAAACCCACACCCCCCAACAATAACCAGCCCAAAACCCCTACAACACAAAATAATAAACTTTTATTTTTAGAAATTACCTATTCAAAAAAAGCCTGAGAACAGAATAGATTTGGTGTAATGGGAAATGGAAATGCCTTTTACATATTCTCTACTCTAGGGTGCAACTTTGGCAGGAAAAACACTAAGCTTCTTCAAGCACTGTAAATAGAAAAGAATTGTGCCAGACAATCAAAAAGTGGTAAGACAGCAGGGATAAACTAGATTCAGGTCTTCTTGTTTATATCTTCATTTTGGGCAAGCAGTAATTACTTGATTCTTCCTTTCAAAGTCTGTCTTAGTGCCCATGCTGTCATCTGGTAGCTTTGTCACTAAAATACTTTTCACGTGTAGTTAATACCACATCACAGATCTTTCAACTTCCCTAATATTAGCAAGATAAGCGCTTACTTTCACTCTGTTTCAAACTGTGTAAAAATGTCAAGAAATTTTATCAAAAACAGTGGGAAACATTTTTTTCCCCACTGTTACCCAAGAACCAACATGTATCTGGGCATGTGATAAGCACAGAATCACAGAATGGTTTGGTTTGGAAGGGACCTTAAAGACTGTCTAGTTCCAACCGCCCTGCCATGGGCAGGGACACCTTCCACTAGATAAGGTGGAGCAGCATGCTGCTTTTTAATGGATAACTTTACATTCCGTTGATACCATGATGTAATTCAGAAGGCATTTTGAGACTAGGAGACTTTTACCTTGATGAAAATAAAATAAAGTCACCACAGATGTTAGTTATTGAGAGCTAGAGTTACACAGTAGTGTGGTAGTTTATACCAGTATCTGCTCTACTACTAAAATAGGAATAGGTATATAGAGTATTGAGTTGCATATCCTTCTGCATAACGTGCAGAGCTGTAAGAAACACTGATTTATTTTGCCACTCAGATTGGTTTGCTGTTATTTACCAATTATTTTTTTTTCTACTTACATATGCAGAGGATTGCATTGGGAAAATTTTTTTCAGTTACTAAAATTTCACATACCTCAGTATCAGTTATTCAGCTACCAGAATCATCTATTTATTCCCTCCCCACATCCCCCTCNNNCTTCCTGCCCCCACCAAGAGGTCTTTGCAACCTGTAAGGGAGCAGGAAAAAACCTACGATTTGTGAATCAGACATGCAGTACAAAACTGACACATCAACCTAGTGAAGGCACTGCTTAAGAATTAAGGTAGTCAAAGCAATTTTACAGATATTCTCCAGTAATGAACACTTTCATAGACAGTACATTAACTCTTGAGTACATAAAATTAAATAACAGTTAACTTTCTAACAAATATCTACTTGACTAGGCAGTTCCTGCTGCTGGCTAAAGTCTTTTCAGTGCATAAGCAAAACTGAGTTTTGCTGCTCTAACAATAAGGGTGGAGGCTTAGCTAGGGAAAGGCAGCTCCTGTTATAGGAAGGGTTGCGACAGAACCAGTCAGACTGGGAGAGAGAACTGCAGAGTCTGACTTGCTCTTACCATCACCACAGCAAGCAGAGGGTTTAAGCGTAGCTACTGCTTCTCAGAGGAGCAGCCATCCCAGCACTGGAAAAAGGCTGCTCTCCTGTATGTTGACCTTTCCCTCTACAGCAGCAGCAGCTCAGCTCTCTAGAGCTCTAATGCAGCCAAATTAGTCAGAAAAACCATTCTGTTGCCCTAGGCAACTGCATGCATGACTTTTTTTGTAAACGTGAAACTTTCTGTAATGCTCTTTTCTGTTTGTGCATATTACAAAGTGCAGATAGATTCTTGAAATGGCACCATTAAACAGTATTTCTCACTAGCATCCACTTAACAGAAAGATCACAACCATATACAAGACCCTGTTATGCTTACAAACATAAAAATTGATTTCTACAGACGCTTATCTGTAGAACCTACAATCAGATTTTAGAAACTATCTAGCCTGCGCTCATAATTATAGTTTATACTCCATTCTTATTTTCAGCTAGTATTGAATATATAGATGATAATAGTGGGGTGGGTTTTTTTTAATAGTTTTTTTAGTTCTGCCCCCCCAACATCTGTAAATAAGCCGTGGGAAGAAAGTGTTTTTTCCCTTTCAAGCTGAGCTGTCACATAATAAAATATTGTATCATATTTGACTATATTAAGGATATAACTTTCAGTGTACACCCTCACTTCCAAAATTTCTGAATATATGTATGTTGAAATTGAGCAAGTATGACATAGTTCTTGGTTCCCTTGGGAACAATATTCAGAACTCATTTGAGTTGTGACCTGCTTATGCTGCCAGGGAGTATTAGTATTTTTGTTGGATCTTTAGAGATATGGAGTGAAGGACAAATGCAAAAAATAAGACTCTTTAACTTCACAGATGAAAAACAGATGAGATACTGCTCTATTTCAGAAGGCAGTGCTGGCTTTTTATAGGATCTGCCCCCTTTTGTAAGCTCTGCTGGAGAGATTACTCTTTTTCATAGTAAAATATTTTAGATGAACAATGCATGGAGAAACATACAGCTATTCACAGCACAACTTATGGTCTGAGATGTCAAAATAGATTTCAATGAGTAAATAAGAATGCAAATTAACTTCAGAAATTATTTTACAAAATAGATGGCGGTTCAAGATGGAATATATTCACAAATCCTATAATATTGCCTTTTGTCTCCTGACACCGTCACCTGACATAGAAAAGTGTTATCAAGATCATCCATCACATTAAATGGTTCATTTCTGCTTACAACACAGGACTAAGTACAATTAAACCATGACTTGGGCCCTATGAGTCACATTAATAAAAATGGTATTTATATATCCCTCCTTCATCTAAATCTGACTTTTAAGCTTTACTTCTAACATGTTATCCTTTCTGTCCATTGGTAATCACAAAATCCATCCTCTTCCACATAGTTCATATGTACATTAGGATCAGGCTCTCTTTCCAATGACACTTTCACGCATATTCTCTTCCTATCAGTTCAAGGCACTATCAGGCCAGTCAATACTTTTCCATATCTCTTCTTTGGTCTGCTGTGGTCTATATTTTCCCTCTTCCAGTCCTTTATTTACACCTCAGGGAAGAAATGGCATGCACAGCTGTGGGGTGCCTCTGCAACCGGCTCTTCATTACAACATACAACTTGCATCAGTATTCTATCCTGATGCCCCACTGATGAGCATAGTGCTTGCGAGAGCTGATCTTAACTATCTGAGTGCATGCATGTATTAAGGCACATATGTGGTTTTGGTTAGTGTCATTTGATGTAGTTACTCCCTAAACTATTTATCACTACAAAATATTTCTGAAGTAAATAACTATTCTACAAGTGGGAAAGTTGTAAGCACTTGCATAACAAAAATGCCATTTCAAAATCTCTTAATAGTAGGCAAGTTGGGCTTGGAGAAGTTTGAGACCATGCTTGACTGACAGTGTAAGCCTCCTACCTACTGTGCACGTGGTCACAGGATTACTGAAATAATAGCAGGGAATTAAAAGGTAATAATTGAAGCCCAAAATTTCTGCTTCTAGGATCTTCTTCGCACCATAAATACAACATGGGTAGACATTATGTAGTTTCATCCATGAGACTTTACAAAAGAAAACATTTTGTTTATGAGCTGCAGCTTACTGAAGCCTTGTTCAGTCATGATCCATTTTCTGGATCCAATAACAGAAAGCAGCTGACAGGTCAAAAAACCTGTTTAGAGACACTGGTTAGATACAAAGGAATTTTCCTCCAGTGCAGATAATCAATACATTCCTGTTAACATAGCTTACTTTGTAATACTGCACTGAATCATCTTGAGCTTATTAAACTGCCCCATGTTACAACTTTGAGAAAGTTGTATTCAAACATGAAAATGAGTTAAAAAAAAAAAAAACCAACAGACCCCTGTTCCTGAAAAGAACTGCAAACATGAATGTGTTGCTATTATTTTTCAAAACATCTTTAAGTTTGCCTTCTCTTGTCTCATCCCCCCCCCCCCAAGGCAATACTGAACTTCTTCCTCCTGAACAGGGATAATTTGTGATTATTTTGTTTAATTTTATTGTTTTGCTACCTTAAGTTCTTCTTTGCAATGCCTTTTCTGCAGCAGGACAAAAATCTCTCTAAAGTTCAACCTGCTAAATTAATAAACTGTTTTCAGTTCCAGTTCTGTGTTAAATGGAGCTCCATAAAATTGTTGTAACATACCCATGAAACAACAGCAGCACATGCAATATGTTCAAAATTATTATTTTCTTCTAATTTCATAAACATACAGAAAGTTTGCATTATAGCCTATCGTTAAGCACATCCTTGAGGTAAATTAAAGATCTGCCAAATCAGCTCCAAACACATTTTGTAGTGAATAATGAGAGGTGGTACACTGTGAAATGGTAGCAGCAAGGCTTTAAAGCAGAGGGTATAACCAAACCAGATTTATATACCCATGACATAACAGTTCCCACATTCACTGAAACCAAGGAAGACTGCTCAGAGAAACACTACAATGAAGAGTGGGGTAATGTATGATATCATAGGCACCCATAGAAAGAGTACATAGAAGGACAGATAAAAATGGAGAGGAGCTCGAACTAAGCATAATATCATAAATAAAATTTTACAATATTAGTATAGAAAACTTCTTTAGAGATGGTAACTTGTTTGTCATGTGTCTTTTTGAAAAAAGCTATCTACAAATGTAGGAATGTAGGAAAGCTAATGTGGGATTCAAAAATTCATTACAAATTAACTGGAAATCTCTTTGGAAAATTGGGTGTCTTAAGGGTAGCTGCACTGTGATGACTTAAAAAGTTTTCTAATCTTGTACAGAAGTAATAAATCTGTAGTCTTTTCTTTTAATGCCAATTTGAGTTTCCTGCAGGATGGGGGGGAGGCGTGTAAAAGAGAAAGGAAACAAACAAAAATACCACAGATTTGTGCTCTTCCATGTGCAGGTTTGTAGCATCTTATATTACCATGATGAAACATTCCAGAGGATTCTATTACTCTTGTGGCAGCGAGGGCACATACTGTCTTTGCACCTATTAGTCCTTTTTAGTACAGAATTAGATACAACGAGGCTCTGTCTGGCATTTACCTAGATATACACAGAATATTATATGTCCTATTT
>JANZLQ010000040.1:17574835-17601652 GCA_026212715.1 Elanus axillaris
ATCAATGTTTTACACAATATGGATAGAGTCAGGAGAGGTATTTCACAGATAAGACAAGAAATAAGAAAATTATAATTTCACTCCCCAGTGTTAGTTATCCTCTGGCACCAGAATGAAGAGTCTCAAAGGCTCAGAAAATATGTAAGATGTCAGGATACAAGATAAACTGAAACTGACTCTTAAAGAGGATTGTGTGTCAAAGAATGAAGTCTTTGTGGTTGTAGTAGTAGTAACAAAGTTTCTGCATGATAGACAATTCTGTCAAAAGTCCATTAAAAAATTCCAGAGTAAGTTATCTGCTGATCAGCAGAAACTTGAGTAAACTAACACAGACTTGAAGCAAGAAGCTTCTAAAAATATGCAGAATCAGTTATCTAAAGGAAAAAAAAACCCACCAAAATTATCAAAAGGTAACAACAGAACATACACATTCCTGTATGTTTTCAAAATAATTCCATATTTATAGATAAAATTTGTATGTGCTTTTCAAAAGATACATTAACTAACCTAAGCTGCTTTAATTTAGCATTTTAAAAGTGTTCAAAATTCACAGTGTTTCATAGATTTGACAACTACTAAAAATTGATCCAAGCTTCAAGCAAGGTAACAGGAGATTCTACACTGACCTCAATTAGCTTTCGATCAAGCTTTAAGAGAATTAAAAATCCTCTAAACAGTCGTCATTGATGGGTACATGCATAGAGAGTACAAAGTGTTAGCACCTTTGAATGAGCAAAGTTACTCTAATTGAACAGAAGACCAGTCACATCAATTTTTTTTTAAACAATGATTTCATTAAAAGTTTGCTAGGTCAGGCTTGCCCTATTGCTGAACTAAACCTCATGGTAACCTTACAAAAAATGGAATGCAAAGAAAAAGACAACAGTTGGTGACCTCAGGAAGTTTCAAATCCAACAAAAGGTTCTGAATCAGACTTAATCTTCATAACTGAGGGGCTGGGTGGGTGGCAGCTTACAGTAACTTTTGCCCTAGAAAAGTTCTTTTGAAGAACAGCAGTGAGGCATCAACGATTAAGAACAAACAAGCACACTTTCTTGCTTCTTCAACCCAACTCCTTACTAATACTTTGTGTAGTCCTGTGGCCCTAATTCTCAACATTGGTAGAAGCAGAGGTAATGCAGAAATTGAGAAAGAAGGGATGGGGTTGGGGGGGTGGGGTGTGGAATTTATTATAACCCACTCCAAAAAAAGATATAACTTGATTTCATGCACAGCTTATATGAGAAACACCACCCACATTAAGCCTCGATACACACTTCAACAGCATATAAAAAAATATGTTTCATCGCTAGACATTTTCTCTATATACAAGATGACAGTTGATTAAGACTGTATTACAGAGTTCCAAAATTCAGGTTGAGTAACCATGGCCAACTGTCAAAAGTCGTAATGAAAGAAGAGATATCACTATAATCAAAAGCAACAGGGAAATGAAGAAAACTGAATGCTAATTATTTGTGATTAGTTTCTCCTTTCAAGGAAAAAAATGCTGAAGTAGTTAAAACAGAAGGAGCAGCATGTGATTCTAGCACTTTGTAAGAACTATATTATCCCAAGTTCAAGCAAGTTACATGGTAAATAAGATAAAATTTCCTGTTTAATGAGGTATAGAAGATAAAGACAAACTGTCAATAATTTCACCATATGTTGGCCCTATATACCATTCAAAAGATGCCAGTTCATAATACTGCCTTGCATCTTCTTGACCCTCTAGGCTCTTGAAAAACCTTTTTAATGGAAACAGGAATTCTTTTTTCCATGGATATGCCCCTAATTTCCTCTTGCCTTAATTCTTCCCGAGCAGTGAAACTGCTACACCCCCTCTCAAATACTTCACACTGCCATCTAAACAGGTCATCTTGTAAGACGCCAGACCCAAGTAAAGTCCTTAGAATCTCTGATGAGACTTCCATAAATTTACAAGTTAAAACATTTATGAAGAAATTGTTCCACACATATTTCAAAGACCTTTTTCTTTTTTAGAGACACGTACTACAAGAAGAATGTAATGACAGCTTCCTCTACGCTTGAAAAAAAACTAAAGGAGGAAAAAAATCATATTTGAAAATACATCCAGTTTGAATGAACACATTAAGCATGTTTTGGCCCATACTGAGAAACTGTGGGGAAGAGAGGTGAAACAAAACCACAAACCTTCAACGCATATTACTATACAGTACTAAATAACTAAGCAATGAAGGGCTTACAATCCTATTAAAAATGTGTCTTGTAGAAAGTGTAATGTATACAGCAATGTGAATTTGAATGCGGGCGTTTGCAATTCAGTCTAGCAGGAGTGAATAATATACTAACTACAGTGAAAGGAGAACACACAGCTACCCCAGTGGATGTGTACAGTCATTTCCCATTATTTTTGACCTATGTTAAATTTCAGTCAAGTCAGAACAAACCCCTATACCCAGCAGTGGCAACACTATTTTCTGACAGTTATATTGGACAAAATATTAAAACATGCCAAGTAGTTTGTAGGGAAAGAGGTAGAATGATCTAATATACTACACCTTCTAAAATTCCATTTGAGGTATTTTAACTAGCCCATAACTAGTTTCCTGAGCTACCAATTCTCACCACATGAAATATTTAAACCACAAGCTATTCCTCCCTGATTTACACCACAAGGAACGCTAAGCATTAAAAATCTTCTAGCATTTAACAGAGCCTGAGGCTTGCATCAGTTTGAAGATAAACACTGGGCTGCGATGCCATTGATAACTGTTTAGATTTAATCAACTTTTACCGAAACCTTCATGTTTTAGTTTGAGGGAAGAAAGCTCCAAATCTAGACTGAACTCCAAAGTACAAGTACATTTATCATTGCTTTTTTTTTTTTTATTTCTTTTGGATAAACAAACGTTTTAATTATACAGGTCCCTGTTTGTTCTGTTTGTTTCCTAATTAGAGAAAAATGGCAAGTCTCCCAATCTAAGCTCTTTCCCTCCGAAGAATTTAACAATACATTTGGACAGGCACGTATATTTATTTGGAGTCTATACAATGAATGAAATCCCATTTGCACTTAACAGAGCAAAGTTTGCCAGAATTCAGTATGTGAGCCAAGGCTCCACGCTCTGCTAATGGCAAAAATGGCTGTCCCTGCAGTCAAGTACTGGATTATGTACTTTCGCCTTGGCAAGTACAATCTTGGAAACACCCGCAACACCTGTTGTTTATTATAAAAGGCAGTATTGAAAATAGACATGTTTCTACTATGAAATAAATAAATAAATAAATAAATAAGGAAGTGTGTGCATGGGGAAATTACAGACAAAGACGGTAACTGTGAACTCCTAACTGATCCTGCTGAAAGTATTTAATGGCAAAGTGCATTTATATAATAACTTTCACCTAAAAACCTCAGAAAGCTTTTGTGTTTTGTAAAGATAAAAATTACTATTAAAGCAGGTTATCAAGCAAAACGAGATGAAGAAACTTACAGTGGTCAGGAACAAAGCCAAGAAATTTCAATTCTGGTGACAAGGCAAATGACCAAAATTCTGTACTCAGTTAAATCTGGACTAACACATGTTGTTTAGTGAAAATTCTCTCAATGTTTTTAACCTATCTATAACTAAATTTAGTACTCTTTTCTGTAAGTTGCATGTAATTACTTTCCAGATTCTACTTGCATGAGAATATTGAAACACTAACAAGTAACAAGGATAAGGAATGTGAGTGCCTTAAATGATTATTTACTCAGAGGCCGGGGGTGGGGAAAGAAAAAAAAGAAAATAACTGAAAATCTCCAACAGCTTTTACAAGTACAATGAGATCTGAGGTCCTATGGACTCCTCCTACTCCCATTTGTTTAGACTGAGTCATTTTCCTGAATGATTCCCCTACTCCATCCTCTTTCATGAAGAAACCATCGCCCAGGTTTTTCTTGAGAAAAATCTTTCTGCAGCTGATGTCAGCAACTGCATTGTTTTCCATTTGTTCTCAGCTTTTGAGGTGATAATGGAATTATGTTGGCATGAATTTGAACTGTATTATTTCCTACCAGTAGAATACTGTGATCAGATCTCAGGTCCTGAACTGGCTCACTCCTTCTGACGAAATAGGTCAGTGAGTATCTCTTTCAACAAGTCTGTTTACAAAAAAAATAACAGCAATAGCAATTATAGTGCAGATCAGGTACCAATTATTTATTTTACCTTAAAAAAAAAAAGCCATGACAGTATATAGCTCCTATCAACAAACTGAATGTCTTACAGTACATAACCTGCTCTCTCAAGATCTTTGTGATTAAGCAAGGTATTGTTACCATCCTCTTTTAATTGTGAGAAACAAAGGCACAGATAAAAACATCCATAGGAAATCTACAAAGATCCAGGCATTAAAAGTAGACCTCCAAAGCCTATCAAATATCCAGCCTGTAAGATTTCCCCCTCTCTGTTTTGGCAGGTGACCTCAGTAAAAGGAACTTTCTTGTTTTTATTAGAAGGGTCTTGAGATACCTACTTAATCAATTAAAAAGTTCTTATTTATTTGTACTCAGCCTGGAACAGCACCTGCTGACTTCAGCCCCCTGCTTAACAACCTGGACTCCTACTTCAGTACTTTCTTTTTCCGGTCAGCTTTTCTATCATTATTCCAAACTAAACCATGTTTTTCCAACTTCTTATACCCCACAACCAACCATCCCAATGGACAATTCACCCCCCCAATATATTTTTAATACTTCCTGTCTCCTACATTACTCTCAGTGTATTTTCCCAATTCTAAAATTGCCTTTGCATTTCTCTAACCCATCATATAAAGGAAGCGAACCTATTTTATGAGTATTTTTGTATAACTCATCTTTGAGTCTGGCTTCCACACCCATCAACTGAAAGGCAGACCTGCTCAAAGCTGTCAACAGGACAAAGTCAAGCTGAGCTGTGCCATGATTTATGCAGGTAGGGCCAGACCTGTCAGTTCCACTGTCATGAGATACAGAGGGGCAGAATTCTTACTGCTGAAATTCTGGATTCGCTACATCACAAATCCAACACTGATTCCAAAATGACAGAATGCAGCATGTAATTCAAAAAACATATTTCCCTAGCAAAACAGCAGGATAAATAAATTGGGAGACAATCTATATTAAAATTGTAAGCCTGAGAACAGAGTGCTTATCTTTCCCCCATTTAAATTCCAGAGGCTAAAATATTTTGGTTAAACAGAGGCACAATAAAGAAGAAACACAGTTTGATTTATGATTTAAAGACAGATCACATGTATTCTAATATTATTATTTATTAGCACTTCTGACATCTCTATTAGAATCTAATACCACCATAACATCAAAATGCACCTTAACAAAGCTACCTGCATTTCACCCCAAGCAGGGTTTTTGTGGATGAAGTTGTACTTAGGTTATTAAATGATTGCTTTGCTACCAATTTCCCAGTGTTACCCAAGTCATCTAATGAAAATCAGTATTTAAGTATTACGGCGATCCATATTCCAGCTCCTGTCCTAACTGATAAATCATGTCATTTGGGGAGGGAAAAAAAAAAAGGGTTCTGGTCAGCTGCCAAGATTAAACATACTATAAATGTAATGGTTTGGCTTTGTAATCCATTTCTATTTATTCTCACAATTAACACATACATTAGCAAAGTGGATCCATGTATTATGCTTTCAGACACCTCTGAAACTGAGGAGAATCTATCATTCAATGTAATCAGAAAATTTATAAAAGCAACCAGTATTTCAACTGTAAGGAAACACCTGCACATGCTGGTAAACACTCCATTTGAATTGGCATTTGTCCACTTGTGGGCACTTTTTTTGTGGAAGACTTGCAAGATGTCTATGTAGAACTACGCTAACAAAAAAAGTTTCATTTGTCTTTCTGTCTTTGGTAGGAAGAACACTTCACTAGCATTACAGAGATTCATTGACAGTGCTAGCTTTTTCACTAAGTTGTCTTAATTTGAATTTATTTTTTTTTTAAAATTGTACTGAATCTGTAAAGTTTTGGAATAGAATACTGACTCATATTACAGCACTGTGCCTAGCATAGCTGAATTCGGATCTTGCTTAGGGACTCCAAATGTTGCTGTCATAGCTGCTTGCTGACATTACTAGAACTACTATCTTAGAAGATACTTAGCTTTTAGCTTTAGTAGGTGTATTTCCTGTATGCTGCAGGTTATAATGCTTACAAATATTAAGTTTGGCGCTCTCTTAAATTTCCAAGCAAGTTATCTATAGCAGCTACTTGAAGAACTGCCAGAATCAGCTTAATATAAACTGGATTTAACACAAGGGAAATGATTGGTATTAATCTATTTGGAGAAACACAGGTAGATTCTTTAACATAGTAAGTTTTCTCAACATGATCTGCTCTGAAGCTTCCTTTTCTTTGTTCATAAGTGAAATAACTCATGCACACAAGATGCACACAAAAATCACAGACAACTAAGAAGAAAACTAGAATGACCGGTTTCAAGTTTTCCAAACCAAGAGGAAGGAAAAAAATTCCACCATCATCTGTCCTCTCCCTTATCAAGGGATCAGGTCCATGGCAGTTTCTTCATTAGCATTTTGCTTCCAGCTACTTGTTAGATTCCTACCTCATCCTAGTACACACACCCTCTGCTATCAGATTTTAACTATAAAATGAAAACTACTGTAGCAAAAAAGGGCATCTAATTGCTTCCTTTCTTGGAGGTGCATCATTCAGTTCTCTTGTATGACTGATACAATCTGACATGAGCATTGTAATTCAATGCATCAACTAGAAAATGTATAAAGACAGCTTTTCTGAAAAGGCAACCACTTTTTTTTTTAGAATACAAGAAGGGAATAGTAAGCAAACCTAATGCATGCATTATCTTTATCTTGACAGGAGGAATATATAAAATGTACAACAGCAAGCAATATTGTGTATATCATTACACACAAAAATTTAAGTACCTATAAATGCAGACAATAGTCTGATATCCTGACAAAGTAACAAACCTGGATGTTAGAAATAGACAATATGTGGTGGACTTGCTTTTTACTTTTTAAATTAAGGATGTGGAGATTATATATAAAAGGCAGGTAAAAAGTGCTTTTCTGCAAATAGTGTATATGTGGTTTTTATAATGTTTGCTGAAGATTCTGCTTTCTTGTGAGCAATTCAATTTTAATCCATTTACGTACTGAATAACATCAAATCTAAAGGAAGGCTTTCTATCACTAACATACAAACAAAAGCATTAAGTTGGCTTGAGAAATTCAGGGTATTTTTCTTCATTTTATCCCTAATCTCCCTTTTCAGGGATTTTTGAACTTATACTGGTGTCAGTAAAATACCAGTACATGCCATTCCAGACTGTTTTGCTAAACAAAGTCTAAAAATAAAACTCCAAAGCAAATAAGTAACAATCTCAGAGACAGAAAGACATTACTTTTGTTTTTCTTTAGTAGAAGACAAAGTGGTTTGTTGTTGGTTTTTTTTTTCTGGACATGTACAATGACATTTTTATGAAAATTAGATATGAAAAGCCAGGCACCTAAATCCCCATTAAGTACTGTAATCCTCACAATTCTCAAGAAGAGTCACTGGATGTTCTGCTTTCTTGAAAAACAGTCCACTAGAAGTCAAGTCAGCTTTTTTTCTTTTGTTGTTGTTTTTTTTTTTTTCTTTAAGATTATATATATGTATAAGTTATGTTCAGTTCTTTTTCAGGATGCAACTACAGGATGCTTCCTACTTATTCATCACTCAAAGCAGGTTATAGGAGTACTTCAGATTTTTCAGATGAAGCTGAAAGCATCTGCAAGTGCACGTGCATGGACAAGGTGATGCTCCACTTTATGTGCACCTAATCTCTTACAAAATAAGTAAAACCAATTGTTTGTATTTCTTTACTTTGTTCTGAAATAAGCACCAGGCCATGAATCTGCAAGCAAATAGTCAACTACTATTCTTCAACTAACATAGAAAGTCCCCAGCATTTCATTTTATTGGAAATTATAATGATATGGAAAGGGCAAGTACCTCTAGTCATTACTCAGCCTGATTTAAAAAAAAAAAATAAAAATCAAACCTCAGTACAATTGAATGACAACACTTCAGTTCATTTCTTCCTTGGAATCCATTAACCTCTTTTACATGAGAGCTCTAACAGATTTTTGTTGTTATTGATGTTTTTTGATCTAAATACAAGGTTCTTTTATTATCAGTTACTCTATCACATGCTGCTCTAAAAACATACCCTGCACACAACCTCTAGTTAGAGGGGCTCACAAATTAAATGGCTATGTTGTCTAGTGGTGATAAAATATCACTATGGAAAATAAAGAGGTTATCAGTAATAGAAATATAAAATTCAACAAGATACCTGTCCACTGTAATAGGTAAAGACTTAGAGCCATACAAGACAGGAAAAAAAAAAAGCATCAACTCTCATTGATAACTGAAAGCTGGTTTACTGCCTTTGCAACCCTTCAATAGCATCTTGCTCTGCAAGAAATCCAACTGGAATGAGCAGAGAAAGGTACCATGTAGTGCAAGTAAGAGTCAGAGAAGAAGACTGTATAGAAACAAATATTGAATTGGAAAAAAAACCAGCATTGTGTTGTGTCCATCTTCACTAACATACTGTATATCTACTCTAAGTAGAGAAAACACAACCTTTGTAAATTCAGTTGTTGAAATTAGTGATGCCTTAAATTTATTTTTATCTACATAATTTATTATGAATATTAAGCATGCCTGTATTCCTCCCTTTTCTTCACCCTTCACACAACACATACATTTTTACTTGCCCCTCCATTATTCTAAAACCAAAGTGAGAAGTCTACCAAAAAGTATGCAAATAACTGCATAGCTATGCTTATCTATTAATAAAAATTAAGGAATGGCAATATGATATAGTGAACACATAATGTTTTAATAGAGTAGCCTTGGGCAGCAGTAGTACATGAATAGTGTACACTTCTTTTAGTCAAGCAATTTATAATACATTGCACAGGCCCTATGGGATCTCAGAGCAGCTTTTTACAGTCAATTCAGGGAAAGGAAATACAAATGCTTTTTGCAGTTGTCTGTAACACTACTCTGAGTCCTAAAGTGGTAAGTTCTCTGTTTATCCCCTCAAAACAAGATTAAAACAAACAAACAAACAAAACCCACCACCACAACAAAACAAAACAAATCAGAACAGCAATGTTGATACTGTTACCCTCACTTTTACTCCCCACCACCTACCAGTGATGGAGCCTTCAAACCACAGTTGCAAAGCTTGTTTTGCTGGCTGGTGAGTGAAGCCATAAAAGACCCAAAGAGCTCCAAGGTAGAGAACCATGTTATTAACATTCCCTGATCCCTTGTCCTAGGAAATGAACGTAAGGATTACTCTATCTACTAATTTGCATAGGAATAGCAACACTGTATCAGTGTACCTTAGCCATGTTAAAATAACAAAGAAAACCCCATACCTGTGTGGTTGAACAACAAAGCTAACATCTTTAAGCCCTGAAAAAATACAATTCCAGTCTCCTTAAAGAAAAAAAAAATTACTAGAGAGAAAATAAGCAAGCTAATTGAGCTTTAAGTTATCTTAGTCTGTGGAATATATTGTCAATCTTATTCAAGTGTGACGATAGTACCTACTTGTCTCTAAATTATAACTATGCGTTTACCATCACTGTCTTCTCTGTTGCCTCCTTGATTCACAAACTGAGCTCCTAATCTCTTCTATATACCCCATGCAATGAGACTATTCTCAGTTTATAGTAGAGACAGGCATTGGAAAAATGAGGAAATTCTTTGAAACAGCCACCCACCGGACACACCAGAAACACTCACAAACCGTTTCCAGGACCTAACTTGACCAAGTCAAACTTTTTTCCTTCAATCCTATACCATGTGTCAATCACAAAACAACAAACAAGTGCTCATACATTAATTCTTTGCAGAAGCAGTATCTTTTAAGTACCAGATCCACACTTAGCTCATAGACTTCTCTAAAGCAGTAGAAACTTACAGAAGCTAAAGGCATAAGACCCTGGGAATGTCCCCAAGCAAGGAAGCCAAAAGGTAGATAAAGAATACTATACAGATTTACCTCCATCTCACATCTTTTAACTACTTAAAAATATTTGCATACAACATGTCTTTTAAAAGGTCTTGAACGTGCCTAGCATCTTAAGGTCCACTGCCAAATTGTGCTAACAACAGCAGGTCTCTCTCTCATTAATGTAAACTAGTATTGCATCAGGTTAAAGAAAAGTAATGGGTTAACACACAAATCAACATTCAAAAAGCATGAAAAATTATGAAATGCTGTAAAACTTTAACAAGCTCATCAATGCATATATGGTATGTGCTGAAAACATAGATTCAAGTTTGTCCTTTTAGATATTCTTTTTAATACCACCTGACATATGCTAGCATGCCCCCCAAATCTTACTGTTTCTAATGAAAATAGATTTCACTTTATGAATATATTTCTGGAATCAGAAAAGCATAAAACATCAAAGACCTATCATATCACTAACACGCCTGTCAAAAGATGATGCAGAAATTCTTATTACAGTGCATTGGCCTGTTTAGTTCAGTTACAATGAGATGAGGCTTTCATCATTTCCCTCTTGGAAGGGGTTTCATCATTTGCTGAAATTCACTCTTAAGGTATTTTTGGTCCTAAAATACAACAGTAAGTCTTCTTCAATTTTTCCTTGCTGCTCTCAGGATTTATATTTTCTGTTACTGAAAACAATCTCTGTCCTTCCTGGGTGTTTGCATCGCTTAATCACTTGTAATATGGTTATCCACTGGACTTCTTCGAGCATATACCTCAGCTAGTGTAACTACCTATGGAAACATTTAGATTGAAGCCTGCTAAATATCTTACCCATTTGGATTATATTTGCCCTTTCAGTACGAAGGGAAGCCAAATATCCCTTTTATAGCTTTTTAGCATACTATCTCTTTACAAAGATGTGACAGAGTCAAGAAATCCGATTAATGCAAATCATTTGGTTAAGTATGGCAATATTAAGAATTACATCGCAGCATTTACCTTGAAGAGATTTTTGATAATGAAAACTTGCCTATTTTGGTCTACCATTTCAATAATACTACCTATTGCAGAATCTACTGTTCTAAGCAGCAGCGTTTAAAGGCTGCAAACTTCAGTGGAAAAAAATTAAAAGAAAAGCATCACACCTACTGGTTCATAGGCTCTACAGCACACATACTTTAGGATTCCCAGGATTCACTTTCATATGCAATATCTAGGAAAAACCTTTGCCAATCTCACGAGCCTGTCTTTCCTATAACCTCTCTGCACCCTTTTGCAAATCTGACTTCAATTCTGCCCTTGAAGCGTGGTTCCAATATTGTTGCCAAGATGCACAAAATTCTTTCTAGTCCTGTATTTCTCTTATCACAGAAATTCTGTAGACAATCTTCAGCTAGTACTGCTGGCATGATGTCTTTTGCTTTCCAATTACTTTCTTCAGCAACACAATAGAATACAGCCCCACAGATGAGTCACAGCTGTGCTTATTGTGGTACCAACAGCTATCTTATGAGGCTATCATCAGTTGACACAGATACTAATCTAACAGGATATTGGCAATGTGACCTGCAGATATACTGAGCTTTGACTTCTGAAGAAGCAGCAACATACAAAAAATGTGCTAGTGATAAAAAATATTTTTGTGGAACCAGTGTGCATAAAACCTTTCTTTAGACCGTTGCCTTGCTGATGCCCTTGAATCTTTCCAGGCTTCCCTAGGCCTTAATGGAGAAGAGTCTTGACCAGAAGAATGAAAAGTGCTACAGTGTAAGTTTTCCATTCCCTATTACTATGGTTAGTGCCTAAATGAGAGTTGCACTTGGAAGCACTTCAAACTCCCACCATACTACAGCCATGTCATGGATCTTGCTTAATACACTGCTTTCTTGGCAAAAGCATCTTTATGTCACTTACTGAAATGATACTTTCTAATTTAATAGTCTAATTACTCCTAGATGCTAGTAATGTCAGAAACAGAGTTAATCCAAACCCTGACTTATATAAAGAACTAACCATTCATTTTATCAGGGACATTTAACAGTTCTCACATACAAGCCTCTTTCCCCCCCCCCCTTTTTTTTTTTTTTAAATCATCATCTGCAGATCATCGAGAGGAAAAAAAATGGTTCTTCTTCAGGAAAAAAGCTCTTTTTATTACTATAACTACTTTTGTTGGTCAGTTGGCTACTGGTGTAACCCAAGTCATCAGAAGTAATCAGAATAAATCAAATGGAAATTTACTGCTATACAAATAAAGTAGCTTTGTATACTGTTTTCCACATTTCCCCAAACAACTCAAAGCAAAGTGTGTATCAAGTCCAGTAAGAAGAGTTCACTGATTTTGCAGATAAGAAAACCTGATACACCAACAGAAGCAACAGTAGCCCAAACACTGAATGTATTAACAGTTTTTAAGAAGCACTGACAGCTTCCCCTCATCCCCTGAGCATAAGACTTTATTATGCTACTTAAAACAATACTAACTTGGAACTGTTCTGTAACAATGGTTATTAGGAAAAGTATCAGTATAGAGCTTAAAGGTGACCACCTTTCAGTCCACAGGCAAGAAAACAAACTCATACTGGCACACATAGGGAACTTTACTGTAGGGAGTCCTTGGCATTCTCCCACATTCAAAACAATTTGTAACATTTCCAATTAAATATCTCTGCCCTTCATACATATAACTTACTGTATACTCCTTGGAATATTGAACTACACTTTTTTGAGGACTTTGAAAGCACATCTCAATGCTTTGGCAAGTACTGCAATAAATTATAACTGGCCTCAGAATCCTTAAAATGTACAGTTTTTGGCTGTCCCTGTCCACATTAAGTAACTGCAGTCTATCATGTCTGTTTCATAGCATCTGAGCACCATGGACAAATGAATAATTAGTTTTAGCAAGAATAGCCAGATTTATGTTAGGAAAAATTTAACTCCTAGAAAGCTCAGCAACTACAGAGATGGATTTCTCTCTTCATGCAACACTAATCTCAGTTCATATTTCCCATGTAGTTAAGACAAATTGGTAAAAATGGACATGATTTAATTAAAATCTGAAGCCTTCACAGCGTTTGTGTCCTAAATGAAATTTCTAATGAAAATGAAAGAGACTATTTCTAAAAATTGCAAGCACTGGATTTTTATTTTTTTTAATTTAATAAATAACCTATGAATAGATTCTTCCTTGTAGTAATAGAGGTAGATAGGAATGAAAACTTTTAGGATCCTCTGCCCCAACACAGAAGACATGCTAGCAGACTATTTATTATTATTTATTACTCTATAGGTCTACAAAATCTACCCCATATAAAAGCACTGAATGAAGGGTAACAGTCATTCCATACTTCCCAAAGTAGGTGCCCAACACAGTGAAAAGATGTAGCCCAATATGTGGCATACTGTTTTACAAACGTTTTTATGTAACAAATTACCGATATCCCAGCAATGGGTGTTAGTATTTGTCCTGTGAAAATTCAGAAGGTTGAAATGTTTAGTTTCTTGTCTGTCTCCTGCCCTGAGGGATACTGAATAAAAATCAGAAGGCTACAATCTTTTTTTTTCCCCCATGATAATCATTGTTGCCTTTCAGATCTGAAATTAAATTTCTTTTAGCACACACAAATATAAGCAGGTGATTTCTGGTTTGTTTTTTTCTTTTAATACTTATACAGGACATAAAATCAAGTACCTTAGGGTATGGTCTTTGAGCAGCATATTTTATCATTTTCTTCTTTGGTATGGATTCGCTCTTTGACTTCGTAAAACATCAGTTAAAAACTGCACTCCCAGGACTTCTGCAGAATACAACACTGCACATTTACACAGCATCCAAGAGAAAAACACCTCCCTCTGCCAACACTAGCACCGAGAATTATATCCAGGTTCAAATGATATCTCCTATAGGGAAACATGTAGGCCATCCAAGTTAAAGTATGAAGTGGAGATAAGGAGAACCCCCAGCATAGAAAGTCTTTTATCATAAATCACCAGCTACAGTAAGAATACAATATGAAGTCTCCTTTTAATAAGAAGTCTCTCAGCATACACAAATTCATGACTGCAGTAAACCATGTTTGCAAGAAAGGACATTACAAAACGGTCACTAGGTAGTATCTAAGTATACACATAAAGATTGTTTGAGTGCAACATCAAACCTGTATAGAATTGAGGGAGAAATAATAAGAAAATTAAGCTAACATATAAAGCCAGCAACTATGTAATGTCTCTCACTTTCATATGCATAAACCAAAAGAATGTTGTACTTAAAAATACCTGCTGGTTTCTATTTCCAGAAAGTGTCAAGCAGAAGTTACCAAAGGTACTTTATTCTGTCCTATCTCTGCTCGTTATCCATGGGCCACAACTACATCCCTAATTTAGGGCCTTCCTATTAGGCCATCTATATACTCTCACATGCTAGCAGATAGCCCTCTGTGATATGCCTTTTAATTCCTCCTTTCAGCCATAATCTCTTTCTTCCTCCTCTTCCCCTGCAAAATTGTTTTCCCCATTCTTCTCTTCCACTACAAACAGCAGTATCTGTCCTGCTTGTACTATTCCCTCTTGCAAACAAGTTTTTGTTTCCAATCTTCCTCTACCTCAATTTCAGTCAAACATCCTATTTTCTCGTCTTCCAGAATCCCTCTCTACCAACAAATCTAGCACACCCTGTGCCTATCAATCCTTACTTTGATCTAAAATTATGTGTAACTTCTTTCTCTTCCTGCTTGTAAAGAAGCAAGAGCCTCAAATGAAGTTCAAAATAGACAGGCACATTCAAACTAACTAAAATATTTGATCCTTCACAAACCTTTTAATTATATTATAGAATACTTCAAGCACATAGTTTTGTAGCTGCTAAAAAGTGTACATGGGCTCAACTGCCTTTTCCTTCCACAAATTTTCCACTAAGGGCTATTAAATACAAATGAATATCCTCTAGCTCGGGAAGTCCTGAACCCAAAAATTACCAAAAGCAAAAAGTATTACTGGGAAGTATTGTTGCTGTCCATCTTGTCCTTACATTTCTCTTTTGCCATCCACTGCTGGGCACTATGGGAAACAGCACACTCTACTAGACATAGGTTTGGCCTGATCAAATAAATACATACATTCTTATATTATTTTAAGTGTTGTTTCCAGAGGAAATGCCAATTAAGCAATCGTGCTCTCCATCTGTCTGCCTGCCAGTACTTCATGTCCCAATAAATTTTGAAATCAGCAAATTAATTTTTACAAAGTTTTCAGAGATTATTTTACTCTTACCGGTTTTGTGAAAATTTGGCTACTGCCTACAGGTGACACCCTAACGTCCATTGGTACAGACAGAGCACACACAGTTGTTTGTCAGCAGCAGGCTGCCCAACCAACACACTTACACACAGCGCCAGCCAGCAGTTGTCATCATTGCCATCCCTTGCCAGAGAAAGGCAGCACAGGAAGGAGCAGCAGGAGCACTGAAGTTGCTCCATTATCACATTGGGGGTGGAAACCATGAAAAAAGAGACAAATAGAAAAAGAGAAAAAAAAATCAACTTAAATTATTACTCCTCATAAACAATTCATTTCCAGGTCAGTCCTGTTGGTTGCCTGTTAAAATCTATTAAAACATGAGGAGACAGGGGTATTATAATAACCAATACTGAGAGAAATTGATATTACACCAACTAGGTCCTGCCTTCCATGTTTAAGAGCTGAGCTTGAGGGAGGAGACAGCATAAGCAAACCCTCTGTAGGCAATGCAAAGTGGAAGTCTCTTTACCTGTGAATGTTAGGGCACATGTACACGTCAAGTATGAATGGACATGGAAACTAGCTCTCCGATATAAGATAAAAAGCAAGTAGCATTAAACTGACTGAAACAACGTCCTATGAAAGCGATTTCTTCCAAAAATCAGGCATTGTCTAGACAGAGCAACGTGAACAGTAATATTTTTTAACACAGCTTCCTTAAGAGGTTATACATGTGCAACAGACTTCAAGCTTGGAGTTAGTTTGAAGAGCCAAAAATATGAAAGACTGGATTTATTATTTTTTTAATGGGGCCAGAGGGGAATAACTGTGGCCGAACAGTCTGTACTTTGATGGTTTCCTTTGGTACCATTACTGGAAGGGGATAAAAGCTACATTAATACTTTAAAATATCTATATTCAGTTCCAGCAGCCCAACTAAAGACCTATTTTGGATTTCCCAAGACACTTATTATTAGAATTAAATGCAAACTAAGAAAACAAAGTAACTTGCTTTTTTCAGCTAGCCTCCTTCCAAAATATAAATGAAATAAAAAATCAGTGAGAACGGCAATTCTGTTGCAACACGAAGTGACAGACTTTCAACAGGATCTTGATTCAAAGTGTGTAAAATAAGAAGATTCCCTAGCCTAAGTCTGAAACGCCATTAACAATAAAGCAAACGTATTTTAACTAAAAAAAGAAAAAGTCTTCCCTCTGTTTTTGATACTGTTGTGTATTATAAAGTAGAAAGCCAATGGAGTAAACTGTTCTTTATTTAATGATGATGCTGTACTTTATATGCAAAAGGACACTTCTGCTTTTCGCAGCCCAATAACAAACAGAGAAAACATGCATTATTGATCAGTTGTCTCCTTTTGAATTAAAAATAAGTGTTGAAATTGTCCACACAGTTACTATGAACTTGAAGCTTTTCAAAACATTGTAAATGCAAATCTGGCTTCTAGAATGGAAAAGAAAACCCAAGATTTTTATTAGAATTAAATTTCTGTAGTAAAAACAAACAAACGAACAAAAACCCCAACTATAAAACCAAAACCAACTGCCAGATATAGATGGACAGTAAGTTACTTAGTTTCTGGTGGTAAATGGAGCTGTTAATGACATATAGGTAGACAAGAAGCAGGAGTTATATAGATGAAAAAATTTGCAGAGAGCACAGGCATTAGCTGCCCAGCCTCCCAAAGCTGTAAAATATCAGGTTGTATTTCTCAGTAGAAGATTTTCTAGCTCTCTTTTTTCAGACTAAATTTCTCTTTTCACAGGAATTTCCCGCTGTCAAATTATACAGACCCCAGTCCACCTTCTTGGTTCCAGTAAAACTCACATTCAGTAAGCACTTCACTCTTTCTACATGCTGTATATGGAGCTTGTACATCTAATTAAGGACACTAAGCTTAGTCACTTGATATATGACACCCAGAAGCGTTAAACTGCTTGACCTTAATCCCTAGTAAGGGCTCTTGATTCTGGAGCCAGTTACCTTGCTAAACACAGCTGGAGTTGATTAGTACCAAACAGTTCTGAGCTACAACATACTTTCCTTTTTGCTTTCCCTTCTCCCTTTCACTCTCCTCTACGTACCCCTGCTACAGTCATTGCTCTCCCTGTGGTCACCCTTCCATATCTTAAAATTCTTTTCTCTTCCCTCACAACCCACCTCTGAGAAGGTCTCCCCACTGCAACTCCATAAAGTCCCCCATTTGTAAAGTACTTCTGTACTACACACAAGCTTTCTTCCTCCCACCTGAAGATTCCCTTTACCTTTAATAATACCTTTTAATCTTTTTCTCACTCCTGTGGTCACAAATGAAGTCCTTTTTTAGTATCTTGCCTATTATTCTCTATCCACTGAGAAATGAACATATTTTAACAAATCAAGAATGCATGAAAAATTCATTCATGTATTTGTACAAGTCTTTTTGTGACAATTATGAATCCTTGATTTGCCATATTTTAGAAACTGTCCAATTAATAGCAGAAATCCTAATTTGTAAAAAGCAAATTGACGTACTGTACTGTTCAAGATGGTATCTTTATTTAGAATGAGTTCAGAGAGAAATCCAGAAGGATATTTAAAAAAATAGACAATATACCATTGGGAGATGTTTTATTCATACAGATATTGTGAGACAAGGATTGAAAACATTGAAGATTACTTAATTATAATCTTGAAATTAATGAAACAATTATGTCTATTTCTCTGGGCAATGTATGAACTTTTAACATTGGCTGGGTCAGTACCAGGCTACAGATTTTGGGGAAAGAATTGGAAGTAACAAGATTTCAGGTCTATTCCACTTTTTTCCTGGATTTATCTTGTTAGTTTGCTTGTTTGTTTAAATCAAAACTATAAAATAGTAGAAAAAATTACATTATTTTAATATGAATTCCCTGCAATTCTGGAACAGGCTATGTTGTTTGACCTTTAGGCAACAGTACAGAAATTCAACAGAACATACAACTGTGGAAGGGCATTTTCCACATGAGAGTAAGGACTTCAAAATGAGGGGCGACCTTTTACCTGCCCCAGACCAGGAATGTAGAGAGTGGGGAGGAAGCACAAACTCCTCCATTTTGTGCCTTCCCATGAAGCACAGCTGTGATAGTACAAATACAAACAGAAGATAAAGCAATTATGACCTGGCATAGGAAGAAATATTTAATTTACAGGAACGGCCAGAGCTAAACCAGTTCAGAGGCCTATGAGTAAATGTGGTCAAAGGCTGCTACCCAGCAATACCTATAAAAGACACCATGAAAGGCACTTCTAAGAGCTCTTCTTAACCAAATGTTTCCAAATGTATTAAAACTCTAGAGTTGCAATTGCTCTGAAAGCTACAACAAATCTGGCAAAAATACCTTCTGCTTTTTTAATTACAAACTAGGCTTTAGTAAGATGATATAGTTAACTGGAGCTAGTATGTTCTTCATATCACTTCTAGATACAAAAAGCAGTGTCAAATGATTGATTGGGATACATTAAAAATTATATATGTAATGCTGTTGTTCCTTTTTATATTTCCTTTGTTCATTTTCTATTTATTTGCTGCTAAATACTACGCTAATGAAAATGAACTACTGACCTAAATTAAGCTGAAGACAAAGGTTTTAGTAGTCACAGTATGGCCAAAACCATAAAGCCCACAGCTTTGTAGCCCATTGAACATAGCACAGCTGTTCCTTGTAACAAGCAAAAGGCTGCATGTTAAGTTAACACAGGTTTCAGGTTATGTCCAATCTTTCTTGGACTGCCTGAAAAAAAAATTGGTTTTGCCTGTTAAACTACAGCAATTGCCTGATGACCACTGACCAATTTTTTTTTTTAGGCTTTGACGGTGGTGTTACGTCTATTGTTATATACATATATATTTCTGTAACTATTAGATATTAATAACAAATAATTATTCTGTGCAGAATGAACTATATATGATCCTAGTATAATGTAATGTAAAGGAGTACTGACATAGGGTAATAGCAGAGTCCCTGAAAGTGCAGGAACAAAATGATAACAGATGTCAGCCTAAACAGGCACTAGTCAGTTATTTGTCAAATGCAAGTAACCTTAGGAACAGGGTAAGTCTAGTTTTAGGAATAAAGTGAACAAATGTCAACTATTCAGTATGTGTAAAACACATAATAAATTCAGATATGACACAGATTTGCAGACCAATGACACAAGAACACAGCATAAAACATACTTAAGCATATAAACAGCAGTCACTCAAAAATGACTCCCAAAGTAGACCCAGGAGTGAGAAGCCACCAACACCATGCTGCTCCTGGTAAAGGAGCAGAAAGCAGCCCCCACTATCAACAACCTCCTTCGCATGAAGGACTGGGACACTTAAAATTCTTGTAACTGAGGTTACATGGTCATATTGTTGGGGTGTTGATACAGAAAATTTTTACCTCCTATATAGTTCATATCCCTGCAGAAGTTAACAGCCTCTTTGGCAAAACCACATATGATTACTCCACTTCAGTTCATGTGCAAGGAAAGAAAGAGAAAAAAAAAAAAGGAAAAAATCAAGCACTCATTTAAAATTTCAACATTTAACATGAGCCACATGTGAAATGCAGAAATTTTGTTTTCTTCACAAAGAGCTCGAAAAGCAAATATTTATAGCATGCTTTTAAATCAAAGAATGTAAGAAACCCTTTGTTTACAGACTTATGCTGTATATTGGACATTTGGGGGTTTTTAATTATAGTTTTGGCCTAAGCTAACTGACCTAGAACAGCCAATTAATTATTCCATGCCTTAGTTTGCCCATCTAAATGAAATATACTCTCACCTGAAGAGCCCTGGGAGGCGACTTTGATATTTTTTAACAGAAGTGTAAATTCATATTGCAGGTTTAAAAATTGCAATACATTTCAAAAACCTGGGATTTAAATAAGTCTTTGATTGTCCAGGGAGAATTCTGGAGACTTCCTGTTCTCAGAACTGGATTTTCAAGTTTGAAGAATATCACTTCAGCAACTACTCCCATTATAATGTGAAGTGTCTTGTGTTTTTATCATTTGTAAACAAGTAATTTCTTTATTAAAAGAAAAATCACTCTCTTATGCTGCTTGAGACACACGATAACACTGTAGATGAGTTTTGTCTTTCTTTTGTTCATGTTAGGATTTACAACTGATCAAGATGCAGCTTAACATTTTCAAAAATCATGGTACCATATATGAAACAACTTCAGCAACTCTCAAGATGATTCTGCACTTACTACTTTACGGGGTGATACCAAAAAGCTGGTCCAAGAAACTCTAAGACTCATTTTGGAGTTTTAGAAAGCAGGCATTCTTTATTGCAGCACTAGATGCACAGGGGATAATTCCACCTAGCGTGCATACCACAGCTTCAGCACGTACAGGTTATATGGAGTAACAATTACATATTAATCAGGTTCGTATACATATACCTAAAAATTATTGTAACTGATTATCATAGTACTGCCTATATCCAATCATGTGCAATGAAGAATTCGAGTCAAAGGGCTGCTTTTACAACTACCGACACATTTGAGATTCTGTTGGCTGTCCTTGAAGCCTTTGTTCTTGTCCTTTGATCTTGAATCTTAAAGCAGTTTCAATCACATGTGGTCAGCTTCAACATTGTTCTCAACTAGCATACAGGAATATCTAGTCATAAGAGCAAAGAACTGCAAAACTTATGAGTAACTACCTCTACTAGTTAATTGCTTGGCTATACTGTTGTCTATTATTTCAATCATAGTGTTAGTACAAGATTACTAATAATTATTTACCAAATCTCACTTTTACAGTCACCTAGCAGCAAACCGGTTTCCACAGCTGGTACAAAATATTACAACCATCAAAATATTTAGACATTCCATACAGAATGTATGGAAATATGCTATTGGTGGAAACAAACAAAAACCACAACACACCAGCTGGACTAAAATCTCTTCAGCTTTTACTCTGACCCAGATGTAATTTATTTTTAAATGGAGTGGAAAAAAACCCTTGCAATTGTTGGAGTTACCTAAGTATTAAAAACATAAGTAAATAAAATGTTTCAGCTATCAAAACTGTGCCTCAGATGTGTTCTCCAAATTAATATGCCTTAAAAGGATGTTTGAAATAGCAACACACACCCAGCATAGTGAACAGAAATGCTTTTTAAACAGAGATGTAATGATGTGGAAATAATATGCAAGGTCAGTGCAATATTTTGTATTGAATCACTTCCATGAGAAGATGATGTTCAGATTGTTTTGGGTGCCCTGGTCCTCACAGCAAATCTGTTCTTTTGTAACCAGTGCAGGAAAAACAAGTAGGTAAAGTCCATCTTGCCAAGAGGAAAGAAAAGGTGCAAAGCAAAGGGAATCAGTGGTCATTCTCTTATGGCACAGCTAAAAAAATTCTCATCTACCTTGCAAACATTGTACTTCACTGCAATTAAACTATCTCACCTGTCATTTAAAAGAACATACAAGGACACATTGCACCATGCACATTGCATTTACTGCAGAATACTATGGGCCTGGCAGTTACTGTAGGGCAACAAATACACAGTAAATTGTTACCTTTACTGAAATACCGAAATACCACAAAGGTACTGGCTAGCGCACTTTGTAGGTTTCTGACTTACACATAGCAGACACTTAGCATCAGTCAAGCTGTACCTGGAGAACAACTTACAAGGAAACTAGTCCTGCTACTTAAAATACTTCCTTGCAGTCTGGCAAGATTTGCCCCATGTATCTAGGTTAGGTACACTAGTTACCTCTGTTGAACAATTAAATAGCAAGTACGCTATTCATGCAGTACCAATATGACTTCTGTGTTTACTAATCCCGTATCCTACTTCATTTCCTTCATTCACCCACTATATCAGTAGAAAACATGCAGGTCACAACAGTTAAAAATTTGAATTTATACATGTCTATTTTTAAAAAACTGTTCTTTTAAAAAGGTATTATCATCCCATCACCTTCATCCCATTCGCTAAGATGATCTGCAAATTCTGTCGCTCCATGAGTGCTCACATACAAACATGCTGAACAAAATCTCTGACGATGTTTCAGAAAACTGTGAATGGGTGATACCACACTGTTAAGAAGGCTGCTGGTAAAGGCACAGCTGTACAGGGATGACTGGCAGGAAAATGAAGCCTTTAGAATTAGGGAGAAAAGTTTTTTTCTGTTTTGGCATGTAATAATTTTCACTAAAAATATTTTTAAATGCAATGTTATCTTTCATATTTAATGATGTTCCTCACAAACCCAGAACAGTGGAACATAGCAGTGGGGTTCTGGATTTTTCAAATGAACTCGTTGAAGTTAATGCCATTTTAACTGAGTTTTGGAAGAAGTTTTATTGGAGAACTAGTTACAGCGAGCTGAGAATGCCTCCAGTTTAAAGATTACTTAATCCCTCAGGGTAGAACTATGGGTGCTGACTTTCTTTCTGAAGTGCAAGCTGTTAAAAATGCTAATTGTCCAAATTCACAAAATTCTCCCTTCAAAGAGAAATAAAACTGTTTTCAAAAGCAGCCTTTGAATACTATCTTGATTCTAAAGCAGTCTATAAAGCAGGAGAAAATGGGATCCATAAATGTCAACACCACCTGTAGTCTGCCTGAAAACATGCCTGTTTTCTAACAATAGCATTGATAAGCCACAGGCACACTAGAACATCCATCCCTTATTTTATCTGTTAGATAAAAGTTGAAGGAGGTAGTAGTTACTAGGAAACTTTCTGTTCCTATTTGTTTCAACAGAAATCTGCAAACACAAGTATAACCATCAGACAATGCTAAATAAAATTCAGTAGATTAGCATTTTTCCCTAAGAAGCCAGGAAAGTTATGAGAAACCTTCTTGGGTTTGGTGACAATCTCTGTAAAACAGGGCAAAACCATGCAACATTAAAGGCAAATTGTCTTCTGAGTGCATCATGACCACAAGAAAAAGCTTTATTTTATGACACACTGTATGTGAAGTAGACATCCTGACATCACAAAACCCAATCTTCTGCCTTCTACTTATAGTAAGCACATGACAGAAGCAACCTTTAGGCAGGCAGAACACCTTGACAGAGGTTATGAAATAATGCTTTTAGATAATATTCTACCAGAAACTACTGGATATAAATTATGGTTATTGCAATTATGAAGAATGACATTTTGGAATTGTGATAAGCACAGCTAAAAAGAACAAAGGAGGAATGGCTATAGCTAGCAAAGTTTTTTGTGTGCTAGAGATATCCAGGGGGAATTTCTGATAATGGATGTCATTTTTTCTACAGGAGTTTCTGTCAATAAGTCATGATGAAATGAAACGATGGCTTAAACCCAAACAGAAAATAAACACACACACACAAAATGCCCTTAAAGTTGTAAAAACTTTTGTGGTCATTTTTGCAATGAAAGGTGATCACAACAATAGAAAGGGATCAAAATGTGATGTTCTAATGTACCTTTTCCTACTGTTTTTTTCTTACTTTGATTGGCAAGTTATCTGTAGGCAGAGGGAAAAGAAACAGAGGAACGAGAAAGGAAACTTGAAGTCAAGCAGCATCAGTCCTCCATGAAACATTCATTACTACTTGAACAGGACAATTCCAATGTTGTTTCGCATGAAAATCTTTTGAGGGAAAGAAAAAAAAAAAAAGGAAAAGAGAACACACAGATCCCAGGAGTTACCATGTAAAAAGCAAGGTCAATGACCCATCAAGATCTTACTAATAATGGCCAGAGCTTTTGAATGTGCAAACCATATTGTAGCAGGTTATTGCAGTGATTACAAACACACCTGAGGTAGCAGAGAACATACGCAGGGTTTTACCATCAGGAACCACTCTCACAATCTCAAATGGGAATAAGTGAAACAGTTTGTTTCATGTTTTCTCCCACCCCTCCTCTACAAACTTTAACGTATCTCAATGATGTAAATTCTGGCTCAGTCACGCAGGTCTTTTCTTCAGACCCTATGAGCTCCTCTCTGGTTGCAAGAGCTGAGTGAAAAAAGATCTAACATACAATTTAATACTTCCTCACACCAGTTCAAGACTGTTTCCCACAGTATGTTAAGTATACTGTCCAATTCAGCTTCATATAAAATGAAGTCAAAGGGCTTCAAAACCACTTCAGACAGATTATTGCAAAGCCTAATATGTTTTATTGGTTCTAAGTAAAAGGCTTTCTTTCATTAGCTTTATTTAATTCCCTCAGTGAGTTGCTATTCTTTTGAATCTACCAAAATATTCCAATTACTCCATAGTAGTTCTAAAAGAGCCTTTGAGTACTTGTTGATGTATTTCCTTTCAGTTAGCCAGCCTTTTAAAAATCAAGGCCAAACTGTATTACTGTAAATCAACATAGCAAAATTGAAATTAATTACAACAAACATGAATCTGGCATATTGCAAGAATCCAGGTGGAGTTAGGATTAAAAAGACGGGCAAACCAGAGCACACATGCATTATGCCTCACCTGTTCATTTTGCCATCAAAGATGACAAAGGGTGGAAATCCAGTTCTATTTGAAAAGTTAATAACACTTCTTATTCTGCAAAAATAACTTGGGGAGTATTTGCAAACTTATTTTGGTTGTCCACATTCCTATTTGAACTTTTGGGTTTTTTACTTTGTCCATACAACTAAAGTGGTGGCTGCTAAGTTTCAGACAAGTACAAGAAGGTTAACTGTTCCTGAATGTTAAACAGGGCTTTCTTAACCTGCTTTTCTAATATCATAGATAAACTCACATGAAGAGGTTATTTTTATCAGTTCTCTTTTTCTCTTTCAATTAGTAGAAATGTCTGCTCTTTGCATGCACCAATTGAGCTACTTCTATTCTTTTTACTTAATAAAAAGAATTGTAAGACTGTCTGGAGCCTTGAGACATGCACAAAAATCAGACATTACTCTGACATGAGTTAAATTCTCTTCATTTGTTAGTTTTGATGGGGTTTCTTTCTCATAAAAGCTTCTGTGATTTTTTTAATTCACCTCATCACATATACTCATTAACAATATTGATTTAACCACAAATTAAACCAAACTCTTAAATAGCTACTGAACAAGCAGAGCAGAGACAATAGGAGTAAAGACTTATCCTGTCCCATGCTGCCCTACTTATTATTCCTCAATACATACTGAAAAATCATATCTTTTGTAGGCACAGTTGAAAAAGTCAGCCTGTATCATTTGCTTTGAGACTATTATGAAAGACATAAACCAGTGGCAGTTAAAATTGGAATCCTTGATTTTGATATACAAAAAGAGGACATTTGCCAGAAATGTTATATATTCTGACTCCAGCTTCATAGACCCATATTTCAAGTAATAATCTAGAACTGAAGCTGTGTTAATACAGTACAACTTGAATCCTATTTTAATAGTTACCCCATCAAGTTCTACAAAATGCCAGAATCATACTGGGTTTGATACATTTTTTTAAGTTTTCCCTATACTTCTATTGAGAATCCATTAATAAAATTGGACAAGATCGGTCACCAAAAAAAATTATTTCATGGAACTGGTTTCTTTCCCTTCTAACTTTGATATTATGTAAAATCCATCTCTTCCCTTCTTCTGACATCCCCTATTAATTGAAAGTCAGATAAAGAGCAAAAGGAGGGAACAACTTCTCAATGACATCTTCCTTAGCTGAAAGGTCTTGCCAGGACATGGATGAGCAAGGATTGCATTCCTCAGCATGAAGAGAACACAGATGTTTAACACAGAGATTTTTCCATATAGACAGATTCTGGTTCAGAACCGAGACTGTGACATTGCTTCAGCTGCCAGTGGCTCAGAATGGGGGGCTCCAATTCTCATCTCAGAATCACCTGTACAGTTTTTGGATTGCATTACAATTTTCCATGCTTTTGACTTTGGTATGTGTTCATATTAGCAAGATCACGTAATTGAGTTTACCAATTCTTTGATCAAATAATTGACTGTCTTGCACTTAAATATTTTGTAAAGACTTGAGAGAAAGCTTATTTTGAAGCTTAATTCTTGTGGTACAATGTCAGTTTCAGAAAGTTGATTTGTTCTTAATGCAGAAAGTGCTTTCAAAAAAAACATGCTGCAGCCTAGAAAATCTCTAACTAACAAAGAAAACCTTAAATTTATTTGGTCAAACTAAGAACTACCTTTGGTGGTAAACTCTCAGACAATGCAAAATAGATGACTTATCTCACTGAGGAACACTCCTGAAGGGCCAAGAGACTGACAGCACAGCCAACTCTTTTTTTTAAATTGTAAGAGACAAACAAGAAAGATAGTAGTAGTGTCACAACCCAGACTGGACAGACCAGGGAGCCCTGTTTAATTCAAGATTCCCTCAGGCTGTATTAAGGTGAAAGGACACCAACCAATCAGTTAAAGATTTTATTCATGACAGAAGCAAACTGAACTGGGGAGGCATGGTAGTAGGCAGCAGGGTTTCTCTCAGCAGGAATTGGTATATAATCATTTTTGTAACCCAGGGTAGCCATATACATCAATTCAGGGAATGAGGAGATCCATCCAGTTGGG
>JANZLQ010000040.1:17610981-17633732 GCA_026212715.1 Elanus axillaris
TCCCCTGTCCAGCAAAGGAGGGGGGAGTGATAGAACGGCTTTGGCGGGCACCTGGCATTCAGCCATGGTCAACCCCACCGCACCAGTCATCAAATACAACAAAAGCCTTGAGTGTTCTTTCTATGAACAAGAGGACAAATCAGTCTTCTTACCAAGTAACATGCCAACAATCTAATATGATGTAGTCACAAAGACAAAAGAAAGTTTTGCAAAAAAGTTATTGCTTCAACATTTAATGTATGAAATAAAAATATACCTAAAGCAACATGCTTTACATCATGTAAGAATGAAAATTGCTCTTGTGGAGTCCAACAGAAAAGCCATAAACCTGTATGAAATCAGTTTACTAAAGATGCAAATTAAGAGTTAAACTAGCAAGCAATAGAGTTCTAGTCCATTAAGAGTAGCTATGGATGGTTAGTGACAACTAAACATCTTTACTGGATGCTTTGTTTGGGACTGTTAAATAGAAAAGACAATCTGAGGGGAAAAATAAAATAAAGTTAGTCATAATTTTAATTCAGAATACATTAATCAAAATTTATGCTACAACATAGAAGACCTACATATCTTTTTCTTATATTTTTTGTGGTTGCTGTACAACTTTGGTCTGCTTGTTAAAAGAAAACAGAATAACTTAAGGGCATTAAACTTCTTGGGTCTCCTTTTACAAAAAAACTTCTATCATGAGAATTCCACTCACATTCTCCTAATGTGCCTGAAATTTGGTCTTTTTTACTCGGTTCTTATTCCAGAGGTCTTTCAACTTGTTCTGGCAATTTGCAAATGCTGCCAACCCCTAGCAACTACCCACGGGTTGTAAATTTGTGTATTTCTTTTATCATCAAGTTAGATTACAGAAATTTAGTACCATTTAAAGAACATGTTTAACACCTTTCAAGGGTACACACTAACAACAATGTAGCTATGATCTTTTTTTTTTTTTTAGGTTTTAGCTGGTTAGAAAAAGTACATGAAGCATTATATAATTTGAAAGAGGCCATTCCTCTGTGACTGTATTCAAGAGCAGATATAAAGAAACTCGCAAAGTATTATGCTAACTATACTTAGTACCAAGTATTATACTAATTACTATGCAGTTTACTGTAAAAAAGGAAAGAATTTCCCAGTGAATTAAAGTACAGAAGGGTAAAGTAATATGATCAACAGCTCTAAATACAAGAAATAACAAATGGTTAGATAACTGTTAATTTGTAAGTAAGAAGCTGTTAAAATACAGTTCCCAAGAGTTTCAGTTAAAAAAAATTCTATGATTTCAAAATTAGATCTATGTTGATTAGTGGTTGCACAAAAGTCCCACAGCCTTTGGCTCTGCACATTTTCCTGTGATGTATAATAGAATAAATTGTGTAGCACCCTGTTAAGAGCCAATGGTGGTAGAAACTTTATTAAAAAAATAGATTAAGAAAGAGATTACTGTATAAGGGTTAAACATAAGAGGAAGGGAAAAAAAAGAATGAAAATTAGAAAAACAAATTTGAAAAGCTTCTCAAGGAATATGATTTTGTCCTAAAGGCCTAATTACATAATGAAGGGCAGGGTTTGGGTGGAAAGGGGGAGGGTTTGGTTTACGGGTTGTCTTTGGTTAGTTGGTTTTTGTTCTTCCTAACCATGGAATTAACCACAAATCAATGTAATGGGAGAACTAAAAATAACTAGAAATAGCAATACCAATTCCCTTAAGTTGCAAGGCATTTTTTCTTTGTAAACATCTCAAGTGGAATAAATATTTGCAACAAGAGATTAGTAACAGCCAGGCAAAACTATCAATTTTCTCTTCACCAGGTCTGAGTTTTTGCAGGTAGGTAAGCTTCAGGGACCCACCTCAATCTCACTACCTGATCAAAACTGTACAGTACACAATTACCATGTGGGATGTTATGAATCGAACCATCCTGAGAATGAAGGCTGTGGCATGTGGCTAAACAATGCAACCTATTTACCTGTCTCCCACCCCCAACATGCACTGTATGTGTATAGCTAGTGGAAGAGTCACTGCTAATCTGTGGGGTCCTAAAACCTGAATTTTAAAGGCCTTTTGCCATGGGGACATAAATAAAATGCACCAACAGGTAAGTTCCCCCTCCTACCACCTTCTCAAACCTCTGCTTCATGAACTTCCAGAGATAGTTTTGCTATTACTGCATAGTAACAGAGACAGAAGGATAAGGATGATTTCAGCTTTGTAAAGGCAGAATTGATTTGACGTGAAAGAGAACAGTGAATAAGTAGTTCCAAACAGACTATAGCCACGTAATTTATTATTTAAAGATGCAAAGCTCTCTCATTTGCAGTACTTAGCTTGCTTTCAATTACTTAGAAGACTGGTAATGTACACTGTGCATGGCAAGGGTTAAAATGCATTCTGGAGATACTAAGTAGGTAAGTCCAGATGTTAAGAACAATGGACATGCAAGTCAAAACTCACATTCACTAGTGAGAACTACTCAATGATATGGAGATCATGAACACACACAAAGGTGTAATGGTTCTAATGTATCAATTAAAGACTGTGGCAATTACTCCATGTAGTCTATTTTCAGAAGTACCATCTCAAAAGATATGAGAGTCCCTTAATCACTATAAGGCTAATAGCACATTTAGTTCTGAAAAAGTGTTGTTTATCACTGAATAAACTTTTGTGCACAAGAAAAACTTGAATTTAGCAGAACTTAATGGAAAACACCTAAATGAAAGCGTGTGTAACCCATCAAGAATGCCACATTTAAGGTGAGCAAGCTAAGCATAGACCAAAGTGACAGTGTTGTTAATTGCTAAAAGTAGCAAATTAATTAGAAAACAGTAAATTCACAAATTCTGCGGTTCCTGTGGCAGAAGTTTCTAATTAGCAGTTCTTCAGTGTAAGAAGACATCAGAAATATTACCGATACAGTAATAACAGCCAGTTGTATGATTGGTTACAAAACTTGTTTGGGAAACCCACATACATGTGCCCAAAAAAAAAAAATCACCTGAGGTATAACTAAAGAAAATACATTAAAAGGATGTAATAAGAATTCTCTTGCACATCATGTGCAGTCCTGTTTTAAGTTCCTGCTGCCAGGCCACACAATCATGTGGTTCAAATGCTGTTTTTTTTCTAGTCACTGTGTACTTCTATGCATTTCAATATATGCTGCATTGAGAGGAGACAGCCCTTGAAGTAAGAACTGGCAGAGTCCTGTTGGAAGCCATAACAATTAAACTTATACTGCCAAGCTCAGACTGTAATGCAATTATAATAATCCCTCAAATATGGGATCACTTGTTATATAAACAGTAACAGAAAAGGTAGACCAGAGGTTGGAGACCCCCTTCATGGAGCTCAAAGCTCAACACCCACTGTCAAAGGAAGAATAGCTCTCACTTAAATCCTAACCTTTGCTCTATAACCTCTGACTGGACAGAGGAGGGAGGATAGCTCTGTGGAGCTCAGAGAATGAGGACATCCATGCCCAAAGGGATAGCAGCCCTCATCCTAACTTCTAGAGCACCACAGCCTATGAAGTCTCCAAAGGTCTCCACTCTGGAGTGTCCCCATCCCTAGCTTCCAATATAGAACTGTGGCCTGCTCTTACATTGTGTAGAATCAAATCATTAAGAAATACAGAAGTGAAAAAAGGGCAAGTGACACCTCTCTATCTTTAAGAAGTGACTGTTTTTCTTTTCAAGACTCCCTTCCTCTAACGTAACACTCAGATCTTTGAGATAGCTGCCTACTTAACAGACATTTTCCAATGAATTTAAATAAATACATGTTTTTTAAAAATAATTATTAGTTCCTCTCTCTAGTTGACATTTTTTTATCTGGAACTATATTTATTGATTCTTAGCTTTCTGAAATTAGTCAGCTAATATTTGGCAAGAATAAGTGAAAAATCTTTAACTAGTGCAATAGATTTCAGCAATTTTGCCACTTTTACAGAAATAGACATTGATTTTTCATGAAAGCAAGTACTGCTGATGAGGAATATTAAAACAGTTCTAGTACAGGAAAAATATACAACACGAAGAAAATGAAGGTTATAGTATACTTGATCAAAACTGTGCAGAAGCTTACATACAGAACATGCAATAAATTCCATTTAAAATGAATTGCCTAAAACAAGGCAAACACATCATAATAGTCTAAAGGTCTTCTGAAGAGCAAGAGATTTACTGAAAGAAAGCCTTTTGCATATCTCTATAGATATTAAGAGACCCTTCTCTTACCAAGAGGTGCTGAATATATAATTAAACACTAAACAGTGCTACAGACATTGTTACATTCTGAACTGTTCCATAGAGAAAAAACCATCTCTTTCACAGGTCTAACTATAAACTTAAATTTTGTACAAAAGTTCAACATCTATGTCAATCAAAAAGACTGACTTGTAAGATCCTCACATTTATCAGTATAGATGAAATAGATCATGCTCCTATTCAAAGCACTTAGTATCACCTGCCCACATGATATACCACAATTTTATCTTTGTAAATAAAAGCACATGTTAAATCTGTTACATTATCTCCAAGAATCACAATAACAAGAAATCTCTTATCTCTTCCACATGGCCATTTAGTCCAATTAGAAAGAATCAAATCCACCAAAAAGCTTAGTAAAAAAAGGAGCAACCAACTGTCTCAAAACTTATCTTTAAAATCTAATGGGCTCTGTTTAAAGTCATTTAAGTCAGAGTCACAGTTTAGGGCCATAAGATGATTAAAGGATTGGAGCACCTTTCTTATGAGGAGAGGCTGTGAGGGCTGGGACAGTTCACTTTTGAGAAGTCAAGTCTCAGGGGGGAATCTTATCAGTGTATATGAATACCTTGTGTGGGGATGTAAAAAAGTTGGAGCCTGACTCTTCTCAGCGGTATGCAGTCAGAGGACAAGAGGCAATAGGCAAAGACTGAAATACCAGAAGTTCAATTTATACTTAAAAAAAACCAAAACAAACAAAACAAAACAAACAAAAACAACCAAAAAAACCACCTACTATAATCCAACAGCACCACAAAAACATGCCAATGCCTTTTTTTTTTTTTTTGAAGTGAGGCTGGAACAGGTTGTGGAATCTCTATCTTTGTAGGTATAAAAACCTGACTAGACAATGTCCTGAGCAACCTGTTCCAGTTGACCCTGCTTTGAGCAGGGGTCAGACCAGACAGTCTTCAGAGGTCCCTTCCCACATTGGCAATTCTGTGAAATCCCTACCCATAAACTATCAACAGGTTGATGTCACTGAGGAGCTGCTGCCTGAATTCCTTGATTGGTTGATCTTGATTAAAAATTAATGCAGAGTTTCCAGGTTCTTTCAGAAAAACAAAATAGTTTAAGTTGGGTTAGCACTCCCAGTTAATCTAATGTGGCATCTCAATCTGAGCTACAGCCTTGATTTTTGTCCAAGAAATGATGTCAGAATCGAAGAGTCATAAGATGTATTATGTTTTTTAGCTGCTAATTTATACATATTCTTGGAATTAGATGTTAGCCCTTTTCACTTTCAGATTTTTTAAGTAATTTTTTTTAAAACAGATACAAACGAGTAATCTAATTTGTAAGAACAGGAATACAAGGTCAAATCAAAGATCCATCTAGTTCAATAGTCTGTCTCCCAGCAGCAGCCAACAGCAGATGACTAAGCTTGTAAGAACATGACATGTATACAGGGATAACGCATACATAATGTTCTGTGGGAATGTTCTTCTACAATCCAAAGATTCATGGGTCAAGAATTTCTTGAAAAGTAGCAGTTTCTTTGCATACAATGTCTTAATAATTTGAATTTTTCACCTACTGTCCAATTGCTTTTGAATCCACACATTTTATTATCTACATACAATGCATTGGATTAAGGATGTCCACAGCTTAACTTCATGCTGTATGAAGAACCGTTTTCTTTAATCTTACCGAGCCAAGCACTTGCTGAGTTTTATACCCCCCTTAATTCTCATGCTCAGAGACAACTACCTTATGTTCTCTTTCTCCATGTCATTCAGATTTCCTGTTAGCTCTTTTCCAGCCTAAAATCTCTTAGAACAACTGAGCTGTTATTCTTAAAAATGAAAGTTCTGTTCTGCTGATTATCCTTTAGCATTCTTCTCTAGATCTTCTTCAGTTCTACTACATCCCGAGACAAAAAAATATAAACAAACCAACAGACAATATGAGATACTCCTGTGCAGTATGGATTTATAAAGATACATAACAGCGCTCTTTATTTTCCAGTCTCTATTCATCTCTTAATAAATCTTAATGTTCTGTCTGCCTTTCTAGATTTTTTAACCACTGCTCTCAATTTCAATAAGCCATGAGAAGTGCCAAGATCTTGTTTCAGAACCTATTGTTTTATTTGTGAAGCTAGGGTTGTCCAGGATACATGGAATGAATACGGTGGAAAAGATGATGTTTTACTTAGCCACATAATTTTAGCATCATTGTGTATCAGATTTCAAGTGTACTTTGCAGGTCCATTTGCCAGCGTTTCACAGTAAATACATTCATCATACTTTTTCTTACTGGAAGAGTAATTCTGTTCTGAATGAAATACAAGGCTAACAAAAGCAGTTGTTCTTTACTCATGGTTTTACATGTGGATGAAAATGGTTCCCAAGCCAATATAGCCAATACTAACATTTGCACATAATGTGAGAGGCAAACTGTAGTCAGTATGAGTTACTACCAGGGGCTGTACTACAGCATCCGCTTTATGGTATCAAATAGTTCCCTGTAATCCATGGCCCAATTCCATAAAAAACATTTACTTTTTGACTGATGGCAAGTTAATTGATCTTGAAAAAAATCATTAATAAAATACTGAAAATAGCCTATAAGTCTTCTAAATTCAATAGTTCGCAGTTTGGGGCAAGCATGTTTTTTATAAGATTGTAAATTCAGGAACTTTATGATCAATATGCAGAACAGGAGCATCCAGTACATATAAAGATGTATGCACCAAAAATGTATTGGTCTTATGTGGATCTATATATTTTTTTAATCATAGAAATTGTTTTTTTTGCTAGAAAAATCATCTCAATTCAAAATTTGAAATTGCAGTACAAAAGTATTTGGACTTTCTAGTCAAACTTGTTCTTTTAGAGTATTCTAGTATGCAAATTTTCTCATTTGTATTTCAAAATCTGCACTCCATGCATACTAGTAGTATGTTACAATTCACATTTCCTTACCATTTTACTTTTCTAGGGTAAGGCCTGCACCCTATCAGTATCCCTGCTGGGTTTGTTTTGCTCTTAAATGATTTCACCTCTATATCATACACTTCCTTTTTTTTCCTAAAAAGACTTTCAAAACATTTAAACTGCTTGGCCAGAGTAGCTCAAGACCTCATTACTGTCCCAGAGGTCTTCACAAAAATGTGACTTTTTGAGCCAAATTATCCCAAACTTTATATCCATTCCTCGTCATAAACATACCCAAGGGATGATACTCACTCGGAATTAACCAAAGACAATTCCAGTCCTGAGGACTTGCAGATCCCAAAAGTAAGTCTTAAAAAATCTTTTCATTTTTGAGAACTTGTTTTAATGTCAACCTTGACATAATTGACACTCATCCCTACAGCTATCAGTCTATACTTCTTAGGCCTACAGAACTGCATGAGCTGACAGTCAATCCAACTCTTCAGACCTACTCTCCAAAACACTGACCTTCATCCCAACTCTAGATTTAACTGCATAGCAAGAACACTACATTTGCTTCCACCAGTCCTGGCCAACTTCTTAACAACAGAGATCATTAGCCTAAAGTCAGAGCTTGGGATAAGATTCTACTGCTGGAACCAGGAAACACACTAAACTCTACAGCCTGCTTTAACCTTGACAGATTATCTATGACAGGTTTAACTGTAAGGAATAACATGAACTATATTTTAAATATAGCATTAATCTGCACACTAATATTTAACATATAAAATATATGATACAACACAACAAACTCAAAAGACACTGGTGCCAAATTTGATTGGCATCAGTTAATCCCTTGCTTTCTAGACAAAAAAAAACCATAATCAAATGCAAAAGCTTTATTTTATTTTCATCCCATAAACAATCATTTTACAGTATCTATTAAGCATTGAAAGTGAAAAAAATCACAACTCTGGAATTCCCAGAAATATGCAGAACACATTTAGGCCGCTCCTGAGTAGAAACAATGCTATTTACTAAGCAGTTCACATTTTTATGTATTCCTTACTGAATTTTCTGTACAGGCTTCTGCTACCAGAATGGCAATTCCCGTCTTTTGTCTCTAACAACCTGCCAGGATAACTAACCCCACAACTCAGCATGTCTCAGTAACTACAGAATCTTCTGGACAGACATCAGAAGACTGGCATGGCAGCAACTCATGCCTCTAATGAAGAGGAGAAAATCTCCAGCACCAGATGTCCAGTTAATCCAGCCTCAAAGGCAAAAAAAACCCACCCTAAAAAACCAGACAACAATAAACACACCACCACCACCCTGAAAGAAAAAGAAAAAAAAACCCTAGACTGCTGAACACCTATTCTGTTTGACCTGACCGACTGCCAAACACAAATCCTCAAGAAAACAAAAATGCAAAAAGAAACAAAGTATTTGAATATTACAGCCTTCATTTCACCCCTTAGTCCTCACAGAAGTAACTCACAGCCCCTTACAATGATGTCCACGCAGCAACATGATTCTGTTGTTAATCTGCATTGTTATTTCACCACATTCACAAGTGTCCCTCCCAATAAGCTACATGCAGTCCAAACAGACCACCTGCATAAATTACAAAGTTTAACCAATGAATCAGTTTAGACACTGGAACATCCCTTTAGCAATGTCAAGGAAACAAACGTCTATTGGTCAACATGCAGAAATCTCAAATCTTCTCATGTGGTCAGAGTTGTAGTCTACACCTAGGCACAAGAAAATTGTTAAACCATGCGTTCTTCCTATGAGAGCCTCATTTTGTCATATTCTCAGAAAACAAGAATGTGGCTGAACAAGTGGAATTTTTTTATAGATAATCAGTGCAAGAGGAAAAAAAAATTTGGAACTGTCTAGCATGTGTCTTTGTCTGCCCAACAGCCCATTTGAAGATATTCACCCAGGAAAGAGGATATCTATTTTCACTTCCTCTATCCAACTCATTTAAGCACATGTTTTGACTCAGTTCTTTCATGCTTAGGTCATTCTCCAAGAATAAGTCCACTGGATTTTCAAGTCTTTCTTGAACAATCTTGTTGAAATTGTTTTGTTCTGTATAATTACCAATAGTCTTCAGTTAAGAGGTTGCCCCACTGACCCACCAAGCTTGTCCTTGGCACTTCATAGTGTCTACTTTAGGTAGCTCCCACACAGACTATTAGCTTATGCAAATTTCACATCTAGACTGCAACACTTACTAAATATTTTATGACAATACTGTTTCTTAATTCAAGACTATGTATTCTTCTAGCACTAACTAGTAGCACTACAACTAGGAATCAGACAGTTTTGTCAGTTCACTGCATAAAAACAAGCACAAAGCAACTCAACTTTCCCTGTCTGAAGATAAACCTGCAGCTGAATTGTTAGGAACAAGCCCTTCATTCAGTGCAAAAAGATGCTGAAGATAAGCAGCATTAAGTAGGCACATTATAAGATGGAAAGATTTTAAAGCCAGAAAAACTCAGCCTTGTTACAGAGTCTGAGTTAGATATTGTGAGGTTGAACAGAACACCAAGGAACCTTTTCTGTGCACTTGGATTTTAATATTTTTTTTAAATAAATCTATAAAAAAAAGGACAGAAACACTAAAGTTGCTAAGAAGTTTCAGTAGTTGGATATTGACCACCACTCATCCACATCACTCCACAGTAATGAGAAAGTCTGTAAGGTTATCCTATCCCTCTATATACTACTCCCTAAAGTAATCTGAAAAAGACTTGATGCATATGCTCACTAGACATTATGGAAGAACAGATACTGGTAGAAATGGAAAGTTTATATGGGATAATCTGTTTGACACTCAGTCCAGGGCCCACTGTCAAAAAGAAAGCATAAATAAAGTGATTTCAAGCTCCTTTTACATCTTAATTCTGGGATCCAAACATCCCACTACAAACTACAGGATTTAAATTACTATATATCTGTACAAAGCTGTTAAGGTTCACAAATTCTTTCTGAGGATAGATATGTTAGCTTGAATGGAACAGTAAATGAACAGCTCCTGGACAAAGGCTAGGTGTCTTTATGTAGCACCCTCTTTCTAGGACATGCAGAGCATTGCAAGCTACTGCAGGAACTGTAGTGTTACTTAGAACCAGTGCAGGTAATAGGTCTTCTCAATAAGCTCCTAATGACTTTCTTTGTAATGTATATGAGAAAGTTCTAGTGTCCTCAAAGACATAATGAATGTTTTCCTCAAGAAGAGAAAAAAGGATTGCAGATTTTACACTTTGAAAATAAGATATAATTCTTTTTTCCAAACTAGTCTCATGTGGCAGGAGATATTTAGTAAAAAGTCTTCAAAGCCAACAAATACCTTATTTCCGTATTTCCAGTAAAACGTCATTATTTCTAGTGTTCTCCAGGGTAAGCCTCACTTAAACTTTGCCCATTTAATATAATAGTCAGAAGAATAATCAGAAATCAAATAGATTTTCACCTTTATGAATTGCTCAACAGTGTTAAAATAACAGCGAAGTTTGAGTGCTTTGATGGCAAAATGCCATATTCCACAACCAGCATGTCCTAAAGGCTCTATTCAGTGACGACTGATTTTTCAGTATTCTGAACTTCTTTTAAAAGAAGTGTTTCATCCATTATTTCACAAACACTAGTAAAAGTCAGAAAAGTATATTAGAAATAGTTGCAGTCAGATTGTCTACATATACGATACATTCCCATGATCTTCTCAATGACAACAGGACAGAAAAGAAAATACTGTAATATGGAACAAATCTTTTACTCTCAACATCACGAAAATTTGAGAACAGTGGAAAAGTAATTCTGATTCCAAGAACTATATACTAACTGCACCTAAAATAAAAGCTAAAAGATAAACTACAGTTCCATTCCAGCAAGACATACCCACTAAAGTTCCATGGGTTAGCATTTATGATGCAGGCACTAATATTTTTAAAAATCTTTTAGGGCATAATCATAACAAGAAATTGTATTTGCTTTCTTTCAGTCTTGAAGAGGTCTTTTTGAAGATCAAATGATACATAGTTAATTTTGATAATAGGCGCTATTTAATATTTTGCCAATTTAAACAGCACATTTTCCAAAAGAAGAAGAATTTAAAGATTTTATATAGAGAGACAATTATAAGAAATGCATTTTCTTATGAAAAAGATGGAAGATATTGAATGTTTGTGGGTTTTGGGGGGTGGAGTGGCATATGATTTCTAAATATGGCCTTAATTTGAGGGAGATAGTTGGTCTTAAAGATTCCCCTCATCTTTTAATGCAGCTATTAAACATTTTTTTGTTGAACGCTTGTCAGAAAATCCTGCTGTTTCCCATTTGAAATAATGCAAGCTTCAACTGCATCCTTACTTAAGGATTATTTTGAAACTCTCCAAGTGGAATAAAGACAACCTTGATTCAGGACTTAAACCACCAAATGATCATATTGGTAGATTTAACCTTTCCCATAAGATGCATTTTCTAGCTACTAAAAAATAAATTATACAGAATTTATTATTTGATAGTCATTACTCAATCATATTGTACAATAGTTTAAGACTGCTTCTATGTTCTCAATCAATGTGGAAAAAAAAGTCTTCATTAGTGCACACCTCTATGCACTATAAAGTTAAGGGATTCATGCCATTTGATTCAAGGATACACAACCAAAGATATGAACTACTTTCATACAAAAATATTACAAACTAGTTGAGGATTGCAGAGAGTTCATATTGCATAGTCACTATGTACATGACCAATATGTTTCACAAGTTAAAAGAAAAATCCAACCAAAAGTCTTTACACATACAATACACAGAAAGGAAGACTATAGCTCCTGAAGGCATGAAACAGCTTCCTGCAAACCTATACTAAATGTATCCCCTGGAAACATTTCTGCTCCAAGGGACTGGCATACAAAACTGCTGTTGTTTTGTTGTGGGGGGGGTTGGGTTTTTTTTTTTGTTTTGGTCTGTTTTTTTAAAATTGTGCTATTAATGCTTTTACAGTCTTGCTGATGTCATCAACCTAATCAGTCATAAAGCTATTCACTAGGATATATACCATCATGGTAATGTCAAAATGAGCTACATTCATTCAGGTAATGTGATCTAAATACCAAATTATGGCAAATTAAATACTTACTCTAACAAAGTTAAAGTAAATAGACACATGATGGCTATGTCATTTATAAACTGAGCAAACAAAACACTACCTTTATTCTGGCAATGGGATTTCGACAGCTGGGATAAGTATAGTCCAACACATCATATAATATTTTCTTGTAGAACATATGTTGAAGGATGTTATGTACCTACCTGTGGTATAGAAGGGATATATAGATGATCATATGTATCCCTGTCAAACATATGCAAGTATAAATTCAGCACAAAATAAAGTTCTGCAGAAATCTTACACTAAAAACCCAGAAGTCAGACCACTAGAAATCCATGTGTTTGTTAACATTTTTTATTGCAGAGTCAGGGGGCAACAAAACAGGGCATGGGATAGACAGCTAACACAGACAGGACAGTAGAGAATATATGTAAGCAAGAACAACCCAGTAATATAACACTGTAAAACCATGTAAAAGTTACATGTTTAGAAGAGCTCAATGAAAATAAAATTCTCTGTATGTATTCTCCCTATGTACCTGTCCTAGCAATGAACTGCTTCAAAGTACACTCCACGGTTTTACCATGAGAATCATCAATGACAGTTTAAAATGGTTTTAAAATACAGAAAGTATTAACATTTTGATAAAACCTGGACAGGGGACTTCTATGCCAGGGGGAAATTAGGATGGGAAACATTTAAAAAGAATGCAAACCAATTAGACAGCACTTATCTAAAGACATTTAGCTGCTTTTGAATATACCTGTGATTTTCTCCAACATAACAGTTGTCCTTTATGAGACTCCCGATAACAGTGTTGCTTCAGCCACAAAGTTCAAGAAATGGGGGCCTATTTCAGATTTGGCTTATGCACCTGTGGAAAGCACAAGTGTTGGCATCCTTTAGGGCTTACAGACATTCTAAACTAATATGAGAGCGACCATATAATTACTGCCTTTGTCAGTGAAAGCTAATCCCACTAGAGACAGGAACAATTGCTGCTGGTGGAGCCAGCAACGTTGCCTTGTGCTATGCTAGGCAACACACAGGCTTGCTTCCTCAACTTACACTTTAAGGATGCAATACTACAAGTGCTAACCTCATCCTCGCCCAGAGCCATGTAAACTATCCCTAACCCAGGTACTTGGCTTCACTCTTAGATATTTGTTGACACACCAAGCTGAAGAAGTGCAAGCGCCACCCTGCCTGGTTTCAGCTGAGTATTAGTGCCAAGCTGCTTCTGCCTGGATGCAGATGTAAGCCAATTCATGAATGCCTGCCAGAGATACCAGCCAGTGATTACTTACAAGGGCAGAGACCAGCTCCTAACTCTATCTTTAGAGGAATGCCTCCTAAACATGCAGTCCACATTTGCCTTGGTGTTAAAACTGATAGCAACAAGGATTCCTATGTTCTAGCCCCTCACCAAGAGCACCAAGTCAGAACAGGAGCCAGGAATCTGCAGGTGAATAGTGACAGAAGACAGGCAGTTCCCCAGTTTCCCTTTTGGCCAACAGCGACAGGACCTGAGAGCTTGCTCTTGGATCTGCCAGTGTGCAAGTGCTGACCAGAGTCAGGATTCATCTTTTGCATCTGCCACACCCACCTTGAAATGCCTTATAAAGTAGAACAGGAACACCTGCTTTTCAAGCATGAAGGGTTTGTTATGATGTTTAGTCTGGTTTTGCTTCAGCCTTCAAACATAAAAGGCTGTGGTGAAGAGGAAGGGATTAATCTGTTCTATAAACCCAGGTTTGGGAGGACACAACATAATGAACTTAAATGGCAGTTAAGAAAACCCAAGTTAACATTAGAAAAAATTGTCTATAGTAAAGATGAAATGCTAGAATAGGCTGCCTGCAGAGAACGTAAATGTTCAAAATTGACATCTAAAACCAGGTTAGCAAAATGCCTGTGAAGGATGACAGTTACAGTAGGATCTTGTCTGGGGTAGGAGCCATTTAGTCCAATGATTCTTTAAAAGGAGAGGGAGAAGAAATTCCACATAAAACCCTGAAAATCTAAGATCACCTGTAAAAAAAGTCATTATTACTTTCTAATTAATGGTGGCATTTTACAAATCTTTTTTAACGTAAGCTAAATGACAATTATATTTATGCCCACTTGTTTGCGGTCTCAGGGAAGATATCTAGCTGAAAGCTAGTACAGCCAAAAATACTTTGTCCTCTACCACCACATGGGGCAGTTGTTAGGGAAGGATGAGAACACGCAGCTGTGGGTAGGGGGGAAAGGTGGGACCATGGCATCCCTTATCTCCCTCAGCTTCACTGACCATGGAAGGGCACCATAGATAGTAGGTATGAAAATTCTAATAGTATACTGCAAAACCCCATGTAAATCTGAAAGTGATTTTTAGTTCCCTGATAATGTCAGACATTAAACAATCAAGGTAGGATGTGTTAATCAGGATGTTTTCAAAACATTAGTAAACAGAGTTCAATCTTTCTCCAGAAAGAGATAATAAAGAAACACATCTTTGCCAACATGGAAAAATAACCACAGAAATATATGGGGTGGAGGGTCTGGCAATAGTTGTAAGAATATTCTTATACTGATAATGTTATAACTCACAAAGGATGCTTTTGATTTTTTTTTTTAATAGCATAAAAAACAATTCAAGAACATAGTGACCAAAAACCCTTTTAAAAAACATTAGCACCTGGCACATATTCATTAATAAGTAAAACCACTACTGAATTCATAGTTTTACAGTAGCTTTACACATTCTGAAGAGCAAAAAAAACCTAAGCAGAATTTCACTTCCACTCATGAAGAAAAAGTCTGCAACTATGAATGTGAAAGGAGGCAAAATTCTTCCCATAGAAGAGTGTTACAGTCTCAGCTAACATAAATCCAGATGAGTTGTACCACTAACAGAAATAAAGGGTACAATCTAGTATCTTCAAAAACAAATAAATAAATTCATACTAAAGAGGACTTGCTGAAGCCAGTCTCAAGCAAAGAATCATATTGCTTTATAAGCATTTTTTGCATTTCAGAATTATATAAATCAGGTGCATTTAACAAATATGAGTGTGTTCTCATACTATCACCTAGAGTCAAATTTTTCATATGCAAGGATTGTTTACAGAAATCTTCATCTACAGACTATCCTGTAACAAACTGCTTACTGAGGAAAGTCCCACGAGTTCACTGGTGAGAAAAAAAATGGAGAAATATTCCCTGTTTTGCATTTTAATCTTGATTCATTTTGAAGAGTTCCTAAATCTCTACACATTCACAAAAAAAGATACAATTACTATAAATTAAAGTGGAAAATTAGTTTTGCTTTCTGATGCCAAAGCCTATTGGCTTTGGCAATATATGCCACATCTGCATATGCTGAACACTGTTTCAGTCATCTTTTATCATCAAATACTGTAGAGTAATGGCATCCAAAGAGTTATTTTATGATGGAATCCACAGGAACTATGCCAACCCATTTTTTTGACAAATCAAATCTATTGATATTAAATGCACACTACTAGATTAGACCAAGACTACCACTCACATTCTGGGCCAGTTCTTAATTTGTTCTCTGCTGGAAATTTCATCTAAAGCTATTTGTCTGATATAACTGGATCCCTTTCAAATTTCTTCTTGCATCTTTTTAAACATGTGATGTTTGCCTGCATGCTTGTTCAGTAAGTATAATCACCATGTAGCTGGCTCTTGTCTACTTTAAAGTCTGATTTTGCTTTCCAAAACAATTTGCAACTTTTGTCTCTATTGAAAGTTTTTAGGAAATGAACACTCCACTACATAAGATCAACTATCATTAATTTTGTTCTCTTTTGCATTTAGTTATTTTAATTTTTATTATCTTCAAAAAAACAGAAGATGCAACTTCACAACACGTTCCCATTCTGAAATGTCCATTTGTTTTTCCTTCAGCAATGCTACTTTCTGTTAACAAGTGTAAATGAGATGAACACACAAACAATTGAGAAAAGTTGCTGCTGTGCTCAAGATATTTAAAACTTTGTAAAAGGCAATAAAGGTCCTGCCAAAGAAAAAGTATACAAATCTGATAAATTCCTTTGCAGTCAGTGAGAAAACTATCATATATATTTGCACAAAGAACTTGCCTATAGCTACTTTTTTCCATTGTTAATTACAAAATTTACTGCGAAAAACAAGGAATGGTATCTGGCTCATAAAGATGTTAAATATTTAGCAAATAACTCATCTCATTTTAAAATATGTATTTCTATTATAGTTGTGTTATTTTTCTGCATTGCATTTACTGTGCAGAATTTTCTCCACAAGGTATCAGATCATATAGATCAGTTATCATTTTGCTTTGATATGTATATATGACAGAAGCCCAAGTTACATTATGAAAAAAAAATTAGACCCTTTCAGTTCCAGGGGGAAGTGAGAGCAACCAATTAAAAAAAAAAGATTCAAGGAAGATGACATCTATTCAAAGAAAGCAAATTCTCCAAGAAAGTCAACAGCTGTTTCAAACCCATTCACAGGTATTTTATTTTTGTTTTCTATAAAGATATAATCTCAATGCACCTCAACACAAAGATAAAGCCACACATCCAGGTATTTGTCATGACCTCATTTTTAACATAGTCATTAATGGTTGGATGAAACCTCAGTGAAGCTTGAGGCCTCTGCAAGCAGATCATATGATCTGGTATAAGAACAGAATGATTATGAATTGCAGTATTTTAGCTACATGCTCTTCAGCCACTTCTGTAAACTTTCACTGAAGATTTTCAGGGTTTATGAAAAAGCAAACTGCATTATAAAATTCAACAGCCAGCTCACCACTGTTCAGTAAAGGAGTAACATTCATATTCCCTCTCTGAAATTATGGTAGGTCAGCAACATAAAGTGAAGGCCACCAAAAAAAATTAACTAACTATAATTCATGAAGTTAACTCACATTTGTAAGTGGATTTATCTAAAAGAGCTAAACCATTGTTATCTCTCCCTCTTCAAGATTAGTGCTTCTCCATCAGGGACAATGGAGGAACAAGGAATGTAAACTGTAACAACTCAGTTGTTAACCTAGTGTATAATTATGAACTGAAGTTGGCAGTAGTTTGCATTAACATCTATAAACTGTGCCCAGTTCATCTGTTCCTGCTGGCTACAGTAGCATCTGAAATTACCAGTTTCTTCTCTGAGGTTGATAAACATCTGGGTTCTGGACTTTTTCTTTTTTTGGTTATCCAACAGGTTATCCCATAGTTTAATCAAAGTATAAAGTATACATAAGAAGCACTTCATTCTTGTGTCTTTTTGACATTAGTATTTGTCTACTGGCATTATTTTGTTGAAACAGGAATAAGTAAAATATTTGCCAAGATTCAATATTCTGTAAGTCATGCAAGAATACGATACTAGGGAGGATTGAAAATTACTTTTTGATTTGTTAGGGTACAAAAATATCAGAGAATCCTGTGATGTTTTTGCAAACATCTTTCAAATACTGGAGGCTGGACTTCCATAAAAAGTCAATTCATTACTTAAATATATAGATTTTGCTAGTCTAATTTGTCCATGAACTGAAAAAAAACCCCAGTTTATCACACTTCCATGCCCATCTTCACTATTGCAGTCTATACCATCTAACAGCAATCCCCAATAAAAGAACAGGTGGGATTGTGATTAGACTTGAAAAGCAGCACCTGTGAATAATGAATATCTGCTGCTACAAAGAGTCCACAATTTCAATTTAAACTCAGCAATTTGGAGATAAATGCTTTTTTTTTGTTTTGCATTGGAATCAAACTAGCAACAAAGGAATACAGCTCCTCTAAGGCAGTTCCTGGACTTCCACCAAATCTTCATAATCATGCTGACAATTTTTAATCATTCCACTATCCTGTATGACCATCACTCATCTTCTATTTCTATCCCAGAGAAAAACCTACCCCCCTCAATTATTCAGCTATAAGCTATGTCACTCAAAGATATTAGAAAACAGTACTACAGAATCTCTCAAGACTCTCCATAGTTAATATCCCAGTAGCAGCAGCAACATTTCAAGGATTTAGAATATAATAAAAAAAAGTAAAAATTATCTTGCAACAATTCAGAAAAATATTAGTCCTTTCTAATTTGACTGATTTAACTGAGCTCAAGCCACAACTTCTAAACAACTGAAACACTCTTTTCATTAACTATTATTTATTAAATAGATTCTTGTTGTAGAATCTTTTCCTCATCCGAAAAGGCTCCTATTTTAGAACTGTATTCAGACAACTATTCATTAAAGCAGTCCACTTATTTCTTGAGGAAGACACTTAACAGGATAGTAGATTTTCTGAGATTAAGAGCTGTAGCATTTCATTTCAATTCAGTATTATTACCTGCTCTAGCAATTTCATGAAGCCATTAGGATAGATGATAGACACTGTCCTACTTTCATATTATTCTTTTATTTTATTTTATACCTTGCAATTAAGTTCTGTATTCATGCATTTTAACTAATACCTCCTTCACAAAGGTATAAGACACAACAAAGTACACATCAATTAGCACTCTACCAAATAGAATCCATTTCTTTCCAAAACAGCTCTTTAGAGAAGTTTTGAACGAGGAAACAAACATCGCAGCATGTCTCAAATGCCAAGAGACATTACAAACTGAGGACCAAAATGCAGAACAGAGACCACGCAAGCTTACTCAGTAACCATACCAAAAGCATAGCCCACCCTGCCCCATTAATCTCAGGGCTCAAAGGCCAAGGTAGTGAGCATGCAGAAGGACAGACTGCTTTCTAAGGATGGAAAGCCAAGCTCAGTAACACGGCTGGCAGCTGCCAGCCAGAGCCCTATCACCCAGGAACTTTGCCTGGGGAGAGCAGAGATGGCAGCAGGTTTAACCAGAAGACCAGATCCTCTTGTCCTGCAAGAGGGGTCATTTACCCGGTGTGCGAAACACCAATGACGCACAGAGCAGAGGTGGTTTATTCCAATTCATTTTGGCGCAAAAATGGGGGCTAAGTGGCAATCCACAAAGCTAGCACCCCTCATGCCTAAACGGGCAAGCAATTTATACAATTCAGTTATACATATTCAGTTTCCAAAGTTGTTCCCCAAAACTGGTGCTGGTAGATGCTTATCTACCACGGTTTCTATTGGGTTAAAGTTTCCCCACTTCAAATTAAAGGTACAGTGTTCTTTTATTATTCTACAGCACATGCTAAAGGAGAATGGGGGGAGGGTAAGTCTTTTGGTCTTGAATTGGGTCAGTGGTCATGCTCTCCCCCTACCGCCTTTACCTTTCCTCTGGGTATCAAAGATTTTCGTTCACTTCATGCCCATCAGCAATTTTTCAACTTCTCAGCACCTTCTGGAGTAGGATGTTCCCCTCTTATCAGTCTTTTAGTTCTTCTTCACAGCCAGTTGTTAGCAAGGCATACCTTTTATATACAAAGGATATCTTATTTCACAAGACCTTTGTGGTCTTCTTAAGTAAATCAGTCCTTAAGCGTACCACTTCTGAAGTATATCTTAGGTCCATCTCTCTGGCATGTTCATGGTGAGGAAGCAGAGCCCCAGTCAAACCTGTAAATCGCTCAGTGGGCCAGGTTTGAATTCTACAGCCCCAGTGCCCACAGCTGGGCCAGGGATGCCCCAGCTGAGACAGGTCAGGGCCATTAAGGCCTACCAGGGCTTTCAAACCCCAGCAAAGGCTCTCTTATTTCCTGAAGGCATGAGCATAGGAACACAAACCAATCTTAATTTCATTTGAAAGTGGATTGGCAATTACTATATAATCTATGTAATGTCTCCTCATAAAATACTATCACCTAACTGGCAATCTGCTCCAGCTGAAGTTTTTCATTTGTTTCCACCTGCAGCCCACAAAGAAAATGACTGCAGTAACCCACTCTGGGAGGGACAAGATTAGAGATCAAAATACACAATCTTTTTCCAAAGCAGATAAAAGAAAAATAATATTCTGTGGTCATGTCACAGCATTGAAAGCCAGGTGAAGATAAGCAGTACTAAGAAATTACAAAATGAGTCAGAAAATAGAAGCTGGAAAAGGGATAGATATTAGCCCTGGTATTAAATTAATTGACTCTTCCCCCAACCCACAAATAATATCTAGCTTGCACAGAATCAATTTACTTTCCTCCAAAGACCAATCTCAGCCAAATTTCTTAATAAAAAAAAAAAAAAAATAACGGGAAGAGGGAAATCAATAAAACCAAAATGAGCCTACTTAAAATCAAGCTGTATGAAAAATTTTTTTCTTGAATAATTCAAAATTGGAACTCCCTGCCTTAAAACTCAAGTGAAACCAAGAAATAAGGACAGTTCAAAAAAATAATTAGACATTTTAAAGAATGAGACTATCTCCATAATTACATAATGTTTTCCTCTATCTTAAAAAGGAGTGAAGCTTGTATTACAAGGTATAGGTCAACAACTAATGAACAAGATGAAGGATAAATGTTTTTAGAGAGACTCCAGCAGCCATTTGCAAAAGGAGCAAAAAGGAAATGGCAAGCCTCTTAACCTTTGCTGGTTTAGCTCACAATTAATCTCGTAGGAGATAAGAGGCCCATAATCCTTTTATGGGTTTTATCAGAAATAATAAGCCAACAAATTTATAAAATTCATATGCAAAGCACTGTATACTAAGCTTATTAAAGATGAAACAATAAAACGAAAGGAGATCATCACTGAAATATCCTGTAGCAGATGCTCAGAGAAAGAATATAAGAAACAGGGCAAGAAAAACCCCTTTCCTTGTTCTTCCTTCCCAAGTACAGTTCCTAGTTTCAGAATTCACATGCTAGAGGTTGCATTTGGAAAATTATTTTCAGCAGCTACCAGTGGACATATCTTCTATAAGGGCTGTGTATAATCCTTTTTTGAACCCATTTATAATTTGGCTTCTACAATGCCCAGTGCAAAGACTTCCATAATTTATTTACACATTGTATGAAAAAAAGATTTGTTTTTCCTAAGACTTCACATGATAAATTTATTGAGGTAGAGATTAGCTCTTAAAAAGCACATAGTTAAAATGGCACAAGTGCTAGGGACAAGAATACTTAGGAATAATCAATACTACCTATGCCAGAAGAATAACTGAATTGGAATAGTTTGCCTAAAGACAAAGACAAAAAGATGATACAATATTATAGCAGCCATCAGGAAAATAAAAGGCTGTTGAAAAGAGGAACAGAATGATCTGTTCTTCATGTCCACAGTGAATAAGCAATAGGTTTAAACTGTAGGAAGGAAGCTCAAAGCTGGATATTAAGGGGAAAACCCCCATCCTAATAGCAAGGCTAATCAAAAGGACTACTTGGGATAGTTGCACAGTTTCTCTAATCTCAGATCTGTTAATCTCATTTTAGCAAAAAGAACTGCATTAAATGACCTCTTGATGTCCCTTCCAGTGTAGTACTACACAATTAGAAAGGAAGTCAACAGGCATCTAGTTTGATGGTTTATTTCACTCCCTTCATTAGTCTTGTGTTCAGTTTCTGACTTTATTTACATTACTAAAAAATACTCAATTTTCTTTCGCACTCAGAAGAAAATACACAGCACTGGGATTACCTGAAATATAACAAAGTAACTAGATAGTGGAAGTGCACAGAATTTATGATGGGTTTTACACTCAGTCATGTGACCACATTCAAGTTGCTCTTGCATTGGACAATTCCCAGACATTGCAATAGCATCTGCTAGAAAACGGCTTTTCTGTACTCTCTAAATTCAAAATAGAAATTGGATAACAATAATCTAGCTTTTTGACAGTTATTATGCCTTTGCCTTCTGGACAACATTGCACTGGTCATGATAAAATTATAGTTCTCAATGCGGGGGGCGGGGAATCATTTAAAACTGAAGCCCTAGTGGCCATCTAAATCTAAATTTCTTGCTTTCTTACATTAAGCTGAAGGAGTGGAAATGACTGGAACTGTGTATGTTTAGCACAATATGCAGTAAGAATGTAACTTTTGGGTTTTGGCCTTTCTAGCCACATATATTGAAGAGAATAAGATAATTCTATATAAAACAGAATTGTTTAAATAGATACATATAAATAAAGTTATTTGCGTAGAACAAAAGAGTGGGTTTAATCCAAATAATGTGGTTTGGTTTTCATTTCTGCCTATATTGCAGGTCAAGGTATCTCAGAGGCCAAAATTCTTTACATAGTTAGTTAACTGTAAATATATTATCTTACCCTGTTGGAATAAATCAGGGATATAATGAAACATCAGCTACTATGTTGTGATGGCTTGACCCTGGCTGGACGCCAGGTGCCCACCAAAGCCGCTCTATCACTCCCCATCCTCAGTTGGACAGGGGGGAGAAAATGTAACAATAGGCTCGTGGGTCAAGATAAGGGCAGTTTAATAAGTGAAAGCAGAGGTTGTGCGCAAAAAGCAGAGAGAAAAACAAATGATGTTATTCTCTACTTCCCATCAGCAGGCGATGTCTGGCCACTTCCCGG
>JANZLQ010000040.1:17633832-17657327 GCA_026212715.1 Elanus axillaris
TGTGCCAGCCCTGCTCAGCAGTAGCCAAAACACTGGTGTGTCATCCACACCTTTCCAGCTACCAGTGCAGAACACAGGACTATGAGGGCTGCTATGGGGAGAATTAATTCCATCTCAGCCAGACCCAATACATATGTAAAGTCATTGGCAGAAGAGTTCATCTCACTTAGATGCAAGCATCGACTTTGTGTGTGCTGATACACAATTGCACAAACAATTCTGTTGACTTTATCACTGCAAAGCTAAAGATAGAAGTGTGCATCAAATCTTGTAACTTTCATAATAAATGTTTTATGTATTTTGCAAAATGTTAGTCTTTTCCCAAATCTTCCAAATTTGGAAAATACATAAAGCATTTATTATGAGAATCTTGAAAGAATTGGAATACAAGCCAAATAACAATCACATTCATAAACCTTTAAAGATACTATATTCTGAAAACAGTTTTTCTTATCTTGCCAATGAGGAAAAGAGAAGGGGTAGTGGTGGAAACACAGAAAACTTTAAGTGTTCTTCTATTTTCAGCCCCTTATTTTGAAAATAAATGCTTTTGACTGGCTCTAATACAAAGACACTAGTCTTTATGATACTAAACTCATGTTGTATATCTGGCTATCGATTCTAAAACAAGCATTATTGCTCTCCTATTTGGAATATTTAATGAAGACAACACAGAATGTCCATATGAGATTTTTTTCTTCAAAAGAGCAAATGAGCAACCTGAGTAAGTGTACATAAACAGAAATAAGAGTCTGTAATCCCCTTTTTATTACACTATGAGCTTTAAGAACATAACATTTAATAACAAACATGCTAGAATAACATCTTTGGTACTTGGACTTCAGCAATATCTTTTATGTTAACTATCACCCATTATCCTGTCACTGAGGTGAGACACACTTCAAAGTAGATTTGAAGGCACTGAAAGGTACTGGAGTTTGGACAAATTATGTTCATGGGTACATGCAGATAACAGGGGCATGAATCCTGTGCTAGCAGCATGAATTATCTGGAAGGATGAATCTAGAATGAGAAGTAATTCTGCCATAAAAGCTAACCTGTGGTCAGAGCACATGGTTTATACAGAGAATCTAGGATAATCTATCAATGAGTTCATCTAGTTTCATGTACAGGTGGGTACTGGGATCCATTCTGGAGAATACCATTGCTATCAACCATTGGTTTACGTAACCTAAATTATTCTTATTTCTTCTTACATATCCTACATTTTTCTTATTTCTTCTTCAGGATCTCAATAACTAATCACAGTATCTGGTCATGGCCATATTAAGTAGTATGAGGCACCAGGCACACAGCCTCAGCATTTAATCAGCTCTAAACAGTCCACCTTGCAGCAATGCCTCACTCATCTCACTTTTGGGCAAGTGAATGGCTCAAAGTATATTTGAAACTGTCTGAACTGGTTCCACAACAGGTAGTCAGTTACCCTGGAAATATGTCATGGCTCAGTGACAAGGAACATCTTTCTGTGCTAGTCAGAGAGAAGAATCAGTCTTAAAAGTACACAGAGAAAGGTCTAGCTTACAATAGAAGAGGTAAAATGGAACTTGAAAAGGAAATTCAGGCCAGTTCCCAAAGCTTTTTCATATTGCCTATGACAAAAGCAATCCCACCTTCTCCCACACTTAGCTGCCTGTTCTAGGACTTCTCTTGCCACCTCCCTTGTGCCATCAAAATTATTTATGGGACAACTCCCCCTCCTCCCCCCAATAACTTGCATCAGGAACAAATAGAGTTTAAAGGTATCCCCACAAAAAGCACCCCTGGCCTTTCCTCCTCTCCCCATAAAAGCAGAGGCTGATTTAACTCAGACAAAGTCCAGACTGGTTCTTCAGCACCACAGCATTTGTGCTTCCACAACAGGGAGACAGAATTAGAAACAAGTAGCTGAGAGTAGGGAAGGACTGCTTTCTCCAGCAGCAGCAGTGTGGCAGTACCTGGGACATCACAGTCCTGTGGACAGGCTTTACCAGTAAAAAAAAAAACCCTTGCAACTCCTCCACCAGCAAATATACCTTGTAGAATGTTCAATCATTATAATAATATAATAAATATTATTATTATAATATAATAAAGGAGGAATCATCATTCTGTACAGAAATAAAGCCAAAACTTTGTACTTTTGCAAAGGCTCTGCAAAAATAGCAACTGTGGGGCAATGAATATCCATTTACTTTTCCAATGGCTGTAATATCTCCTTGTCTACCAGCTATATGTTTATTCATTATACATTACTTGGTTTGTTATGTTCCTTTATTCCATCTCCTATTTCAGCCTCCTCGTTAATTTTTATGCACTTTTGTTTTCATTTGTATACTTTTCATCACTTCAATTTCCTAATATTTCAGCAGTCCAATTAGCTACTTCCATACCTTAATCACACTGAAACTCCTTATTCAGCTATAAATATAATTTTATTACTGCTCTTTTAATGACTGTTATAATAACTATTTTATATAAAATAATTTCTCCTAAAACTTTCCCCATTTCCTTAACTTGTCTGTAATTCTTTCCATCTCTCATCATACTTTATATTTTGTTCAGTAGATCTTATATCGTCCTAAAATGTTTCCTGTACTAAAAACTAATTACCTGGGGAGGGGGTAAACTTTCACTTTGTTTCACCATAAATATAAAGATCAAGCACTGAAACATTTCCTCCACATTTATCAGACTGTCCTAAAGCTGCTAAATGCAACCCAAAATTAAAGACAGATACTATTGTCACATTAAAAGGCATACTCTTCCAGTAAACATGAAGGTACAGCCCAGACACACATTATGAATACAGCACACAGCTCTGCTGTGAATATGAACATCACCAATAGAAAACATGTGTTAGTAATACATGAAGCCATGACTTATGAATTGGGAATCCAGCATTGTTCTCATCTTTAATTTCTGTAATTGCATATACTTGCAGTGAAACAGTTAATATTTACTTCCAGCTTCTAAAATCTCTATCATTTGAGGTGGATCATTACCTTCTGTAAGACCTGAGATACTGATGCTTCTAACCATAAAATAAGCCAGAATCAAAGTCTCCAAGTCAAAACGAATTGATCTGATCCTGTTCAAACTATTACAATTCTTCACGTTCTTATTTTTCATATACTGTGAGCTACAAGATTTGTCTGTGGTATAAAGGTACAGATGAGAGCACAATACTTATGTCATGTTATACTGTATATAGAACTTTGATGTGATATGAATCCAAACAGCATTTTAGGTCACTCTCATGAAGTACATATTCAGATTCAACAATTAACCTTTTTTTTTTTAAATAAAAATTTCTCTTCAAGTGCTATACTTTTTAACTTTAATTTGTTTTTTATGAAGGAATAATTAAAAACATTAAAGGAATAACAAAGTTATGCATTTTTAATAGTTAGTCTCCGTCTAAGTAATGAAATTTACTTATAAAGCCCCATCATACTGAACTTCTTACAAGGGGGGTTAGGAATTTTTGTATTGGTTTTTTTTTTAACCTGCTTCATTCATTTCACAGTCCACTGGTTCTCTATGGTGAGGTGTGCTGTAGTTGTACAGTATCACACTTTTACCAATTTATGCCCTGCAACAGACTTAACCTAAGCTCTTCTGACTGCACTATTACAATGTGCTGCTAACCTGTCTCTGCTTGTAAAAACAAATCTCCCTTTTCAAATACTTTTTTAGTTCCTCTTGTTATTTTGCTGTCTTTTACTTCAAGAATTCAGATAGTATTGATATTCAGTAAGGATGTATTAGAGGCCTATTTTTGTAGGGTGAAATATCTTTATGCTTCTTGTTAACCAAAATGGAGAACTTAATCATGTTCTTACACAGTACACTGCATTAGTTTAAGACAAGCCACGTGGACATTAGACTTACTGTTGGGTTTTAGACTCAGAAGCATAAAATCTTTATAAACCAGATCTAACTTTATCAATATCAATGACAATTTCTACCAGCTGAACATGTGATTGTGTTTTATACAACCTAAACTCAGTTGCTGATCCCAAAGAATACCAGAAAAATGGTTTCATCACATGCATGTTTCCTAAAACCATATCCACTAAATAATATCACAGATATAAGATACAAATTGATAATGCAATGTTTTATATTTGATAATTCGTATAATAGATCATTTGCAGTTCTAGTAGCTTTGGAACAGTTGCCTTTCAGTGGTAAATAAAGTAACTTTGTCAGCTGCCGAGACAGTTTGATTTAATTTCACAGAAATACACAAGCTCATGCTTGTTTACAGTATATTGACATATCTAATTACTACTGATGCCTTTTTAAAATCGTCTTCTACTTTCTACTGAAATATACCATTAAATATTTAATTTAGAAATGAATGGTATACAGACTTTGCTACTGACTACCAAAAAATTTAGCACTGGTATGGAGATATAATACCTAGAAGTTGCTAAAATCTGTTTTAATAATAATTTCTAAAACACTTTACTAATATTAAAATATGACAGCTATGCATTATATTACAAATTCTTTCTTCACTTTGGTTTCTTTCCACCTGTCAGAAAGAAGTCTCCCCACCCTTTATGGGCTTTCAGCCTTAGGAAATAACTTGACATTTATTCAGTAGGAACTCCTTTCATAATCTATATAGTAGCCCAAAGTTGATTTGTTCTTCAAGTAACAGAAGCTGAACTTCAAACACCTGTTAACCTCTTTGTGGAAAGAGAGGTGGACAACATGTTTAACCAGTCTAATTTTTACATGAGGCCCATCCTAAGTACTAATATCCTAAACAATAAGGAAGAAAATGAATTTGTTATCCAACATGAGAATATTTTCAGCAGAAATTCCAGAAGCAGCTACCATGTATACAGTCAACATGATACTTCCATCAAACTTATAAATCTAACTGTCTTAAAGACAAGGATAGCAAAACAGTCAAATCTCACCTAAATTATTATATATGTATCATTTTCTCTTAAACCAGAGTAATTCCTACCCCTAAAAAAGATCTCAAAACCAAAATAAAACAACACTAATGAACAAAAAAATCCAGTCATTATCTTTACACATATTAAATTCCAGCTCTGACAAGTTTTTTTCAATGCCCTACACCTTTTCTGAAACACTATATATCATAGTCACCGAGAAGCCCCACAAAAATGAGTAAATATTTTGCAAATCAGTAACTTCTCTCTCAGACATATTAGGAAACTTCACTGCCTTAACCTAGCCTACTATCAGTACGATAACACTTTCCTTGACTTGATACCTTCCATTACTCTTGTATGTTTAGATAGGTCCATTTTTTTTAACAATGCACAGTTCATTTCCTTCTGACGATCATCACTCTTCTTGTATTCTCTAGAGATTCATAGACATTTTTCTTACATCTCAAATTCAAGTAGCTGGCAAAATGCTGGCAAAAGCAGGATGTTTCAGTATTGTCTCAAAACTTTTTGAGACATAAAAATATCATTTCTTCAAGCTATCTTGAACTGTGAAATATTACAAGACAAAATTTAAAATGTCTTGAGTGAAAAGTTTGTTCTGTTCATCAATGCTTCTCTGTTTCAGTATGCTATCTTCTATTTAAGAGTACCAACGGCAGAATAGATGTCAGTTGAGGATAGAAACCTCAAACAGAAGGTCAACAAAACCAAAGGATATTAGAATATATAAACATTTCACATCAGGTCACTCAATACCATATAGGTACAGCACGTGACCCAAAAGTCACCTAAATCTGTGCTCCAGTCAGCATGTTTCCCTTTTATAAAGTTGGACTCACACTTTTCATATGACAATTCCAAGGTACAGCACATTGATATGTCAGTCTCACTGACCCTGAGCTGGCTATCTGCAGAAATTCACATGCAGCAGGTCCACCACAGCCCAGATACAAGGGACTCCTTGTACAAGAGCTGTGCAGTAACTGGTTTTGTGCAGAGCAGTCATTTCTTTGACATTTCTGAAGTTCTAAAGTTCACCAGGAACAGCAGCTTTTGCACTGAATGGAACATCATAAGAAACATCCACATTCTAAACGCTGGGATAAAAGACTATGTCCAGAAAAATCTGGGTGTATGAAAGGACTAAGTGCAACTGAGAAAAAAACCAAAATGAACAACTCCAGAATGACTAACTAATATTTGGGGTTTGATTTTTTTTTTCCTTCTTTTACTGTAAACTGTGGAAGCATTTATCCTCCAAACCCATCCAACTATGGAAATGCAACAGACATTCTTACAGTGCTCATCAAAAACTTACTAGTGATTACTCTTTTCCCCATAAGCAATGAGTGTCTGTGCTTGCATTTGTTCCTATTTCATTATTATAACTATGCAATAATTGGCTATACTACACATCACACAAAGACAGAAGAATTATAATTAGTTTAAAAATGGAGTTTAAAGATACACTCCTTCATTGCTTACAGAGTACCCTTGTCTCTCTGTGTATGTTCCTCAGAGGATAATAAGATTTAGGAGTTGAAAGGATGCTTGTAATCTTAGGTCAACAGGAGTACAACATAAAACTGAAACAATGGAAATATATTAATATTGATTTGCGAATGAAACCCTGACAATGCTGAGATATTTACTGAGAAAGGCTGTGAGCTGTTAGAAAGAATGAAAAATAGATACAAGTTTGTTCCTCAACTTTCTTTATTTCTAGAGGGAATGAACTTTGTCTGTATCCTAAATCTGCTCCTCTACCAAAGCCAAAGTATTTCATACATTTAGAATAAGAAAAATTATAATAAATGTTATTCTACTGGAAAGTAGAACCTACAAAGCTATGGGAAGATATTTGGCCTGTTCACAGAGTCCTTCAAGGCTCTTCCCAAAGTCAACCCTTCAAGTCATACCATTAACCTTCTTTTCCATTATTCTTGCCATGGATTCTCTAAAATATCTGCCATTTTAAGACAGCAAGTTACTCATGGCATGTTCTTCTAGAGGACTGAAGTTCTTTATCACCAGCCCATGCTGCTGTGGAGCCTTGGAAGAGCTGCCATGGGTTTGGATGCCAGGCTCCAGACTGTAGGAATGATGCCTATTTGCAGTAAACAATCATAACAAATGATGGCAACAGAAAATAATCACAATAAACTTGTTACAGTACTATCTTATTTCTAACTGCAAGGAGTCATTTCCTCCACAAGATTGTCTTCCAGCGTTTACAAGATAACAAACAATAACTGTTCAATGCTGGTTTGGTTATAGAAATTTCTAGGCTTGGCCTAGAAAAGCCTAGGTAAATATGACCCTTGTATTTCCACTACAGACATCTAGACACTTCCAGCTTTTGAAATTATTGCTAAATATATTTACAGTCTTTGTACAATAAAAAGCTTTATTACTTTTACTACAGGCAGAAGAAAAAAGCTTTAAATCTTTAGTTCTGAAGCAATATCTCCTGTCTTAAAAGCAATGAAGCCTTTCAAGGGAAAAAAACAGCACACTCTAAAAAAGGTGGTTTATGATGTTGTATCTTTGTTGCAATTTTGGTTCATATATTTTTATTAAGTGTAACCTTTATATGTAAATGAAATGATTATCTAACACAAAGCACTGTTTTCATAAAGTAAGAATAGGTTTTATGTCCTAAAAGATAAAGCAGCATAAACCAGTCAGGCAGCTCAGCATGTATTTGATGGCTGTGAAATGAACTATTTGATTTCCTATTACAGCCTTAACACTCTGCACTGTACCATAGCCACCAAACCCATGTGATTAGGCAACTAACCTTTCATTGGGGAGTCAAGTAATATAAAGCAAGTTCTGCATTTCTAATAGGTAAAATACCTCATTTAAAAATCTAAGCTTGGACAAATCCCTTACATCATGAAATTTAGAGAGAAATGGAGATCATATTCTGAAAACCCAGAGAGAGATGAATGTACTTATCACAAATGAAAGGCTTCTTGATCAAATGTGCTTAGTTTATATGTAAAATAATTTTTTGTTCCTTCCCTCCCCTTCAAGTGCAGCAGGCCACATCTAGGAATAGAAAGGAAACTTTACACCTTCTGCTTCCCACATCACTGGACTATGCGGTGGAACACAGAACTCTGTTCCCTGGCTGACAGACAGATCTAAGGACGCATCACACTCTTTCATGAATCAGGACATGAGATTTCGGCAATGGCAATCTGTCTGAGAATGCTAGCATTGATTCAAAGAAGGGCTTTACAGAATCAAGGGAAATAAAGAGAGTCAAATTTTACATTTTAATTTTGTGTATGGCTCTTATACTATGAAGAAGACAACTAAAGCCATCAGTTCAATCAACAGGTAGCATGAAAGTATTCTGAAGGAGACAAGTGGATGATTTTTAAGATTCATTTTTCTAATAGTTATCATAACAGAACAAACCATGGCAAGCATGGCATAAGCCTTCCTCACTTAAATTTGAATGCAGGATAGAAGCCACCAAATAATGCTGTATGTCTGGCCTCCTCTGGACAAAAAACTGATGAATACTGGATTTACTGAGATATGTATAGAAAATTATGAAATTACTCTACAAATCTAAAAAGCCCGTATATCTTTATTTTTTCTCTAAAACTCCTCTTTGGTTCAGCACATACAGAAGGATAAAGTCTAATTCACTATGGGATCACCTGGAAAGCCCTTGGAAGTGTATTATTTTAACAGGGGTGAAAGTGGCTAAGAGCCAAAGAATTCAGTCTACTCCAATCCCAGCTGGCAAATTAAACCCGACACTGAACAGCTTTTGGGGTAAGCAGCTGTCGTAACAGTTTTTATTAATATATTGATGAATAAAATTGGTTTGCTCCTAAGCAAGTTTTTTTTTATTCCTGAATCAACAACTCTCAAAAAAAAGTGATTTTTTTTCCCCACAGAAAGTTTAGCTATTTGTTTTATAAATCCAAATCCTCACAGTCCATCTATTTGTGATCTCTTTATTGTCTTGTTAAGCAGGTGTACAGTACTGAGCACAATGACTCCTCATTAGATCCTGTAAATGCTACAACCAAAAATAAAACCCTGCCACAGTTTAAAAACAATCTACTGCTTCAGTCCTTGTATTTTTTTCTGGTTTTACATTTTGTGGTCTCGGGCATTCCTTTAATTTATCATCATGAGAGAATCTGTCAATAGAGAAAGTTATGAAAACAAGATGGGATTGGAGAAAAAAAAATATATAGATTTTCACCTTGGGTGATTAAATTCTCACTGACATTAACATATGACAACCTGTTAGAATGATTTGTAAGTCTTTACAGTTTTATAAATAGCTTTATCTCTTCATTCCACATGAGGAAAAAGCGAAGTATTATTTATTGTACCTTTCTACCACCACAGCATGGAATATTTCAAAGAGTTATTTTAAGTTTTGTGGAAGTCTCTTGATATTAAAGGACTGCAGATACAAGATGATGAAACCTTCTTTATATCTTCTGGCCCCCTGCTGTACATGTTGTTACACACTATTTTGTAAAAGAACTAGCTCTAATCCACACAAAGGAATGCTTTCCTTTTATTGTCATGCAGTTGTAAAGCTAAAGCAAGCCATCATAATTTCATTAAATCATGCTGAATTACTTAGAAATGCTGAGAATGATTTGTAATATGTAATGTTTGCTCTACAAACGGTCTGAATATTTATAATATTTAGTTTATATCATGTTATTTATTCTTTTAAAAATGACATATTTGGTTTTGTTTTCTTAGCAGAGCATAAGGCAAATTATATTAATTAGGCTATTTACATGATTTCCTAACTTGGAGCAGTGAAAGTTGCCTTTAGCTAGCAAATAATTGGAATTACAATTGCTGGTGATATCACAAGTTTTTTAATTATATCAAGCTCCATCAAGCTCTGATAGGACATTAATAGTTACTTCCCTTCACTGCCAGTGTGTTTTTCTCCCCACTAAACCATTCCAGTATACTCAAAGCCATAAAACAGGAAAACATGACAAGAAACAGTAATCTTCCAATTTTATTCCCCAGACTTGAGGATTACTGGTATATCCCTTTGGGACCATAATGACAGAGCTTGTCTTTCATAAAGACATTGGAAATAGCTTATAGCTTAAAAGTTACCTTAAGATTTTGGATAAGCAACCAGTTTTGTTAGAAATAAAAGTGAAGAATGAAAAATACAGAAAAGCTAACGTAGCGTAAATATATGTTAGTACTGTAGAAAATTCCCACCAACATAAATATTGTTTTTTCTCTGCTTTTGGAAATCAGAGGGGAGGAAGAAGCTCATTAATTCAACATTTCATTTCTAAAACACAGGGAAAACTCAATCAAACACAACAGTTTCAATGACAAGAAAAGAATTTTAAACCATCTCTGACAAGGTGAGTGCACTCTAGGCTTATATCAGGCTTGATTTTAATTCAGTAATAGGCATTACATACTTTTAATAAGGCTGTGAATAACCTTTCCTTTTTCCAGTCTGCAGTGTTACTCCAAGAACTTTAGACAAAAGACTTGAGAGCACAATAAAGTGCTTCAGAGGCAAAAAATGAACCTGGTTCTAAATGACCACCATAATGAAATAAAGGGATACGCAGACATTACTCTTTCAAGCAAAATGCTTCGTGATCTGAAAAGATTCTCCTGTGTCTACCTACTTTAAGCATTTAGCTGTTTCTACAGCAGATAGCAAGTGCATACCAGATTTAATTGAAAACAGGTATCTTACCCTGCTGGACAGAAGAGGCAGGGCAGGAAGTCAGTGTCACCATCCTTTCACTTACCAGAAAGTGTCACAGGCTAAACACCTATAGACTGATGAACTATTTAGCCATGTGGGCATTTTTTAGGTTTTTTTGCCTGTTTCTCATTGTTGTATTTCTTTCAGGTAATTCCAGCCCCTGAAGTGATACAAATATGTAAGAGTTTCAGTTTGGTTGGAGGCGTGTTCTGCTGAAATTTTTAGATTAAGTTTCTAGCCAGCTGTAGTAGCTGGGACAAAAATTATAAAATGTAGGAGTTAAACACTAATCTGTAAGAGTTAAACACTAATGATCAAATAATAACACTTGGAAGTTATTCCATGTTTTAGAAATCATAATCATGATTCCTTTAAAGAGTTGCAAATAGAAATGCCCCTTTCTAAAGCATTATGTGGTAATTATGTGCTAATACATCTTCATCTTCAAAAAATCCACAGTTCATGACCTTCAGTGCTCACCATCTCCAATTTTATTTTCCCACCATCTATATATCCCATCAGAACCTTATTTTTTCACTTAAAACATCACACAATGCCCTACCTAGCCCCTATGGTTTGCACTGATCGCAGACAAGGACAGAACACAGAATAAACAGGGTTTTTTTAAAAAAAAAGAGTGGCAGGGGAAGAATTGTGGGTTAGGTTTTGGTTAAAATGTTGTCTGTATCAATATCAGAAAACAAGATCCACTGTTGCACCTGAATGTTTATGAACAATCTTTTAAAACCACTAGATTATGATGAATACAGAGAAATGCATTTATGCAGTTAGTACTGAAGGTTCAAAAGTGGTTTTATTTCTCAGATGCCAGGAAGCTGTTTAAAACTTGGCAGTGGACTGGACTAACTATTTCAGAAAATCTATCAAAAACGAGAAAAATTGAGCAAAACTCTGATAAACATTTTAAAGACTTCTGTTTGATGAACTGAAAATTCAGTTAACCTTTCAGGAGGTACTGTGCCAAATTTGGAGATTAAATTCAATTATAGGGTGAAATGGGCATTTTTATTTCTGCTTCAAGTGCAAGTTGCAACACACTGTTGAAGATGAAGCTGTTTCCAAAACCTCCTTTACAGTTTTAAGGAGAAAAATAAGTGCTGATGTTTTCAGTATTTGTTGCCCATTAATTAAGTGAGTGGCTCAGAAGGAGTTAACAAAACAGGGACATGTCTCACCAATTAAGATGAGATACAAACCCAGGCATGTGAATGCACAGGAGCATTCACTCATTTTAGCCCTCCTAGCCCACAGTAAATCCCTATCTGTCAATTTAAATACAATAAATCCCTTCTAAAGAGCAAACTCCATTTTGTAGAATATACTATAGAAATCCAAATGTTCCAAATAGACACTGTTCATGACTTTTCTTCCTTCTGCTGCAGCAACATAGATGTTCTTTTTTTATCTTTATCCTCTGACTAGCCTATTCTGTATCTTTGTCACTAGCACCGTGTTAAGGAAAAGCTCTGCAAAGCAGTACAGAAACTAAAAGGGAGTCATGGAAGACAAATGACAACATAATCTTAAACTAGAAAAAACACTGCTAAGGATGAGTGTAAATAGGCAATTCAAATTCTACTGCCCAAACAGTATAATGTGAAATAACTCTGAGATGGGTGACTTAAGAGACACTGGTGCTCAAATGAGATACAGTTAAACATATATGCATGAGTATCTTTATGGCTGTATCTCCAGGTATCAGGATGAAGCGCAGACACATTGCCCATGACAGACTCCAGACCCCAGCCTCTGCTACTATAACACCATCCTTGGAGAGCTGTGAGTCCTTTCTCAACTTCTTAACTGATTACTGAAAATGCTAGGGAGGCAAAGCTGTTGAAATATTTGCACTCATCAAGCCTCTCAAGTTTAATGCCTTTCACAGGGCTTTGGGAGATGAAATAATTTGCCACAGGAGATCTGTCAAACCTCAGCCTTTGACCAAAAATTTAAAAAGTTAAATTAAAAAAAATTACTCTGAGGAAAGTGTTAAAACAAAACAAAACAAAACAAAACAAAACCAGAAAAAACCCAAACCACTCAGCCCTGGGGCACTATAACCAGAATCATTAAAATCTGTTTCACCCAGTGGTGGACTGAAGTTAAGGCACCTGACGTCCTCGTTCTGCCGGTATTCAGTCTGAAGAGATAGGTCACGGCTGCTCCTCTCATTATTACCCCCACAACATTCTCTGGTGCTCAGACAAGGCCCTCACTTCAAAAATGATTTAAGGCACACCGGCAACACATGCATGAGAGGAAGTTATGTTTTCCAGCTTGCAAATTGGGAAGCTTACATACAAAAAGGCTGTAGCTTAACATTTTAAAACACCTGTAAATTGCCAGTGCTCAGTCAGGGTGCACTTCAGGCAGACTCCAGACAAGCGTGCCCGGATGGCCAAGCGCCATGTCAGCAGGCACCGCACTGCCTGCACCTTGCTCAGCACGGCCTGCTTCCAGGCAGCACCCACCGCAGGCATCCAGCGGCTTTGAGCCTCACAGGCTGTATTTATTGGCAAGGACATCCGGGCAGGGTGGCCCAATGAATAAAGCAAAGACATACCAGATGAAATAACTGTAAAAGAGCTGAGCGGACACTGACCTCTGCCCCTCAGCCTGCGCCAGGGCCTCCACCTCTCCTCTCCCCCAGCAGCCTTCAGTGGTTGCTGTGCCACAAAATCCGCCAGCCATCCTCCCCCAGCGGCCCGGGGAACCCTTCTCCTTCCTGCTACCTCTGAGGTTAGGCCCTGGCTGCCAGCAAGTCAAGTCCTTCTTCTACAGGCAGCAGCCCCTGCCCTGCCCCGGCCTACAGGCACCATCTCCCAGAAGCTTCCAGCAGCCTGCGGCAGGGAGCGGGGCCACCGCTGCCTCGGCCCTCGGCGCTCCAGCAGTCAAGGGAGCTGGAAGAAGCCATCCCAGCAGAAAGAAGCCATCCGTCACAGCTGTGGCAGCTTCCTCGCTGAGGGCAAGGAGTGCTTCTCACGGCTCTTGATGTAGGGATTTGTGTTTAACCACAGAGCAGAAGTCAGGGGTAGGAGTCGCACGGAGGTGGGGTCAGTGAGGTCTCAATTATCCTGATTTTGCCCTCAAAGTGATGGATATCAAAGGAAAGTCTTCACTTTCCTGTGGCAATTTGAACATTTGTGCCCTTAGTCTGAGCTTGAAGGGGGAAAAATGGGAATAAACACCTGACCGTTTGACTCCAGAAGGTCAATCAGCAGAGAGAAGAGACTTTTAACTCCAGGCAATTTGCTGTAGACACCAGCCATTTCTTATCATATTGAGTTAATCAGCAATTTCTTTGTTTTTAAGGATTACAGACACTGATTAAAACAAAGCTCTGCTCTTTTCCTCACAGTCTCACTGCACAGCTATGAAAGCATTACCACAGAGGTATTTCTGTGAAACAGCATCTTCCCACAAGTGCAACCTCATTTAAATATCAAGGCAAGAGCCCAAAATGTGTACCCAGCTTCTCACAACATGCATGGAAGCATCTAACGCAGGATATTTTAAAAAGGCTGAGCAGAGAAAAATGAGGCCTGCTTTCCTTATTTCCAGCTCAAAACAGCATTATATAATATTGCTTATGTCTCAATCAGAGATTTTTTAACAGATATTTTAAATTATTGTATTAAATTACTATATTCTTTCCACTGTGAAATCAAAACTGACAATGATACACTTGTTCATCCATCTACATGTTTCATCCTCATTAATTGAGCTATTCTATGCATTAGTCTTGCTGCAAATAGACTTTTGGGGAGCTAAGACCTTTGTTTTTCTTATCATTGGGAAGAAAATCAATGTGTTTTCTGCCCTCATGCATGCATGCATACATGCAAAGAAGTTAAGCACTGGGTATTCTGATGCAATCATTCCACTATGAGATGAAAGATTTAAATTTGAGATACTACTAATTTTTATAAAGTAAATAAATAAATAACAATTAAAAAATTAATAAACAATGCACCTATTGTAGGATCCCAGTCACCTAAACTCGTAAAAGTTACAAAAAAAAAAAAAAAAATCAGCATTTTTGTTAAGTGTGACATTGCAGTTTGAAACTTTTGTCCTGAACAATCTGACTTACAGCATAAAAAATTTTGAGAAACATAGCAGTAAACTTTTTGGACTGATTTCAGTAAAAACATCACAAACTAGAGGCAGAACTAAGCCCAGGTAAGGAGATCACCAGGAACTGTATTTGAATAAACATAGGAAGAACAAATAAGTGTTTTAGTAGGGGTGTCTGTAAAAGAGCAACTTCTAGCCAGTATATTGGCTAGGCTTTAGGAGGAAAAACAGAAAATCAGCATACCTGAAAACTTCCCACTTTTACTAAAGAGTCTATACGCAACATGAAATAAGTCAGCAAGTTTCTCTGTGCCCCAGACCACATCTGGAAAACAAACACATTACTTCACTACCACAACGAGGTTTTTAGGAAGGGCAGGGGTATTAAACCAATGGGGCCAAATTTAGGGAGACAGAAGAATAAGGAATAAACATGCCAAAAGAGAAAAAGCCAAACTCGGACTAGAAGTCTTAAGTACAACAATTTATAATATGAGTAAGCAATAAAACATAGTGAGAAGGAATATATTAAATAGGGAGAGAAAGTTTATTTAGACTGGCATGTTCCTCTTGCTGCGAGAATAAATCTGATTCAGCTAGAATTAGTCCTGCTATAGTGTACGTTTTGCCCCTACTGCCAGTCTGATGTTGCTGTGCTCATATAATTAAAGAGGTGTCGTAGGACTTACTTGCTTTCACACAGAGAGTAAGGAATAATGATATATATAATGATATAATGAATGCTGATACAAGCTAACAGCTGGAAATATGTAAAATAACCATAAACTATGCTACTGAAATCACAGATCCTTTTAAAGAAAAAGATCCATCTGTCAATCAAAATATAAACCCACATGCTATGGAGCCCTAAACTAAAAGTTAGGAGGAATAATCAGGGCTGTATGTTATTTTAGGAAGGTAATGGATTAGACAGATACATTGTTTTAAATCAGTCATCAGCTAAAGGAGTGGCAATTCTTTAATAGTGCTAGGATTGGTTTTGTAAGTGAGTACACCAGCAAAAAGCTAGCTGGGTGCACTAGTAATCTTCAAAGCTTGATTGCTTTTTCTGATAGCTTTAGAAAATTAGTGGATGAAAGCATGTGTAATATATCTGGTCTGAGTAAAACACTTGATGTAGTGTCTTACAAAATCTTTACTTGCAAAATTAATTCAAATTGGCTTGGACACGGAGTACTGTCACTTGGATTTAAAAATGGCTGGCTGAGTGCAAATAAAGGGTAATGAAAAATGGCAGTGTATCAAGTTGGTGGGAGGTGTCTGGTGGAGTTCTGTAGGGATCACTGTTTGGTCCTGTTTATTTAACATCTTCATTAACAATCTGGAAGAGGGAGTGAAACAGCATGTTAATTAAGCTGACACATAATAATAAATCAGGAATTGCTTCTTATGCCAGCAGTAATACTTTATAAAAAATGCAGCATACTACCAAGGTTTCAAGAAAGGTTAAAAGTGTCAATAACAAAGACTTAGCTGAGATGTTATGATTGCATTCTATCTTCTAAATAAAATAGTCCAAAATACACTAAGTGAGAGTCAGAAGCCTACTAGCAATCTACTAATTTAGAGCATGATTGGACAGTGTATATAAACTACAGTAACTGGACACTTTTGAAAGAATTGGTTTATTTTCCCCCTATCATTTTCAGTGCATTAGATTCAGTGATAACGACTGAGTCAGTTCAGTTCACTAATCCAATGGAAAACTGGTATTTGGGGAGATGATTGTTAAACCGGTTTTCAGTTGTTTCTACATGTGAGTGCTAAATATAATATAAGGAGGGAAACAAAGGGACAAGAGGAATCAGTGATAGGACTGGATCTTTCAGTATCACTCACAATTAAATTGGATTAGATATAACATAAACCAGCCCCTTAAGCATAGTATTATGGTTTCATATGACAGTCAAAATTAAGCATTTTAGAGTACTCTTTCCACAACGGCAAGACAGTAGTCTACTGTTACAACATGCTGAATTTACTTTAATTATAAGTACTTCTAAAAAAATTCAAATAAATAAGTAAACATGAAGTTGTTCACTGAACAGTGGTGAAAATTGATCAGAGACTACAGTGAGTGACAGAAAAGAATTCTCAAAATAGGCTGGAATGCTAGTACTCAGTCAGAGACACCTATTTCTGTTTTACAAACATACGTAAAATAACGACAGGTCTTAAATAATGGTATCCTCTCCTTGCATTGGATGATTTACAGCAGCTTCTCTAGGCTGGCCCTTGGGCTGCAATACTGCACTAAATCATAAATATAGACTCATTTTTTAAAGGATAGTTTGATGCTACTTCTGAAAAGGTAAGAAAAAGAAAAAGAACTTTTAAGGTCTCCTTTTCCATACCCATTTTAAATTGTGCTGGGAACTTGTGAAATCCCCAGAAAATGCAAGAGTAGTTTAAAGCTATGAGGGTCTCACAGTCAGAGAGAGACTTCCTATATTAGCAGGAAAGGATTGTAAAACCATTAAGGAAAGTAAAGCTTTGCTGTTCCCACACTACATGCTTGGTCTTGTTAGCTTGTTGTTGCAGGTTTTGGAGGGCAAAGCCCTATAATCAGACAGGAATAGACAGACAAGCAACTCCATCTGTCCAATGGAACTCTGCTCCAGAATGGAGCTCTGGGAGATTCCTTGTCTTCATTCAATTGAATCTGTCATGCTTTCTGTTTAAAATGAACACAAACCTATTAGGGGAATGAGGTAATAGGACACACAGATTTGATGTCACATTCATTAGGTAGGTAGCTTTCTATTCAGGAACTAGACACTGACCCATCATTCAGAAGTGTAAAACATGAATCATCTGAAGCCAGTAGTTACACTGATGAAAATGAGAACAGAGAAACCCAAACTCATTTGCCAATATATACTAAAATATGATGTATATGTTCAATGTACTTTAGCTGCAGTGGAGAGAAATTCTCTTGGCAGCTGTTATGTAATACCCCTAAACCTCTCTTGTGAGGGTATAGTGAAGAAACAAAAACATTAAGTGTTGTTTAGGTGTCAGCTACTGTATTACACTTTTCTCAGCTAATTTATTCTCCGTGGTCTTGACCTAAATGCTACTATCCATTAATGGCACTAGTTTTGTTTAGTGTTATTGTTAATCCTCTATTTTTAAGGATTTCTTTTCTTTTGTTGTTTGGTTGTTTTTTTAACTCCAGTAATATGTGAAGCAGCTGCATTGGTCATGAACTACTCGCATTTTGTTATACCTACAATGATTTTTAAACAGAAAGAATCTGCTCATGGGAACACTAATCCTTCCATTATAGAAATAATTAAGCTCCTTTATTTGCAAGATGAAAATCTTTAGGGAACATATGAAAACTAGCAAAGAGCAATTTTTTTTTTTAAAGAGGAAAAATGATGATATAAACAGACCTGCTAGTGTCTATTAAACTGTGGCATATGGAAAGGCGTACAAACACTTACATAAATCTTTCTCAGTAGTTCTTCCACTTGGCTCAGGAAAAAAGGATATTCTACAGAACTTTCTTTACAAAAATATGGTGGCAAGTTCTCACAAGATCTTTTCTAAGTCTTTTCAATATTAATACACTTCCATTCTTTTATGGTAAAAGTTAACCTAAATATCATTATTCTGTCTTTCTACTCTATAATTATCTATAGACTGTGCTTGTTTGCAAAACACACTCTTCCCCAGTTAAAGAAAGATGGTTTTATTAGATTTTTATATACTTTCTTTAGTTTTTGTTGTAATGGTGCATTTTATATGTAGCAACTCCTGTTCCTAACCCTCCTGTATTATTTGGTTCTATACACTCTGCTATATTTACACATATAAGATGTAGCACATTACAACTCAAATATTTTTGAAAACTTACTGACATAAAAGTGCTGTCTAATCAGCAGATTTTGGCTCATAAGAGATAGAGGAATACAGGAATATTCCCTGACTGGTCATGCCTGGTGAGGATGCCATGGGGGGAAGGGAAAAGCTGAGGTTACTGAGTTGTGAGGGAGGACTGTTTAGAGGACAAAACCCAGAAAACCATGAGAAAGCAGACTTCATTTTTTTAGTTCTGCTCACCAGACAAGTTGCTTTTTATGTGTCTGATCTGAGGCAGGTGGCAGTGTGCTGGTTTTATGTTACACCTGATGGAGCCCTGCTTTCCTGGGGATGGCTGAACACTTGCCTGCCAATGAGAAGTAGTGAATGCATTCCATGTTTTGCTTTGCTTGCATGCACAGCCCTTGCTTTACCTGTTAAACTGCCTTTAGCTAGACCCACAAGTTTTCTCACTTTTCCAGTTCTCTCCGTCATCCCATTCTGGGAGAGTGAGCGAGCGGCTGTGTGGGGCTTAGCTGCCTGCTGAGGTTGAACAGTGACAGGCAGGAAGGGAAGGAAAGGAAGGGCTGGTCACTTACAATAGGATTACCTAAACAGAGAGAAAAAATGAAGCAAGACCAGGTAAAAGGAACAGGGAGGAGGAGAGGATGTCATTGATTAATAACACCATGACAAAAGGTCTTAACAAGATCCCTCACTAAAAGCTTCTAAAGAAATTAAGCTGCTTGGGGATCTAGGTCAGTTTTTGCAGTGGAGGAGGATTGTTCAAAGGGGTCTGTACTGGATCCTATATTCAGAAATTAACTGGAAATAAAACTTTACTAAGTTACAAGCTTTTCTGTTGTTTCTAATTTATTGATGTTAATAAAAAATGAGATTTTATTGCAAGTTTGAGAAAGTGGCAATAAAACGGCAGATAGAATATGATGCTGATAGACATAAAAACAATGTACAATGAGAAAAAAATCTCAATTTGCATTTACAGTGTTGGGGTCTGACCAAGCTGTTACCACTTAGAAATATGTTGCTGGAATTATGATAGACAATTCTATGAAAACATCAGCTCAGTGGCAAACATAAAGCAATTGAATGTTAACTATTGTTGGGAAATGAATAGAGGACAAAATTGACATCATTGTTGTTTCTGCATAGAAATCCATTATAGGGTTTTGAATCCTTTGTGCATTACAGGTTATTCAGATAGCAAAAGTGTCTAAGTGTTTACTAGTGATAGTAAAACCATAAAAGTAGTAGTAGTAGTAGTAGTATAGAAAAGTAAAAACATGTCGAATGATTTCCATACAGCTAAACTGATGGGCAGTGTTTTTTGGTAAGCAAAAAGACCACTAGGTTTTTATCAAGACCTATGAAAGTCATGAGTGGCATGGAGTCAGTGAATAGGGAGTTACATTTCATCGTCTTTTGGAATACAAGAACTAGAGGGCATCAAACAAAACTACCAACTGACAAGTTTAAAACAAGCTAAAAGAGGAAATTCTTAATACAGCACATAGCTCTTAATATAACACATAATTAAACAATGAAACTTGTTGCTTCTAGATTCAGTAAATGCTAAGTCAATGGAAGTTATACTACTGATTAGAAGAGCATGTCAAACAAAAATCTACCAGCACTGTGAAACAGAGATGTCCCTTTGATACAGATTGCTAGAAGCTGGCAGAGTACCACAGTATACTACGTTACTAGTAAATGTATTTCTCTACATACTTGCTATTGGCCACTGCTTGGGGCCAAACAGACCTTTGTTCTCAGCTAGATACTGAGTTAGACAGCCCTTGTTCTTTTATTTCTGTTGTGTCTATTCTTACAGAAGACAGAGAGAGAATTTGCATCCTTTGTTATTGGATTTTTTTAAAAATAGAAAATAATGTAATAAAATTCTTGTAATGGAATATTAATATTATATAGGGTTGGGGTTTTACGTTTCCTTGTTTTGTGCATACTTCACCAGTGACATATTTTAAACTGTTAAAAATTTAAAATGCAAAAAGAAAAATCTATTCAGTAAACATGTGCAACAGCACTGGAAACTTTATGACATTATGCTCTGGCAGCACAGCTGATATTTTTTTTCTTGTCCTGGTTAAAAACTAGAGAGGAGCAATGATTAATTAAAATAATATAAGCTTTAAAAAAAAAACAACCACCCTTACTTAATTTTGGGTTTACCTTTTTTTCTGAATTAGAGCAATGCCATAGTTCCAGATGTGAGGTTGCTGATCATGGCACTTAACACACAATTCTGCTATTATTCTCTTAAGAGATTGTTTGTATTCTAACCTACAGAGCATCCAACATCTCATTTAACATATGTTTATTAAATATAATTATTTTCTCTCTACATAAGTCAGACTTGTATTCAAATGTTGATTTGCTTGTTGGAAATCAAGTTAGACTTCAGCTTCCAGCTGAGTTATGAACTGGGAAAAAATAGGATATGATTCTACAAATACTGACCTAACAGCTTTTAATCCTTCCACAGGAAGGATTCACCAGTCCTGCTAAGCATGTATAAGCTGCTGCAGTCTGCTTTTGCAGTTCCATTTATAATCTATTTAAGGCTGAAAAGATAAAAAGGAATGAGAAAGAGTATTTCTGAAACCACATTTTGAGAATATCATTTAGACTGATATTCAAACAGCTGTAGGTGATTATAATAGACCAATTTGAGAAAGTTACCATCTTGTCAGGTAGACTAAGTGATTGCTTCCATACTCCCCTTTACTTTTTATGTGTCAGAGTTCCACAGAAATAATCAGATGCTGGCAAATTATCCAGCTAGAAAAAAAATTAAAAGGTTATTACCTCATGGGTCAAATTAGTCCTTTGGTGACCCATTGCAGAGAACCAAGGCCTCCAGTCAGCCTTAAGGATACAGGAATCACAGTCCCTCACCCAGTGCATGCAGAACAAGAATAAACTGCTTTTAATAAAGCCATAGAGCCTAGCAGAAACCTACGGAGCACCATATGCAAGAGCAGGGCCAGAAGTACTAAGATTCTGAAGTCACAGGTCCACTATCCTATCTAAAGGCAGATGTACCTTCATCTGTGTAACAATAGAGCTAGTGTGGCTTTTGAGGATTCCCTCCCCTTAGAGGTGTTTTTGTGTTTAGTTTGGGTTTTTTTTTAAGTCATATGGATGATGTCATGGTTTAACCCCTGCTGGCAACTAAGTACCACACAGCCACTCACTCACTCCTCCTCCCTCCCCACACTGGTGGGATGGGGAAAAGAATCAAACCCAAGTAAAAATTCATGGGTTGAGATAAGAACAGTTTAATAATTGAAATAAAAGGTAAAATATAATCTTCCTTTTCATTATTATTATTTATTATAACAAAAAGAGAGTAACATATAACCCAAGAAAGACAAGTGATGCACAATGCAATTGCTCACCACCCACTGACTGATGCTCTGCCAGTCCCTGAGCAGTGATCCACCCCTCCCAGCCAACTCCCCCAGTTTATATACTGGGCATGACGTCCCATGGTATGGAATACCCCTTTGGGTCAGCTGCCCTGGACGTGTTCCCTCCCAACTTCTTGTGCCCCTCCAGCCTTCTCGCTGGCTGGGCATGAGAAGCTGAAAAATCCTGGACTTTAGACTAAACACTACTTAGCAACAACTGGAAACATCAGTGTGTTATCAACATTCTTCTCATACTGAACCCAAAACACAGCATCATACCAGCTACTAGGAAGAAAATTAACTCTATCCCAGACAAATTGAGGACAGATGATAAGCATCCTGATGAGCATATAGATGATCTACAGCAAACCTGAAGTTATATCTAAAATGAATCTGTAACATGAAACTTTAGAGGTGATTTGTCTTATAGCATACAACTATTTGTGATACTTGTCAGTTTGGGGAGAAGAGTTTTCTACAGTAAATGATAAGTAATCAGACAAGATCAGTGCTTTTGTCAAGGAGTGACTTGCAGCAAGCTTTCTGTGCTTTCACTGAGTTCCAAGACACAAAGATGATTGTATTCGACTTAAAATGCAGATGAGACTTTCAAAGGGATAGCTGTAGAAATGGTAGCAGCTTCTTTGTTGATTTCCATCAGGAGCTAAACACTGTCTTGACTGTTATACAGAGAACTTCCTCAACTCTGACATAACACAAGAAGAAGAAATAAAAAAAATCCTAGAATTCTTTCTATTCCTTTAATATTCAGTGATAGCCCTGTAGACATCCTATGCAATTCTTGGGAAGTATACGCTGAGGAAATAACTAAATTCTAATACAGTCAGCATATGAGACAGGCTTTTACAAAACATCGTTATCTTACTAGCCAGAATATTTAAACAATTCAGAGCAAACTAATGCAATTTGTGCTCCTATATTCAGTGTTATGGTAGGTTGATCTGTAAAAGCAGTCACCAGTGATACCTGCAATGCCCTGGAGTATATGTGCCCAAATGTGGAGTTTCCAAGGTACCATAAGAAGAAACTGCTATGTTTAATCTAATTAAAATATGTTCTAATAAACAGTAAATTGGAAGAAACTGACATAAAATGACAGTCTAGTGTAAAACCAAAACCTATGAGCTTTAGGCAATATTCAATATCAAGCAGTACCCAACAGGCAAGGGGTTGGCAATCTCAAATTAGCTGGAATAGCCTTTTTTCTTGGACTTCCTCACTTCCATTGGATACTCAGCCAAATACATATATGACAGGGAAGACACCTCTTCCAAATCTTTATGGACAGTACTTACTTCAAAGCCCTGTAGTTTTGCATTCTCCCAAAAAGACAATCTTCATTTCTCTATAGTTTTGTTTTGTTTTGGTTTTTTTTTTTGGGGGGGGGGGGGGGGGGGGGCCGCTTAC